>WBNO01032783.1:55241-392794 GCA_013400575.1 Peucedramus taeniatus
CCCCATCACTTTTCATGGGCATATAGTCTGAGGTTTTTCACATATGCTTCTCATCTCTGGTAGTCAGCAGCTGACACCTTTCTTTGGTAATGAAAATGGGGCTTAGGGACATGGCAGAAGCTGCAAAGTGTCCAGCCTGTGGGTGAGCGGATGCTGCTGACCCTGAGGGTCTCTGTCCAGGGGCAGGCACATCTATGGTGGCTGTGGCATCACTGTCTGAGCTGTAAATGCTCTTGGGCTTCAGTGCAGAGAGTCTGGTGCCTTTCCCAATTGCTGAAATTCACTAAGGAGAAGGCAGAAAAATAAAATAAATGTCTCGGTTTTACTTTCCATTGAACTGACGTTTCTTTAGAATTGGCTGTTCCACATGTTACTCACCTTGCTGGCAAAAGCATTGGTGATCAATGAGGACAAAGTGATTCTGACTGTCAGCTTGCCATGTACATCCAGAGCAAACGAACACATCAGAAGCTGATTTTGTGCAGGGCCTGCTTTTGATTTGTGCATTTTTCTGGCAGACTTGGGCTATGCCCTATTACTTTCTTACAATAAAAGGGAACGTTTCTTCTACTGGAGATTGCAGCATGCAGCTGCAATAATCATAGGGGAGCCCCAGGTGGTCTGATTTATGGTGTTTAATGTGAACCCCTGAGGTTCTGTCAGGAGAGATTATATAAGGTATAAAACATTTTACAGAATTGTTTTGCCACACTTCAGTTCTAACTTGCAGTGGGCCTCCTTCATTTATCTCCCTGCTCCAAGACAGCTTATTTAGATGCATGTTTATTAAAGAGCCCCCTAAACCTTGTTAAAGTTGCTTCTGAAAATATTCTGACTAATGGTGATGTTGATGAGGGTGAATCATCCCTGAGAACATTGTGCTCATCAGGACAGTTTCTCAGCTGATGGGATTTGGCAGATTGCCATGCGAGTTCATGGCACTTTTCTACAGATTGGTACTGGGTGAGGATTGATATGCTGGGCAGGTGTTGACTTACAGAAGATCTGTTGGAGCTCTGTGGATTTGTACTGGTCCAAAGCCTGCAGTTCATAAAAGGATGCCCTGGACTTAAATAAAATATTTTATTGTACAATCTTCATACAGGGAATATTATTTATTAAATGCAAATGTGCTTCTGTAAAGATATATCTGCAAGCTAGGCAAGGGGCAAGGAGCTATTTTTTTAACTTTGTTACCAGTATCAAGGTTCTGGCTACAGGTTTCATTGTTGTCCTTCTGACAAACAAGTTGGAACAAGCTGGGCTGGTGCTATCCCCCACGCTGGGAGGCTGCAGTGGGAGCGGTACAGGAGGTGCACTGGCTGCACCCATCCATGCAACTGCACTGGCACCAGAGGCAGGGAGTGACTGCCTTAGCAGGCTAAAGGGATGTGGCTGAGGCTTTGGCTGAGTTTGCTCAAACAATAGCTTGTCCAGGGAAGGAGATGGATTTCCACCCCTGGTACAGCCCATGACTCAGAGTCTGTGCTGGAGCCCTCCTCGCTGTGCTTTCCGTGAGCAGGGTTGCAAAACACCCTGACAGACCCAGATCTCATCTTTCTTCACTAGCCAGGCAAACTTAAACTCAAGGTTTAAACGCAGGTTCCTTTGTAACTAGAAATTATTTAGTTGCATAGTATGACAAGCACAAGATAGTCCTGAAGGTGGAATTCATGTCCTGAAGTGTTTAGTGAAACAGAATAAGACAGTAGCTGAGGAAAGAAGATACTTGCTATAAGCTGATGCTTGCTTGATGAGGAAGTGAAGGAATGAAATCAGAGTCAGCTCTGGATGGGTACAATGACTAAACTTGTACTGGATCAACTACAGGGGATTGGTTTTCTTTAATTAACCCTGTACTACCTAAACTGAAACATCCTATTTTTTTTTTTTTTTTTTGGCAGAGGACAGATGATGTTTGTTGATATAGCACTTAGTTTCAGCTAATGACAAGTAGACATAATCTGTAATCTTGTCTATTACCCGTCCTGTATCACACCCTTTCATTTACTACATTGAAGTACCAGTAAAAAGCATTCCAAGAGACACAATGGAGCAGCACAGCAGCCCCAACACAGTCGAAGGCTGGGTATTATATTACAAAATGACTATTTTTTGGTGGGAAAGGGGGAAGATGATGTGCCAGTTTACAGGAAGGTTGGGCAAAAGGTCAGGGAAAGTGCGGCATTATTATCGGCTCTGCTGGGGCCACACCTGTGTGAAATGTTTAATGCTGACACAAGAATGAACTTGAAGCATGTTTGGAACGTACAAGCAGCAAAGAAAATTAGAGAACTTCAGCTGGAATTGTTAACTGCATAAAATTTGCGATAGGATGGAGAGACCAAAAGCTGCCCACTGAGACCTGAAAGTGTAGTTGAGGCCATTCTGATCTCTCAGAGACAGACACAGGACACAGAGTATGTGGAGGTTACAGAGCTTGGTATGAAAATGGTCTGTCAGGAGTAGTCATGGCCAAAAAGAGCTCTGTTTTAATTTGAAGGGAAAATACCCTGTTTGTAAGTAGGACAGACTGTAACTGTGGTGGGACTGCTGAATTTGTAGCCTGTAAACTGTGATTGGCTTTCACTCTTGCACACCTTTTCTAATGAGAAGCAGGAGCTGGTTTCCACGTTGCTGCAAACCTGCTTAGCTTTGCTACCATCAGTCTGTGACTGTCTGTACCAGTTCAGACTTAATGCCAGTTGCAGCTTGCTCACCACTGCTGGCTGGAATAGAGCTCAAACCTGGCTTCTGTACTTATGCTTAACCACAATACCCTCCTTCGTTGTCTCCTCTGAAAATCTTGCACTGTAGATATTGAACCCTAAAGGAGAAGTGACTCTCAGCAGACATAATTTTGCATGAGTAATTCACTTTTAAAGCTTGGATATATTCCATCTTCCTTGTGACTAATGGTACCCGAGCAGAACATAATTGTATAATCATTTTCCAATTGCTTAATAACTCATTTTCCTTGTTTGTAAGATGCTGGTTTTTAGCATTTCAGAGATGCAAGGACCTGTGTGTGGTAATAAGTGACAGACAATTGTTTATTTCTCAGAAATAATGCCATTAAGGAAACCTCTCTACAGTTAGAGTCCTGACAGCTAGCCAGACCCTGACATTCTGACTCATCTAAACCCAGTGAAAGGCTTGCTGGCAGGAAATTACTCCACAGTTTCACATCATGCTGCCTTTGGTGGCAGCCCTCACCTGGGGAGTCCCAACCCCATCACTTCTGCCTGCTCATCGACACCTAAAAACCAGCACAACACAAATCCTTGGGGCTGCACTGTGGATGGAAATGCTGCAGCCTGACAAATATTTCTGTTGGTGTAGCTGTGGAAAGGCCATGAAGGAATAGCTGGGAGATGAAACATCTCAAGCTGAGTTTTCTGCTGGAGTGGGAGGAATATCTTCCTTAGCTGGGAAAGGCTTGCTCAGTCATAGGATGTAATGCTGTTTCCAACTGCTGGACCAGCAAAGTTGAAGAAACTTATTCAGGTAGGAAAGGGCAGGTAGAGGAGGAGGAGGAGCAAAGAGGTGTACGATTGCTGGTTTGGTAGGAAACATGTGAAGGGTGCATAAACCCCACAAATTTCCTAAAGACTTTTATCTAGATACAGAAAATGCCTTTGAAGAGGGAACCAGTGCAGGAAAATAGACTGCATGGATACCATAGATGTCTTATGCTCTTTTAAACATAGCTGATGTCTAGGGTAACTTTACTGTGTTGAACTCTTCAACAGATGAACAAAAGTATGAGCCTTAAAAGTTGGTGCTGATGTTTAGGGGTAGAAAGAGAAGCCTTTTGTGGTGGGTAATAAACTTCTATTCTTTCAAAGAGGTGTAACAAGCAATGTTGCCCAAGATATGTTGCTAAGAACAGCAAGTGCCACGACCTACTGAAATAAAAATAAATTTAAAGCACACGGGTTCAGATGGAATGGCACTAAAGCACAGATGCCATTGATTGTCAAGGGCTGTATTATTCCAACTAGGACCTAAAAGTTAGTTAATTTTATACTTTAGCTACAGGCATAAATGCCCAAACCACTGCTGTACTTGGTGATTCAGTATCAAGTCTTGATATAGCTGGTGTGAATTGATGGAGAGTTTGCTCAGTAGTGTCTCATCTTAGATTTCTAGAAATTAACGAAATGAAATTTCTTCACAATGTTCTGGGATCTGTTGAACGTGAAAGCAGAGCTTCAGACCCAGGTGATGTTCTTGGGCATTGAGACTGAGGAGAGAAAGCTCCATGTGTATTTGAATAGTAAAAGTAACAACGAGGCAAGGCTCAGTTTCCTGCAAATAGATGTCACCATCTTCAGAGCTGCCCAAAGTCTACATTTAGGAGAAGAAAAATATGCTAAAGAGAATAGGGATTGGGATTTTCAGGAAAGAAATACTTGAAACTGTTTTACATCTGTCCATGGGTTCTTAGAGGTTGCCTCAGCTGATGTAGGTGGTGGCACTGCAAAGTGAGAGGATAACAGAACTGTTTGGAAAAATCAATACTCAATCCTGCATTGTACCAGAATACTGCTTCTCAGTCTCCAGATAACTGCCAAGAGGAGCAAAGGACAAGTTCAGCTGTTTGAATCTGTCTTCTATTTCACAGAGTAGCTGTGCTGCCAGTTTTTGTCTGTGTGATGGGTTTTTTTTGGTGGTGTGGGTTTTTTTTTCCCAGGTGTTAAAATATCTTGATCCTATCTTAGAAACCTCAGTTCCTTCATGCATGGGAGCTTCTGCAGATAGTCCTAGTGCAGGATCAGCACATTGGTTTTGTTTCCCCTTAGAAATAATTTTTTAGTTATCTTTTTTTTATATTGTCAAAACATGCTATAGCAAGCTGTGTTCTCTTACAACCCATTCCTTGTTGAAATGTAAACCCATTGCAACACAGCCTGTCTGGCATATGTTGTCATAGCTTTTAAAAAGTTGCCCTGCTTCTCTGTTGGCGTTGAGAATTTTATTAAATAAGAGTATTTATTTTTCCAAATTCCCCATGGGCAAAAGCAGGTAGAAAACAGATACCTATGCCTAATTATAACCTTATATTTCACATTAATCTGTCTTAATTTTCTTTCATTCTACCTCCAGCATGCATTCTCTCATTCGTAATTGCCACTGGATAATTTGAAGTCATTTGCTTACTCAGGGCTTTATTCCATACACTCATGGATTGTGGCAGATGAATCCTTCACAAAAAAAAAAAGATGCAAAGCTCATTCTTGCTGTTCAGGTAGGTCTCTCCCTCCCTGTCCCAAAGTTACTGAGCAAATTGTTGCTATTAATTTTTAAATTAGTGTAGTTGTTGCTCAGGGAAAAGCTAAGTGTTCAGGTGAATTTAGCAATAGAACCAAGGCTGACTTTGCCTCTGCAGGAGAGCTGTTCCATGCTATGTGTTGGTTACCAAAATATCTGGTGTGTGGTTACTCCTTGGTTGATGTTGCAGGAATTTTGTTTTTCCCAAGGAACATAATTTTTAAGGCAGAAAGTATTGCTCACCCAGCTCAGTCTTGGTCTGTGAGGGATTTTGGACTCAAAGAACTCTTGACTCCTGTATGGATGCTGTAGCTGATCTAAGTGATGAGTACAAGGATGTTGCTTTTCCATTTCCTCCTCTCTAATCAGTGTTGCTTTTCTCTGCTTTGTGATGCACTACTTAATTATCTTCAGGATTTTGGGGTTATTTGCTGTGTTTGGAAATATTACTGCTTCTTGAACCACAGAAGAAAAAAATCATACTAAACCAGAAACTCTGGGATCATTCAGAGTGAATGGAAAAAACTTCTCAAGCTCCCTGATATGTTAAATGTGCTCCAACTTCTATTACATTAATGTATGTCTTGATGATAAGAGATTATTAGTGGCGGTTATCCTAAAAGAGATAAAGTTCTTTTTCTAGCTAACTGTCCTATTTCTATCTCCCTTGAATCTTTTTCTACAGAGTTGTCACAGAAATCCTTCAGTTCATTAGATATGGACAAAAAAAAGGAGAAATATACTTTCAGTTCTTAAACCAGCCATGTCTTGGGAAAGGCCTCCCTCAGTTTCCAAACAGACTGAAGTCCTTGTGTAGTTTTTTCCTTTGCCTTTCTTTGGCCCCACAGCCCAGTGAATTGGGCAGAGAATTGCTCTTATTGTCAAAGTAATGTGTTTAAAAAAAGGGAAGTGCCAGCAAAGCCTCTCATGCCTCAAGAGGAAATATTTCCACTGCCTTCTCTCTTGCAGTTTGGTCACCAGTGGGTCAACCTCAGTTTACCTTTCTTTACATTAGGTAACATGTTCAGGGTTTACTTATCCTTAATCATTTAAGTCCCAGATAGAAAACATGTTTTGGTGACCCACTCTCCTTTTGGTTTCAGTGAGAATTAAACCCTTTACTACCACAGAGGGAACAGTTCTATACTGCTGTTCTACAGCATCAGGGTCTGTCTGAGATGTTATAGCCTGCATTTTTTACAAGGCAAATGTCATCCCACTGGGTTAAGCTGTCGTGGACACATTGATCTCAGTTTATATTACTTCCTTAGATCAAGAAATATGCAAAACCTTGGTCTTCTACACTTGGTAATGTTTTTTTGCTATCCATGCTTCTTTCAATCCATCTTATGCAGCCTTTTTTTTTTCTTTTTGGCCAAAGTCTTTCATATTCGCAGTCATTTATCTTATAAAACAGCTACTTAGTTGCAACTTCAGTGTTAAGAATTTACAGTGTGATAGGGCTGGGGAGAGGGTGGCTGAAAATCAAACATTATCGAGCAAAAGCACATGCCATTTCTTGTGTATCTTATTCTGCAATTCTTTGAAGTTTAATCTTTTCAAAAGAAAAGCCTTTCAGCTACTTTGTGGCAACAACTCGGGCTTGTAACTTTTGACTGCACAGTGCTCCTAGTTCATAAACTGATCTCATCCTTTTCTGACAATTAATACTAAAGTGAATTTAAATTGGATCTCCTCCTGCCACCGCATCAGCTGTCTGGAACAGTTTGCCTACCTTGGTCTCCCACACTAATTCTCTCTGTACCTTTTCAAAATGCTGCTAAAAATCCTGACCTCCTTTAAGGCTCTACCAGCCAGCAAGCTGTGAACCAGTTTCTTTCCACGTGTGGATTTGGCTGCACATCCTCTTTGCAGAGCTGTAGAGAGCTACAGAAAAGACAGGATGGCTGAGCACTGGGCAGAGATCAGGATATCAGCTTAGCAGTGCCATAAGCCTTCGAAGGCACTTCTCACCTCATGCTTCAGCTGCACGAAGAGGGAGCAGTGCAGCATCACACATACCCTGGGAGAAGCTTGGCATGGCCTTGTGCTTCTGCTCTCCTTCTCTGCAGAGCTGTGACTCTATCACTTCATCCCTGTCTGGTGCAGTTGTGTGGACTGTGTGAACATCCACAAACCAGCACACAGAGATGCTCTTGTAGTTATAGAGAAGGCCAGAAAAATAAGAATGCTTTGCATCCTTTTCTTTTAATGCAAAGAAGACGCATTCACAGGCTGGCTCTCAAAGCTCCTGTTTATCTGAAAAGCACTATCTTGATTGCTCGGTTAAAAGTTGAAATATTTTTATAGCGTGATAAGATTTTTTTAATAAATGTGGGCTGGTAAACAGTGAGTATAATGTGACATTGTCTTGTGGTTTGTTCTGTGGTCAAAGGAATAATTATATGAGTGTCTTAATCTTATTTTTTTCCTCCCTTTAGCTCCAGTTGTACAGTAGTTCTTCTAGCACTGGATTATAATAGAATTATGTTTATACCAAGACCTCTGGAACAGTCTGTGTACAGAAACTCAGAGTTATGACTAAGAACTTATTGAGTGTGACAACATTTCCCATAGCAGGTTATACATTACAGAGCATTCTGCATCCTATTTTCAAAAGCTCAGCACTCACAGCTGAGGCCAAATTTTCAAAAGGAAACATTTTGATGTAGAACTTGAAATAAGGGACAGTGATGAAATGTGGTCATTACCTATCACTTTGGAAAACCTCTGAACTTGTTTTTGTTGTCTTAACAGTACCTTTGCTTAAAGATCTATATTCATAAAGACATCTTGACCTCTGTGAACTGACTGTAAATGTTTCCTAAGGACTTTACTAAACTCATACATACCACTGGCATAATTGTTTCCATGGAAACAATTTTCATTTTTAAAGAAAATAATAAAAAACCCAACAGAGGACACATGAGAACAAATAAAAAGCCATAGCAGGTTGGAGCAAAGGTCTACTGAGATGTGTGTCCTGTATCCAGCTGTGGTCAATGGAAGGTGCTTGGGGAGGTGCATCAGAACAATACAAGCATATGGCAATGCTGCTCCAGAAATTCTTTCTGCTTTAGCAGCTTTGGACTCAAAGATTTCCTGAGCCAAAGGTGCCAGTCTTACAAGCAACACAATTTTTTTTATTTTTGCTACCATGAAAAGCCTTGCACAGCACAATGATATGTCTTTACAATCAGGCTGTTGCAGCAATATAGTTTCATAGAGAACATAAGGGCGCTTTGACTGTCTTTAGCTGTTAATTCAGTCATTCCTCAAGGAAAATGCCTTCTAGATTTGCTTCCTTAAATATTTCAAGACTGCCTAGAATTTATCATGGAAATATTTTTTTGGGGGAAGAACAGGGGTCATAAGCTTTCCCTCAGAATGACAAGTGGAAGACAGCAATCCCTTTTATAGTATTACACTTTTATCCTAAGACCTAATAATGTGTCCAATTCTTTTAATATCACATGTCTAATATAAGCTTGTTCACGTCCCCTGCCCTTTGTCCCTGCCCCGTCCATCTCCAGCAGGACACCCCTCTGAAAACAGCTGGTTAAAACAATGTGCTTGCTGGCTGCTTCAAGGAGGATTGCACACCTTCACCTGAGTTTGAAGTTAGGCTTTAAAGATGTGTGGTTTCCAGTTGTGCAAGTATGTAAAATTTTTTCTATATGCATTTCTCATTGCTGAAACTTGGAGTGCCATCTCTTTGCATTCTAAATTGCATCAGCGAAAAGCCTGCATTGTAGTTGGTAACAAAGCAACAAATGTGTCTCTGTGCTCACATGCAAAGTGCTTAATCCCAGGTGATATCTCTAATCCTAATATTCCAAAAATCTGATGAGTTGACCATGGTTCGATCATGCTCTGTTGCAAATCTTCAAATTTCCAGAGCATGTACTGTGTGTTTGCCTGTGTGGGCTACTGAAATATTATGCTGGGAAAAGTCCCTGATTTATTCAGCTTTTTGTTTAAAGTCCATTTTAGGTGTTAATTGGAATCTAAATTAAGGTGTTAACCTCTTTGATTGAAAATACATGCTGAGTAATTACAGGAAGGAGGCCAATTTCAGGCACAGCAGTAATTACTGAATTAGCAGAAAAGTTCAAGAGGAGCTTCAAATTTCATATCATTGCTAAGGTTTCTGAAGAACAGCTAATCCTGAAGCGACTGGGCTCCTCACACCTGTATATGTTTGAGGTAACTCCACTTAAATTTCAAAGAAATCTCTGCATGAATAATTCCAGAACCAGATGTCAACAATTCTTAAAATGTTACTTTATTTTCAGAGCAGAATATTGCCCAGAAGCCTGAAATTTGTGATTATGAAATTGGATAGAATAATTTTTTTTGTTAAGTAGTATTTCTTTTCCTTGTTCTCAAACGTAGTGGTCTCCTCCTTGATTCATTTAAGAGGAATCCTGTAGTGTAACATCCTGCCTGCAGTGGTGCGCCTCATGTCTTCGGCTTTCCAAATTTTCCTTTCTCAAAGAAAGTCTTCACAATATTTACTTGACCACATCACTGGTCAATTTTGATTTTTTTTATTTAAAAAAAAAGTGTATCCAACATATAATATCCTGCCCTTCAGGATGTTTGTTTTGTTCATACTTCATATCTTGCACATATTAATAATAAAAAGAAAGTTGTAGGGCAATTAAAGGCTCTGCTCAGAATGAATGATCCAAACATTATGTTGAACTGTTTTGAATGGATTTAATAAAGTTTCAGGTGCATCTATCCAACTTCCTTGTGCAGCCAGTATTTGCAACAGTGGCGATAGCAGATGATGGCTCTGGGAAGTTTATTTATCAATTAATATACACAATTTTTAAACTGTTGTTACATTTTCCTTATCCTATACAGTATATTAGGCATTGAAATGAAATAATGAAATGGAACCGAGGAGAAAAAAGAAAGAGGAGATGACAAGTTGGTGCTTGCTCCCAGCATCTACAGGTGTCTTCCTGAGAAGTCCAGGAACAGAAAGAGGGTTCTATTACTTGATGTGCAGAATGGTGAAGTTTGTTGGGATTAAGCACTACCATTATCTAAAGTGACAATGCCCTTGGTCATTTTGGTGTCTGTGTTGTGAGACCTGGCTGCCACTGTCAGAATGATCATGGGCAGGGCCTTCTGTGGGGATGGTGCTGAACAGTCTGTGCTGCTCAGGGATGGCTGGAGCACGGCTCAAAGTGACTGACATCAGGGAGGTGATAGTAGTGTCTGTACGAGGCAGTCTGTCTAAGTCAGGCTCTGAAGCTATTTCTTTTCATGGACTTTCCAGGGAGCCAGTCTAATTTGCACTGGTGAGGTCTCCAGACGCTTTTGTGGGTGGTCTCTTGGCAAGCCCCAGTTGGCTCTGAGGCTTCTGTAAAGATTTTGTCCAACTGCACTGATTCTCACAGTGTTCCCAGACTTGCTGATCATTCATGTTTTTCTGGTTCTGTGCTTGAAATAAAAAAAAAAAGTGATGGAAATGGGGAAAATCCATAGGATAATTAAGGACAATAACTCTATGCCTGTTTATTTTATCCCATCTTAAACCTTTCTGACATGTACTGATGTCTGTAATGTAAGTGCCCTGAAGGTGTGTGGGCTGTCATATTCTTTGGTGGTGTTTGCTTTAGGAACGTAGCTGTCTGAAAGTTTTGATATCTCAGAGGAGTGCCACGTTCTGGCATGATGCAGCTTGCAGGCTTCAGGGGGGAAAACAAGCCCAGCAATGCAGGCACTAGTCCCCTTTTAAGCTGGTGGAGGTAAAAGCATGGAAGTTCAGGCACTTATATGTCCATACTGAACTTAAAGAGATAAGTGATTGTATTTGTAAGGCCTCAGTGTGCTGGCTGATTCATTCAACCAATTAATAAATTCTGTCCTGAGCATAAAGCAAAACCTGTTTGGAAAGGTTAATGTCAGACTCCCAGACAGCTCAGTTAAAGTTACCTTTTTGCACTCTGCAGGAGCTCCCTGAGAATGTTGTCATAAAATCTGCTTAGTGAAGCAGGTAAAATAATGCAATAACAATGCTCTGTATCTTGTAAAAATCCATCAGAGGATCTTCAACCACTTGGGACAAATTAGTAAAGTCAGCTCATCTGTCTTTGCTGGGTGGAGAAGGGCTATGTTCTTTAGCAAGAAAGGTTTTTTTTTCCCTGTTTAAAAAAGTCAGCTTTCCTCCTTTAACAAAAAGTAAATTAAAATATCCTTGAATGCATTTATCTTCTTAATGGTCAGAAAGCAAAATATTATCAGGCTACAGCAGGGAAAATGGCAATGAAAGAGTTTAAAGCAGAAACTTATTCTGAGGTGTGCAAGAATTGAAGGCAAAAGTGCTAAAAAGTCTGAACAGGATCTAGTCTGTCCTTCTCATTTAGCTGAGGCTAAAGAAGTTTCTCAGGATCAAGTCCCACCCCAGTTGACACCAGTTGGCGGCAACTGGAATTTTTACCTTTATTTCAGTGGAGACAATTTTGTCACCACTAGAGCTTTCACTGGGAAGACAATTTAGTTCTTGAGGGTGGGGAAGACCAATGGAGGGGCTACTTTTGTCTGCCTGTTTCTCATGAAACTTCCTCTTCTTACTCCTTCCCACCCCCTTTCTAAAGATTATTTTATTTTGATTTTTCCTATCAATGGAACTGTAGTTTCAGAATCTCCCACAGCTCGAAGCAGAGGTTTGTGCCTTGTGAATAATAAATACTCTTGTTGTGAAAGTAATTAATTCCTTTTTTTTTTTTTGATCTGGCATGATCCAGTTAAGGTTAAAAGAACACTGAATAGTCAAAGAAACTCACTCCCACATCTTTATGGTTATGATATTTGTTTTCAGAAGGCTTTAAATTGAATGAACGCTCTTCTTCCATATCTCATAATAACTTTAATTGGTTTAACAGTTGGATAAAAAGCAAATTAATCACACAAGTACCTTCAAAGGAAGAATTTGGACATAGTAAATACTCGGCTGTGAAAGTCATCTGTCATCACAGTTCAAGCAGCTAGTCCCCCTAAGCAGAGATGTGGCTGTATTTAAGCATCCTTAATATTTTTCAGTGCTAAGTAAAAAGTGTCACTGTTTCAGCTGAACTGCTGTTAGTAGTAGGTTGTGACTCTGGTAACTGTTTGACTACTATGTGCATCTACATATTATATATGAAAAGTTGTCTTCCTTAGTGGCCAGAGCAAGACCCAGTTTCTGGAAAAACAGACTTAAACAAAATCTCCCTAAATTCGGGAGCTGTAAAGGTATTGAACCAAAGAAAGTCTCTTACCAAGGAGCAAGAATGAGTTTACCATGTGCTTTGTCCAACTTGAAATCCATTTAAAGCCAAGGAAAACACTGTAGTGGGTGTAATGAGTAGGAACTTTTGAATTGGTGACATTTTTCTAGAAGATGCATTATCTGCCTGAGTTTGATTTCTTGTTTGACAAGGGAAATTTTTTAAACTGTGTTTTAAATGAAATGGTTAACTATGGGCTGTAATGGTTGAGAACTGCTTCAGTTCTTCCAGTTGCTGGTACCAGACTGATCTACACTAGTGCAGATGCAGCTGTCTGCTCTCACCCAGGGAACCCAGGGAGCAGAAAGTTTTCCACACAAGCAAGAGTTTGTACTGTGTCCCAGGCCTGGCTTACTTCTGCTGTGACTCCATGTGCCTGAGGACATAGAGTGAGAAAAGGTGAGCAATAAAAGTGTCTCCAGATTGAAACTAAGAGGCCCATTTTGACCGTAACAATAAATACATGAAAAAAGATCACAGAATTCTTTTTCTGCCTATAAATCTGGCCCTGAGGCTCAAGGCTCATAGGTTTCACTCCTTCTCTTTATGGGCTGGAACAAATCCAATGTCAATCAAGGCCAAGAAGGGGGGAACCCTGTTCTGAGGAAGTGGCTGAACAAGACCCCTCTTCCTGGGGCTCTCAGGCTTCAGCAACAAATTGAGGAACTCCCAGCTGGTGTCAATGCCATGAGGAGGAAGGTGAGGGGCTGGGAAGGTGCCTCAGGAGCCCTCAGCTGCCTGCTGCAGCCCTTCTCTCTGACAAGAAACCTCCATGTTTTGGGTCAGTCCTGGGTAGTTTTGCAGTGTAAGAGGGTTTGTTGTGAGAAATCTTCCTCGGCACCAGGGCAGAAATCCTCCCTGAGAGTGGGAAAGGCTCATCCTCAGCCAGGTCACTCAGCTGCATCTCCCTGCAACAAGGCTTTGGGTCAGGTTCAGAGCCTCAGTCCCCATTTCACCCTCAGAATGATGACATGAAATCCCCACATCTCACAGCCTGCTGTGGATTTTTCTGTCTAGGGAATAAGTGATTCTTATTCCCACATTTCTGCCTCTGGTGCAGCTAACCTGCTGGGGCATGGCACTGATGTGTCTGGTCACTTGGGAGAAGTTCATTCTTATCATGCTTGTCCTTACAGGATTTATGTGAGGTATGAGTCTCATTAAATTAATAGCCTTCATCTTTTCTGCATAGGATATGTTTAAAAAGGTCTGGTCTGGCTGGGTATCATTATCCATAAATGAAATGACAGGGTTGTGAACCTCCTTTTTCAGCCCTGAAGCAGTAACAAAAATGTCAAACTCCATGGTCCCCTTCATTCAAAAGTGCTGCTCCTTAGGGTGCCTCAAAAATTACCTTCTCCTGAGTATGCAGCCATTTCCCAAAGCTGACCATGGGGAGTGTGTCAGGACAATCTGTTTTTTACCAAAGCTTGATGGCACCCTCTGAACCTGAGGCCTTGAAAAGCAGCTGGACATGAGCACAGAGCCGCCCCTTCTCCGACCTGCCAGCACCCTCAAAGAGGTATAACCACAGGTGAAACACTCCCAGCACAAAACTATCCCCTGGTCCTCTCAGAGAAGGCTGTCTCTGTCAGTCCTAACTCAGAAACATTTGCTGTTGGCTTTGAGGCTCACACCACGGAGGAGAGTTGGTTGCACCGATTGTATTGTTAGGGAGAAAAAACCTATTTGAGGTATGAGGGTATGCTGCTGGCTAAGGTTCAAAAATGAACTATCTAATACTGATATGAGAGCTAATTTAGGAGATTACTTGAAAACAAGACATTTAAATATATGCTAACAAGGGCATTAGAAGTCTGGCTAGATGAGAAGATATTTGCAAAGAACCTTTTTCCTGATATATAAGTTAAGAATAAAAAAATGAAAAGGTAGTCCCAGGAACGAAAGAAAATAAACTTATTGCTGGTTTGAATTTCTTCCCACTGCAGTTACTCGAATTCTTTATTTTGTTTTCATGCAATTTGATTTAATGGTTTAGGGTAAAAAACCTTATACTCAAGAGCTTTGTCAAGGTTTCCTGATGTTTTGGGATTTCAGGTGTCATGGAAATGCTCATATTGTTTGAATCTAAAAGAATTTAAATTACAGGAGCTGACAGTTAATTTTACACACGATGCTGTTGTGTGCAACACTGTGTGTGTGTTTAAGTGTGATCTTGTAACTTTTCCTGGAAATTATAGTGAATGTTTACTATATTAAGATTTTTGAATTGAGACCAGATATTTTAGCCAAGTTGTTGGGTTGTAGCTACAGGACATGCTGTATGATACTGAGCTGGAATTGGAAGGAAACATTATAGTGTTCACAACAGAATCTTCTGTCTTTGAAATTACTGAGACTGCACTTGGTTTCCTTCTTAAAAAGACTTCTGTCACCTCTGAAAAAGCTTTAGTCCAGAGTTCAAATGCAGAGTTCTAGATAATTTTCTGCGGGAGAACTAGTGGGAGATATCTGGGAAGCAGACTGAAACTGCTTAAACATCCCCTTCACATTCTGTGGTGGTGTTTTCTTTGCAGTGAGCTTGGTTTTTGCACAGAAGAGGGAGTGTGGGTAGATGTGTCTGAGGTCATCTATGATTCACCTGCAGCTGGAGTGATCTCTGTGGAGAATATGTCTCTATTAGCTTTTGCTTTAGCTCCTAAGTAATGCACTTTTTATGTGGCTGTGTAAACTGTGGCCGTTGTCCTACATGTTCTCCCAGAGTGTCAAAATTCAGCTCCTATTAAAGGATGCCTGTGATGAGTGTCTGCCTGTGATGAGTAGTGGAGAATGGCAGGAAGAGAGGGATTCTGGAAACTGCTTAAGTGAATTACCTCTTTAGGATCTTCTTTACTGTCTTAGTGACTTTAAAGAATGAGTAAATCTCCCTCTGAATTTGCTCTTCATTTTTTTCTCCCTCTTCATCTCTAGTCTCTGACAGGAAAATGTCAACAAAAAATATCTGAGTGCAGGTGTGGTCAAGTGGGTTTGAAATATGCAAACAAGATCACCCAGGCTTGGACCCTAACACTGTCCAAACTCTCTTATCTGTCTGTGTTGCAGCATTTACTTTTGTGATTGAGGTCCCTGGAGCAAATGGAGCCTCTGACCCAGATAACCACTACTGTATCAAGTTCATGTAATGTAGCCTATTAAAATAACATTAAACAGTTAGATGGGATGGTTCTTTTACAGTCTTCTTAAAAAGAAAGAAACTGATGCCTAAGGCACTGAGCACTGCTTTGCAAGTTGCAGATAGCCCTAAATCATTGCTTTCAATGTGTATCTAAATTCTGTGCAGCTCAGTGTCTTGCAAGGATGGGCCCCTAACAGAGCTGTTAAATGGACTCAGCTACAAGGGTTGTGGCAAGTGTGCACCTGTCTGGTGACAGCAAGTTAAAAGATAAGTGCTTGAATAAATCAGTCAGCAGGTTTTATGAAAGACTTGGGAGGAGAGAGAGGACAGCAGAAAGTAGCTGTTTGTAATGCTAATCAGGAATGAAAGATGTTCTAAAGAACATGTGAAAACAGGCCAATATTAGCAGGTGCTGTAAATGTCCAGGCTTAGACCAGAGTTTGAGCCATGCTGGGTAAACTACTTTCTCATGGGTTAAACTGCCCTGAAGATGTTATTTCGGCCACAGAGCCTTGGTGAAGGGGATAGTAATTTAGGGAGGGATGACATATCGTAGGCTCCGCTTGATTTCTTTAATATAAATTCTTCCCAGGTCTACCCTGGGCTCCCTGCACTACTTACACTACATAACATACTTGAGTGTTCCCTCTTCAGACAGTTGATTTTTGGGGCAAAATCCTGATCTTTCATCACCTTTCCCAGCACCTACACTAATCTAAGTTTCTTCAGTGACTGTTTCTATTGTATTTCAGACCATCAGGAGTGGTTTCCAAGGAGACTACCTCCTTGTGGGTTGAATCTTCAGCAGGTGCATATTAGCTCATTTCCAGTGAAGTCTGCAGGGTAAGTTGTTCTAGTTTATTTGTGGGATTAAGTTTAGTAATCAAACTGTTGGCTGTAGCAAAAAAAAAAGAAAAAAAATGCACCTATTTTAATCTTCTCTGACTATTCTTGAGGGCATCATTGATGATCAGTCTGTGGTTTCAAAATAAAGAAGCTTACTGTAGCTACAGAATGTAAAGCCCATTTGCAAAGCATCTTCCACCATGGGCTTGAGATTTTTAAGAAAGCAAGTTCTGAGAAACAATACGTTCACATGTGATTTCCATAAGTCTTAATTTTCAGAGCATTAGGAGACCAGCCTGCAGCTCTTCTGGTTGCTGTGTGTAAAATCGGGAACATCAGGATTCTGATGAGATTTTGCAGCTTTTTTTCCTCCTTTGGCTCTTCACTCTGTGATCTTGTTACAGGTGGCAACTGTGAAGTTAAGCAGACTTAATTTTTCCACTGAAAGTTGGAAGTTAACATTTGCTACAGGTGATTGCTTGTCTACCTCAGCAAGTCTCATACTGGAACCAATTGACTTCCTGTTTGGATTGTGTGTTCTTGGGGGAAGTGTATGCAGTTTTTACTTTAATTATCAGTACACTAGGCCGGACTTGCCTGTGTATAACATTAGAAATAGAAGAAATGCTGTAGGCAGTTTATGTCACATTAATTTATGGCTTGGATAGGATCTGGATAACCATATGAATTACTTTACCAGTGGACTTGACCTTTACATGTGGTGGCAAATTGTGAGAAAGAGAGAACAGCAACAATGTATTTAAAGAGGGGTGGAATTTGAATCTGAATGGTCTTAATTTTGTAATAAATCAGCTGCAGAATAAACATGTCTCTTCCCTCATCCTCCCACATATGGAATGGTGATTAGAACCAGGACATCAAAAAGGTTGCAGGAGTAAACAGATCTACTTATGACACTTTTTTAGAATGTGTTTAAAATACTAACTTTGTAATCTCTCTCAATCCACATAAATCAATAATATATTTTAACAGTAAAAATATGAATGTATTCTTCATAAATATATTGTGGGCTGCTTCTTAAATATTTGTGGCACTTAAAGAAAGGTATAACACTGCATAAGCCTGTCAGGGTTTGTATTTCTAAGGATACTGTGTGTGCATTTCTGTCCTGGGAGGTCTCTTAGCTTTGTCCAGCAATATAGCAGTGGTACAAATTACAGCGGTAATTCAATATTCCTTTATTATTATTAATGTAAGGATTTAGCACCTTTTCCCTTTCTGTGCTCCTCAGTCTTTTAAAGCTTCTTGGATCAGGAGGACTTTAGAATAATGTGTAGCTTCATTGAGTTGGGCTGCTTGAAAAATGGCTTTGCAGCTAACTCAGACACATCACTGCTGTTGTTTTCATATGCAGATTATTGCAGCATCAAGTTTGCCAAGAAAGCTATAAAAGGAAAAGTGATTAAAAAGAAAAAGAGGAAAGACTAAAAACCTAGATCTGGAAGTAAGTAATTGTTTCTTGTAGGTTAACAGATGAAATCTCACGAGTTTGATTTTGGGCTGAATTGATAGAAAGACATCTGTGGTATTCTGACTTGCTTGTGCAAATTTCTAGCTTAGGATAAATTCATGGGAGCAGATCTAATAACACTTTAGAACAAGTTGCTGGATGGGATAAGTGAGCTACAAGACAATGTGAATCATCTTCTAATTACTATTTTAAATGTAAGACTAGCATCTCAGAAGGATGACTGTTTCTCATTAAAAGTCTTGCCATGCAGTACTAGAGATTAAACTTCCTGATTTTTGTTCAAACCAGCACCAAAATCATAAAGACTCAACTGGATCCTCAAAATTTTTAAAGCAAATTTGGCTTTAACTCATGTGAAATGAAAATCTTTCAGTTGTCTAAGCCACTCAGTGCTCTGATTCACAGGACTTGGTATGGAACTGTACATGTAACTGGATTCTTGTGCATTAGCATGGCTTTTCCCTCCCCCATGCTATTAACTAACTGTTGAGCATCACTGCAAATACATATTATGGTATGACAATTTCCTACTGTATTTGGGTAAATGTTGTAGAAAACATAATGCTGTAACTCTGTTTAGTCAGGCTCTGTACAGATGTAAGGTTAGTCATGGATCAGACCTTGTTTTCATCTCTCCTTCTGCTTCATTGCCCACATATGGGGTTTTGAGCATGAATTATTAATAATTGAATCATTTTAAATGCTGGAGATGCACCAATTGTTGTCAGATTTTAAATTTGTTCCTTTTAATTACATAGTTACCATTTAATGCACAACATGTATCTGTGGAGTTGTAATTGTTGAAGAATATTTTTCACCTCTCCTGATTGGTTTGAGGTAGATTAAGGGTATGGAAAAAGCTCTTCATCAAATGCACAGCATTTTCTTGTCAGTCCTAAATTAACACAATATGAGAGTAAGAAATGACCATGAATAAACATTTTAGAGGATGTATGCTTTTTAATCTGTGTATTCCTGTACTGTTAATAATGCTGGGTGACTAAAGTTTCCAATTGTTTCATCCAATCTGATAACTGAAGATAGTATAGGTAAGATAATAGAACAAGCACATAAACACACCTGGACATACACAAAGTAAGGATTAATTACTTCATATGGATGTAAATCTGAAGTCACCCTGGAGATGCTATTGCATCTGTTATCACTTTGCTTTCAGTGGTTGGTACTGATGGTAATGCTCCATCAAGGGCCCTGGAAAAATTTGCATGCTAAATACTTGAGGCTTGGCTTAATAAAATTGATTTTTGAATATGCTAATCATGCTTATTTTGATCTTGCTTTACCCAGCAGATTGGGACCTCTTGCCACCTAGATCAAGGAGGTTCAGTTTGGAGACCATTCCCCCGAGATTTTCCACTCGCAATTCATACAAAACTCATCCAGAATTTAAGGTCACCTGCAGAAAAAGTTAGCTGCAAAGTGAAGTTCAAAGTCCAGCAGCTACAAGTACTCCCACAAATTGGAAACACAGACATTTTTTTCCCTGTTTTTCCTCAATGTTTGAACACTTATTTTTCTGATCTATCTATTTTATTTCCATGGAACAGCCTAAGGAGACATGAAAATGAGTGAGTTTTGTAAGACTCTAAAAAACTCTAAAAAAATGTATGTGTGTGATGAGCTGTGCTACAAATAGCTAGGGAGTTTTCTTTTTTCCTAGATTCACCCACAATGGGAAGAGTCATTCCTGTCCTTTTTGTGCTCTTCAGCCAACTTCTCTTTGAGGCTACAAATAAATAAGTGGAGGAAAACTGGAGTCTGAGAAATCCAATATGTTTAATTTGTAAGTGACATCTTTCTGTTGAGAATTAGGCATTTGAAAAAGAAAATAGACTTGGTTTGGGTTCACCCAACAGGAAATATGTAATCCTGGATGTGCTTTCCTGCCTACTTTGTAATAGCTTTTAGAAGCCTGTTTGAGGAAGGAGATAGAGCCTGAGTAGGGCAAGTGCTCACCACTCAGAGAAAAAAATAAAGACACAAAACTCTCATAGCTAGAAAACCATTATTAACAACTGGTAGAGCTTTAAATACAACTGCTTGTATCATTGATGTGAAATATTTATTCACTGAGTTCAAATGAAAATGTTGCACAGGGAAATGACCTCTTACAGTTCTGTCATTATCATGTACCTTTGGGCCTGGAAGACAATGCATGATGGCACTGAGGTTAAAGGATAGGACTCTGTTCTTTGAGAATGTTAGAACACTACAGTTGAGCTTTCAAAAGAGTTAGGATCAAAATATTTTTTCTTTTGTGGGAAACAGAGTGTGATAACAGAGGACATTACTGGTTTATTTATCTTAGGCTTATGACTAGAAACTTATCCAAACACACCAGTTTTGAAAAGAATTCTTGCTGAGGTGAGAAATCTATATGTATAGACAAGAGAATTGAGAGGAGCATCCTTTGGTATGAACAGTCTTGCTCCAGTGTACTGAGACAGACTCCACAGAATCACGTCAGGTTTTGCTCTCAGAACAAAGCTGATACCTCATAGGAATTTTTATCTCTTCCTCCTCCTTTTTTTTCCTATCTTTTTCTAATGATTTGTTGAAACTGGAGGAGTCATTTTAGCTTTACATAGTATGAATTCCAAGTCTGTTCTACTGGGACCTCTTGTGGGTATAACATAATTAAACTATTTCAATACTGCAAATGATCTCACTTTTCTTTCACCTTGCCCCAGTATAATATTAACTTCTCATCATTTACATAGCTAAAATAAGATTTTGAATACCAAAGAAGTCAGAGAGTGTATTATGAAATCTTAAGTTTCTCTTGCATTTTCTCCTGGAGTTAGTTCTCAAAAGTTGTACAAAATCTTGTATAATTTTAATCTTATAATGCCATTTAAATATCAAAATAATAACATCTAAAGTCACACTAGTGTGAAATAAGAATCTAGTTCCGTGATTTCAGCTCTGAGCTTAGCACTATTGAAGTTAAGATTCTCCAGGGTTACAAGATGTGGTTGGGCTCAGGCCCTGTGGAATTAGAACAACTGGCCACACACAGAAGGACTGTCAGTGTAGGTAAGGATTTTCAGGCCTGGTTGTAAAATCTGTTGAGTCTTCCTTATAGCCTACTTGAAATTTTAGTAAGAGAATAATTTTTCACAACTTTTGATGCTTAACCAATTTACACATTCAGTCCGAAATCTGGTAAACTTTGCAACCTGTTGCAGCTTTGAGATTTTCTTGCTTCTTGCTGCTTTCATTCACCATATGGTCTCCTATTCACAGACTCTGCCCTAATGAGAATTACTCTTGCAGGTAATTTTCTAATGATTATCTTGGGATAAACAAAATTTTCATACTTGTTTTGCTAATGTATTCAAGTAGGTTCACAGGGGAAAAGATTAATCATCTAAAAAGCAAGCCGGTGTTTTTCATTATGCTAAAGGATCCAAAGATGATCAGAGCAAAGCCACTGGTTGCTATGACAGCAGATACCTTTTTCTCTCTTTATGAGGTAAATGGCAGCTCCCAAGCTGATTGGCTAAAATGAGCTTATCCTGGTGACCAACCATAGGGAGTTAATTTCATCAGAAAGAGAAAATGGTGGGAAATCCTGCCGTGATCATACAAAGGAATTTTCATTAGATGCCAACAGAGTCAGGGGCTCTCTTTCATTATAATTAATATGTTCCATCTAATAAAATAATTTAGGAGAGGCAGACAATGGAATTAGCCTATCTATTATTTTGTATATCCACATAAGCTTTAATCTGTTTTCTGCTAAGACCTACACTCAAAGTAAAGCAACCTTTATTTTCCCCATAATACCTCTATTACTGAAGACTGTCATCATGTACCTGTTTATATAATTGAAGATAAGCTAATTGCAGGCAATACAAAAGGGCTGGCATTCTTGCAGGCATTTGCTGGAAACAGTCATGCTCTATGGAAATAATAGATGCAATAAACTTTAAACAGGAACAATTCACTTTAGTTTATGGTGGTAAATCACATCATATTTCTCACTTTACTTGGGGCAGATTCAAGGACAGAGGTTCTAAGTCAGTTCACAGGTGAAAAGAAGAGATTGTAATTAGGGTTTACAGTTCAGTAACAAGGAAAGGACTTACACTGCCTTGCATGAGTCTCATGTCCTGTGACCTTTCAGCTGTGTCCATCTTGTCCAGTCTATAAGGTAAGCCTCCCCTTGAAGGGGTTGGTTCAGTCCCTTCTGTGCAGCTGGCAGCCCATTACACATCACAGAAATTAGAAATTGTCAAAACAGTAACAAAACAAAACACAAAACAGTGGTAAGAGCTGTAAATTACACACTAATGATTGTGTAGAAGTCACTGCAGAACAGGATATAAGTTGAGCTGTTTTACCTAATGTAGAAGTTCTGCTTTTCCTTTTTACTCTGTTTTTAACTGACATTGATCAAGTGGGGTTAAGTTTAACTGTGGGATTTTTGCTTTACAAGGGCCAAAGAAAGCAAATCATATCTCAGAGAAGACTTCCACTCTCTGAACCTGGGCCTCTGTTTATGGTTGCTTTGCAGCTTATTCATTAGGTCCTAAAAGGATTTAGAGCTGTTCTGTTATTGTTCTAGCTTTAAGAAAATAATGTAAACTGATGAAGTAATCAAGCTCATTGAATATGTGGTAGATTACAACCTCCTTTTTGGTTATTACTAGATGTTGATAAAATATCTACCACCACAGGAGATGGCAATTTCTCCATTATATCAAACTAATATAACAGGAAAACTTTGCCCTGAGAAACTAATTTGTAATATTAAATTATCTTAAAATTTCATTGTCTTAGTCACTGAAATAATTAATTGTAGTTGATTTTATGTAGTGTCTACACTGAAGGATTCATAAATCTGTCGTATCCTCTGCAGCTATCATTTTATATCTGTGGGATGAGAGAAGAAATCTAGAATCAAGTAATGTAATGAATTTCCTTTTCTTGGTGCTTTAAACTGCAAAGACCAGGCAGTAAAGTACTAGCTCTTATCTTTATTTACCCTTCTCATACATAAAGGGAAAAATACTGGGCTGTATCTAACACAAGTGGAAAACCAAGACAGTGGAAAGTTTAATTACTTGCCTAAACCCACAGTGATTCAGTTGCACAGATGAGATTACAACTCAGGAGCTCCTGGCCCTTTGCCCAGCCTCTCTGTGTTGCAGAGCTCTTACTTTACATGTTGTTTTATCAGGACATTTCCAAGCCCCAGTTTTCTGCCCTGTGTATGTGTACACATGCAAAAACATGTATGGGTAAAACTTAGACGTGTCTTTCTATTTAACCCTGCTAATTACATATGCAAATGCACGTCTGACAGGCTGTCTCCCTTCCTCATGTGCAGTTGTGGCAACTTGGCAAGCAAATTGGCCGTGCAGCCATAACCCACCTTTTTGCATCTGCAAATTCCTGGGAATCCTACTGTTTGATTTGCCTCTCAGGTTGGCGTAGTCAAGCTAATTTACCCGATTGGAAAGCAGTGATATGGTATCTGAAGTAAGACCAGCCAAACAATGCATTCAATATGTTTATCTGTTAACAGAACAAGATTCAGGCTCAGCATTCAACGTTTTCATCTGAGATGTTGAATCTTAAGTGCAAGTTCATGGAAGGCATATAAGCAACTGATTGGGTGCCCTGATGTGGCCACAACTGACAGCCAAAAAAAGAATCTTAAAAGGCAGTTGCAGTCACTCCTGGATGATTAAATCTTCATCCTTTGAGATGTGTTTGTCTGTTTGCAATCCTAATAATGTGCCCTGTATTGTGGTGGATCTATAGGGGAATGTAAAGGTGTCAAAAATGTCTCACAAGGAGTTAATGCAACTGCACGTTTCCAAGGACCATTTTTAAAGGTAATGTGTGGCTATGTGCTCAATGGGATCCTGGGACAAAGGTGTGTTGTTATATGGCTGTGCCATAGGCTTCTAGGACTTGACTTTTGTGGGAAGTCTCCTAATGTAAGAGCGGAGTGAGTAAGCTCCTTTGAAAGTGGTTTTGTGACTCCAACCCTGAGACTCTCCAGAGACTTCAATGCAGTTAACTTTACAAAAAAGGCTGTTACATCAAATCCAACTACTTCTTTAGCTCTGGCATGTTTTCTTGTTTCTTTCTGTAAAAGGTGGTGTTCTCAGGTGTGTTAAACCCTGCTGAAGGTGGCAAGTTTAACCACTGCCCTTAACTGCCATTAACAGTAAGGAGAGTTAATCACTTGTTTCCACTCTAAACAAAGGCAAATGTGCAGGAATTCCAGCCCTTTCCCAAAGAGGCCCCAGTGGGGTGTTGTTGCCTGGGGAAGGATTGGTGTGCAGAGTGGTGGGAGTAAAGGCTGAAACAGCTCCCAGGCACAAGGTGTAGGTCTTGGTGGGGAATCCCGATGAAATTCCACCCACGAGGCTGCTGCAGGAAACACGGTGGCAAACAAGGGGGCAGGAGTGAGAATGGGTGGGGAGATGGAAGGAGGTTTGATTAAACTTTCTCTGGCTGTGGCCACACAATTATGCACTACTTCCTCTTCCAACAGGAAGCTAACTTGGAGCCACTTGCTTAGAAAACTTTGGAGTTTAGGTATCTGTTCAAGTCTAAACTTGTTTTTCATAAAAATGAAGTCAAAGGAAAAAAAAAAAAAAGATGGTTGTCTCTATGACAGTTCATAACAAACTTTTGTAAATTATTTCACAATTTTACAGTTCTTTGGGTCTGAGGTTTTGGTTCAGTCCACAAGGAAAAATACTTGACCTGACAAAGTGTGGATCAGAAACTTGGATTAAAATTTTTGCAAATATAATTAAAAATTTGTATAATTTGTTTAGGATCTGCCTTGAGTGAAGGTAGAAATTTATTTAGTAAAAAATATTTATAATTTCTTATATAACTTTGATTTTTATTTTCAGAAGCTTCAGGAAAAAAAAGTCCTGCAATGGTAGAGTAATTATTTCAGAATGAGGTGGGTTTTTTTTTCCAGAAAAGTTCGGACCATAGTTTCTGAGGTAAGCTGCAACTTAGAAAATTCTGTAATCAATAACAAAATACTTGTTTCAACTCTCTCTTGTCTGTAACTTTCAGGTGGGAAAGGTATTTAAACATACACCTATTAATGAGCTGGCTTTGAATGATTTCTCATAAATGAATGTTTTCTCATAAAATGCACTTATGTGATGCAAATGCTGCAATGGAGCTGATGCTGTTTTGCTGTTTGTAGTAGTCCTATTAGACTACTGCATGATTAAAATGGTAGGACCTGGCTTAAGAATTCCAGTGCTAGTCTCAACACTGTGCTTTTGAATGCTTTTGAATTAGGTCAGAATGTGAAGATAAAATGTACTATTGTGGAAACAGAATCCATTTACAGTCTGTGCTGTCAAAACCTGAGTGATGACTCCCCTCCTAAAGATGGTGCTGATGATGTATGTTCTAACAGAAAACAATTTCTATTTCTGACTTCTTAATTCTATTGTTGCATATCTGTTCAGTGCCCTTTGATTTGTATTCAATCTCATTGTACTTCGCAGCTGTAATTCTGTCACTTCCAAGGTACACTTTCTTGCAGCTGTTCTGACATACTCATAACAGGTACAGTCTTTTTTGACAATACATACTGTTTTTATCAGCATGTGGGCTGCTGCCAGTGATTTACAATCAAATGTTAATGAAATTTGTCTGTTCCTGTACTGTTTGTTTAAGCAGCTACTCTGAGTCTTTTCATGAGTTGTTCCAAATAAGATCAAAGGGTTCAGAAAAATGTTTGTCAACCTGAGAAGTTACAGCGGTGGTGTTCTTGTAAATGCAGAAACCTAAAAATTCATAGCTAGTAAAGTGCTCTGCACACATGATTAATGACTTAATGGTAGATGACAAGATAGAATACTTTTTGGTAAAGTTTCACTTTAAAAACAAAGAGTAATCTGTTTCAAGCTTGGTGGGGGGGTGGAGGAGCCAGTGTCAGGCTAGATTTCCCCTATAGATACCACCAGAGCTTCTGTCCCTGCCATTGAACACAACAGCTGGTAAGCAGCAAGCAACTGGAGAAAAAGACCTGCCTTTAATCCAGTACAATGTTTTCTTGTGCCCATTTTACTGTAAGTCTCAGTGGCAAGGGGACAAAGGCCGTTGACTGATCTATGCAATTACCTCCTCTAATATTGCTTTCAACTGTCTGCCCAGAGTGACAAGAGTGGATGAGGTTTAGTTAAAGTCTGGGAAAAATGTCCTTTTAATAAATAAATAAATAAGTGTCCCTCTCTTTTATCAAGCTGCTCTTTTAGATCTTTGAATCTGTTTTGGAAGAGTACAGGTGATGTGATTGAAAATTAGAGTGAATCTCAACTCAAATAACAGCGATGCAATCAGTGTTTCTTACCAAATACTCCTAGTGTTGTGTGCAGTTTGCACTAGGAAAGAAAAGGCTTATTTTCTTTCCTTTTTTTTCCTTTTTAATTTCCTTTCTGGTGCATGTGTATGTGGGAAGTGGTATCTCTCTTTTACACAGTGTGACTCAGAAGCACACATATTTAAAAATAATTGTCTGGTGTGCTTTTTGTTTGGAGGTTTTATCTGTCCTTGATGGCAAAAAATGTGATCCTTGAAAAATAAATAAACAAAGATAATCAAGCTGCTGTTCATTTCTAATGTGGAAGACACTGCAAAGTTAAGATTGTGTTTAATGAACTGTAGATGGAAGCCTTTTCCTTTTATCTGAGGAAATAGCATGAGGTGGCACTGCACATACCTTTATTTTCTGAATCAGGGCAATGGAGCCTGATACAGAGGCCCTTTCTGTGACACAGGTGACTGTAAGAACTGGTGCATCTTGGTTCTTATTTTCTTAGAGGTTTTTGTGCAAAAGGTGCCAAGTGAACAGGGGTGTGTGCTGTATGCAAGGGCTTCATGTGTGCTGTGGTTATGCAGCCCTGGTGATGAATGCACCCTGAACTGACAAATAGGCAGCATATCAATAATTCCTGATGTTCATCTCAATGATGAACATGGTGGAGGGACATAGAGCTGAGTGTTGCAAGGTCCTCGTGGTACATGGCAGATGTTCTTGTTCGTTGTGTGTGTCTTGGCCAGATCCTTGCACGGATTTATGGCATTTTGGTGGGGTGCAGCTGGAATCAAAGGCTTTAACCAAAATTGCAAGAGAGGAAGGTGATTGTGCCAGTCAGCTTTCTGTTCTTTTCATACTTGTAGCCAGGAAGAGGCTGTATAGGGAAAATGCTTTGCTCTTTCCCTTTTATGAATCCAAGGAATCCAGGAAAAAATATCCACATCTGAATAGCTTCAGAACTGAGCTGGATGGGGCTCATTTTGCTTGGAATATGAAGATGCAGCATTTTGAATGCAGCAGTTTTCACTCTGTGTCCCTGCAGAGCATTGACCACCTGCTTGTAAATTTCCTACCTAATGGTACTGCAAATTCTTCTGCTTTTATTGAGTTATTTTTATCATCAGACCAGAGAACATCAATTGTCTCCTAAAATGAGGAAGTGCTAGTGCTAAGAGGAAATGCTAGTGGGAAGTTTATTTTGATTTCATTGTATGGCCCTTCTGGTTATAGCAGCAGAGTAGGAATTGGAGTGAGACCACCAAATGCTTACAGATATAGCATCAAATCTTCATTGTTCAGTTCATACCAGTGTCTGTTGAATAATGCTTGTATGATTACTCTATTTTTTCCATTAATATTTAGTCTCCTGTTCAGTATGTTCAACCATATCTGACTCACATTTGCTTTGATACGTTGCATACCACTTTCAATCTCCATTTTTTATGCTTAAATCCCCCCAAAATAAAGAATATTTAATTTCAATTTGCTCTCCTCTTTTTGTAAAAGCTCTGAGATCATTAAATGGAAGTTCCTAAATGAAAGCCTTCATTTTGTTATGGTGGTTTAATATGTCACTAAAAATTGGCATTGACTATCTGTTTGAGCATGGTCTGGAAAGATGACTGTGGCATAAACGTTCTGCTATGCTGTCACCTCTGATCCTGGGTAGGAAATATTTGTACTACTTGGTGAGTGTTGCTCAGTTAAGGACTAAGTTTCCATAAGGTTGTACTTTGCACAAGAGTTCTACCTATCGTTTTAGATGTAACTGTATCTTAATGCTAATTTTAAAGCTTGATTTAAAAATCCCTCAAGTTTTTCCTGTTTAAAAATAGGAAAGAAAGCAGAATTTATGATTTTATTTTTCTTTTGTGTTTCCTTAACAATGGTTCAAGAGAATTAATCTGTGTAGAAATGAAATACGAAAAAATAAATTCAGAAATACCTGGTAGGCTTCCTGCTGGTTTTTCTTTTTGGCCTAGCCTGTTTGAGTTACCAGATTTGCCCCAGAGCCTTATTTGAGTTCCATTTGCATGGACAAAATGGGCCAATGGCTTCCTTTATGTCCTCAGTGTGAAGAGTAAATGCAGCACTGTTTATTTTAGCATCGCACTGCATCCTCAAGTGTGTTGCTGCTGTCTCAAGCAGTACTTGGATATAAATCCCATTTTGAAGTCTATCCCCATCTTGAAGTCTACCTGATTCCACCTGTCACTCAGTTTGGGTTTGCCTTCTGCTCTTTCTGTTGGAAGATGGCACCAAAGCTGCTCCAGCCCTGACCTTTGAGAGCCCAGCTGCCCCCGTTGTTTGCCCGGAGTTACACAGCCCTGTGCAGATGCTGCCAGTCCTGGTCTGTTTATGTCCATGTTTCTTCACCCCAGAGCTTGGCTAGAAAGCAGTTACCAGACTTGCATGTGGCTTCTCTCTCTGGATTGTGGGAGACCTATTTTATATTGAATTTCTATGATTTATGGAGAGGGAGAAAGTGTAATTTACAAAACACACCCTCCTCTTCCTTCACTGATCAATCATGTTGGGGCTGTCCTGGGTATTTCTAAAATAAGATGCCTGTATTACAAGTTTGAATAGTGTGTTCCACTAGGGGAAAACCTAGAGTGTGGTAAATTTTTACAAGACACAGACTTTTAATAAAAAAGAGGCATTCCTTTGAAGTGTTAGATAAGGGGAGGAGACAAATCTCAAAAAGCCAACTCAACCAATGCATTCAATTGGATTTCAAAGGTTCATTATTTGTGGAATGCTAATGAATTTTTATACTAGAAAGTTATGAAAGGGTGCCTGGAGTTATCCTTTATATTCTCCACATTCCCTATTCTGTGCAAAATAAATAAATAATAAAAAAGGCAAACTTACATTAGTAAGTGCTCTAAGATTAACACGCAGGTGGGCCCTACTAATGCTTCAGTACTTTCTCATATCTGATCTTTTCTGAGAAAAGGAATCTCTTTGCTGTCACTGCTTAAGCACCTCATGTTGCATAAGTGTGGTGTAATTAAGCCTCTAAATCTTTTTTGGGCTCTGTTGTTGTTGGTTTTTGGTTGTTTTTGTTTTTGTTTTTTTTTTTTTTACATATCTGTTGTTTATTGTAAATTTCTATTAAAATTGGACAAAGTATTCATATAAAACACATACTCAGATTCAGAGAGATGGTGGTAAACAGCTGCACTGAAAGGTAGGATATAGGTTAAGGAAAAAGTTAAGCTCCAAGCATGGTGCAGTCTTTTATTTGTGGTGGTATTTTTTCCCTCCTCAAGGTATACAGATCCCGTTGTATACAGTGGTTTAAAACCCATTATACCTAGTCCTGAATTTCCTTCCCAATTTTCTTCTTATTGGCTTAAAAAAAGTTCGTGGCTTTGATTTTTGTTAATAAAATTCAGGACATCCTTGATTGAAGATGATGTTGATCTTGTTTTTTATACCTGTGTGTCACTTCTAAGACTGGGGATCATGAAAGAGGACTCATTCATGATGTTTTGTATTCCACTTATTTCGAAATCTTCAAGTGACAATAGATTAGAAAAGAACACTTTAAAAATTTGGCAGCACTAAATAAACTAAATTCTGGCTGGGACTGTTTACAGCTATTTGACTAGTCAAAAAGAAAAATTTAAAAAATGTCACCTGTAAGTTGAAAACAAAGCAAAATACCTGGGTCTCCAGTGGGAGATCATCTGAAGATGCATGGACTGGTGCTTCTGCAGAAGGCTGAGATGAAATGGCTATTTTAATTTCCACAGGCCTGGTCTTGATACCTTTTTCTGTCCTTCCAGTCATCTAATAACATTCTATGTCCATTTTCCTGTTCTGTGAATGGGTTTAATACTTGTAAAGCAGAGGAGCATGGAGACCTACTGCTTTTGGTCCCTTTTTCCTTTAAAATATTATGTTCCCCGAATGAAAGTCAGTGCTTATTAACAGAGGTTCTGTGCCCTGTAGAAATGATCTTTCTAAGGCACAAGTAGGTGATTTAATTTTTTTCTGGGCCTGTAATGAAAAAAAATCCTTCATGAAGTTCACTTCTTATTCCTAGTTCTCAAACCAGAGAAATAACAGGAAGTTTCCATTCTACATTAATCATTTGTAAGTGAATGTTGACTGTATTGGTTTGACTTTAAGAGTAAATAGGGAGTTGTTGGTGGGGTTTTTTTGGTGTTTTTTATATTTTTTTAAGGACCTGTCAGGCCTGTTTGACCTTGATCCATCAGCTCCATTCATTATTCTGCTGCAAGGTGTTGGTTCATTTCCTACATCACGGGGATAAGTAGAAAGGGACTAGATAGCAGAGGGTTACTCCTCGCTTCCTGTTAGCTGGTCAGATGTCAAGCTAGGCTTTCTGTTCTCTAGCTTGATTGATAAGCTTGAAGGAGTCCACAGCAGGTATGCAGGTCAGGGGGATAACAGCTGGAAAATATGCACCCACAGAGAGACCACACAGAGAGAGACCAAATTCTTTCTCACTTATCTCTGAACAATTTCAGGATAACTTGGTGGTTAACACGAATGATTTGACACTTGACGCAGTGTGTAATCTCTGGATGTAGCCATATAATTATGCTCTGCATTCTACTCAGCTGATAAAATACTCTCTTACAAAGTGGGATGATGCTAATTGTTTCTTACTTTGATTTTAGCTGCAAAATAATATCCAAGACTCAGCAATGACTGTCAATATGCTGCTGGATGTTCAGAGATTTTACGTGTAATTGTGAAACAGATACATCCAAAGGGTTTGACAATTTCTGCTCCTTACTGGTCATAGAAAGAAGAGCTGCGAAGTACAGGAAAAGTTGGGATAAAATTTGTCCTTGCTCAGAGGTAGGGAAGTGTCAACAAATGTGTACTTGGATTGGAGTCATCCCAATCTGGCATCACTGGTAATGGAATGCTCCTGATAAGAGAGGAAAGAGCCCTTGGCATGTTAGTGAGGGCTGTGTGATGCAGTCTATCCAAAGGAACCACGGTGTTCAATTATCTTTGACTTCCTCAGTGCCTTCCTTCCATGGGTACCCTGCTGGTGGGAGGTCTTGGGTGGACACTGGATACACACAGACCTGGCCAGCTGCCTCTGTGTTTCCACTGTAAGCATCCTCACCTTGGCATATCCTGTCTCTCTTTCAGGTAGATAAGTGTTGAGGTGCTTCTTGCAAATATTTTGGGTGCGGTGGCCATGCTGATGTTGCTACAAGGGAAAATGTCATGGCTGGAGCAAAATAAATCTGTTTAGTCCTGAAGTGCAGAGTGCCCTGGAAAGGAGAGTGCCCATGATCTGCCCCACAGTAGCTCAAGGTCAGAGTGCTTTGTTGTCTGTCCCTTTACAAAGCAAGGAGATGATGTCTTCTCTTTCCTGTATCAACATTAAGCTTCTGCATTTTCTGCTGTAGATAGAAACAAGAATTAACATTAGAGAATAATTGATCCTGGGGCTCAGTCCTGCCTGAAGAGGCACAGGTTATTGCCAACCCTTCTCTAAGTGTTGCCTTTAAACTTCAGTTCATAAGCTGGAGCTAAAACTGGTTCGAGGTGACATCCTTAGCTTTGACAATGGATGACCCAGAAGTAAATAACATCAGCTGAGGCCTGAGTTTTGTCAGTTTCCAGAACAAGACTTAAAATAATATTAATAGTGAGATTGAGACCTCTTCCTACAAAGAATTAATCTGAAATGAATTTTAAGACAGGGAATAGGCAGGAGCAAACACCTACTTCTGACATTCTTTTTACATGTTTTTTTTAATATACAATGTTATTCTTCTCAAATTATGAATCTGTGCTGGGCCCTGTGTAGTCACACTTATGATACTCTTTCAGAGTTGAGATACTCTCTCAGGAACACTGTTATGGACATTTGTACTTTGAGACACATGCACAGTTTGGGGTTTGTGTGCTCTTTCATTAAAACTAATCACTGAAGCATAAACACACCTTACTGATCATTTTTAGTTATGGATGTTTTAGGGTGCTCTCCATGTTTAGTAATAGACAATTGACCGGCACAGGCACAATCTGGCTGTAGGAGAATGTTAGAGATTCATGTTCTCATTTCACAGATATAATTGGAAAAAAGAAAAATCAGTCGGCTTCACTTATTCAGGGTGCATCTGTGACAAAGTTTAGTATTTCACCAGTCTTTCTGTACATTTTGGTAATGGAGATTTGCTGGCAAATTTAATTTAGATTTCTGAAACAGTAACTATTAAGAGACCTGAACTCTTATTTTGAAACCAGTAGATTGATTTCTATCAACGGAACCTACTCCACTGAGTATTAAACAAGCAAACAACTTCACTGGGAGTTGCATAGAAGCGCTGGTTTCACAGTCAGGTGTTTGTTATGTGCCTGTGGATAGCAGGTAGTACTCCTCCCCTTCAAAACATCAATCTGGTCTTTTAATTGTGTAATTCCACCTCTTCCCTTCCTCCCTGTCCCCTGTCCTTCCTGCTCCAGCCCCTTTGCAGGTGTCTGGTCAGACCCATCAGGTGGGTCTGTGTTTGCCTGTCAGCCCGGCGCTGATGGCCTTACGGAGGCACGGCTGATTGCACAGAGCGGAACGGAGCCGGTCTGAGGTGCAGGTGTGAGCAATCGCCAGAGATCCCTGCTAATCCTGGGATAGGGGAGCACCCTGGGCTGCAGCAGGCGTGGGCAGAAAGGGCTAAATGAAGTGCAAAAGGGAAAACCAGAAAAAGTTAAATGCCGCGGTTTCCTTCTCCCAGATGGTTTGAGTTATTTAGCGTTTGTAAAATGAGTTGCTCTTTTCTGGCAGCCCATGAGCATGGAGTTTTGGAGCATGGCTGGGGGTTTGTTTATATACGTATATATGTATTTATATAAATAGCTTCATTGGAAAGTAATTTTCTAAGGACTTTATGAGTCAATGGAAATTCCTACCCACTTTAAGAATTTTGGGTTTGAACAAAAATTGAAGCTCATTTACACTTTGTTTTCCTTGGTACCTGTGGAGATCAGGTAGCTGAAAGCATGATTGAGTTGTAGGGTTTGTCATACACGGTGCACAAGAACTCTGCCGGGTGTGAAATGCTTTTGACAGGCCTGGGAACAAAGAGGAATGGATCCAGTGAGAGATTGTCTGCTTTGGGCATCTGAAGGGTTGTGCAGGCCAAACGCAGGGCAAATGCTTGAGACAGGTGGGGTACAGCAGGCAGGGGACATGAGACACGTACAACGAAATGTAATAGGGTGAAAATGGGCGTGTTGCTGAAGAAATAAAAATGGGGTTACTGGAACAGGGAGAAGAGAGTGCAGTAGAAACATGTGGAGGTGATCTATCCATCCCTTGTGGACCAGATGCCTTTGATCTTTCTGCTCAATAAATATTTCTTTGCATTATGAGAATTTACATTCCACTCAAGCTTCATCTTCAGTACTCTCCTGAAATCTTGTGAGTTACAAGTTCATATTTTTAATTTTTATACTGAACTTGATTTCAGATGCCGAGATTAAAAAAAAATAAATCTAGATTCTACTGTCAAACAACATCTGATATATTCATAACATTAATTTGCTATTCTTTAATACTAACAATCAATAAATCTCACAATCACTGAAGGTTAAGCTTTCTTATAATAGGGAAAAAATTCATGTAGAAATAATATACTGAAGCTTAAGGTCCAAATTCTGTCATTCAGGGAAAGGACTGCAGGATACAGCCCTTTATTTGCAAACAGGGAAGGGCAATTGCACTAAGTAAAGCATGCCTTCAAAAACCAACAAGAAATTGGAGAGGTACGGATAAGATTAAAGTATTCCTCAGCAGAGGAGGTTAATCCAATTTCTCAGCACCAATTTTTCTGCGCTTAAAAAGAGATTGTATTCTGCGTTCCTGATCCATCAGGTGTAAGTTACTTTAATGCAGCAATCACCTGTTGCTTGATATTTATTTATCTCTAGGTACATATTTTGCAGAGGGTAGTGTGATACAGGGATACAACTTCTGTTCTTCCCCTCCTTTGCCACACACAAAGTCCAACTGACTCTATAGCTTGTGTTCTCTGAGACCCAAGAGACCTTGCTTCAACTTTTATTACCCCCCTTGCTGGCCTGGTATAATGTCACTTTGTCACAGTTAGTGTGCTTGTAGTATAACCTCTCCTTTGCATTGTGGAAACACTCCTAAAACACAGATGCATAGTCAGGTCCCTACCTCTACAAGTGTAAACTGAGAGGACAAAAACAGACACAGAATAAAATAAAGGTCTGTAACATGTGAGTAAAGTGACCAGAACAATGACTGGATTGTAGCTTATTGTTTGGTTTTCAAGTTAAAATCCCCAAGAAAATCCCTCCTGTCAATTAAACTGGAAGGAGTGGGGGATGCCTCTCTCTCACTTTCTTCCTACTTGCAGCTCTCTCCCTCCAGTCTAGAAGCACAGTCTGCAGAGGAGGTGGGGTTAAAATCAATGAAAACTTGTGTATTGACCCCAGGATGCCTGGGTTGGGCCTGTCACTGCCCATTTACAAAGGATCTGCTGAAGTAGGTCTTAGGGAAGGGTGAAATGCTTGAGGACAGTGCCAGCCAAAGAGCAGCACTAATGCTCAGATATCTTTAAAAGGGAAATTTTTCCCTCCTTCCTCTTCCCCTTTATCTAATTCCTCAATGTGAAATGGATGCAGATGTGTGGAATGAATTCATCCGGGATTTAGAAACACCGTTTTGTGAGTGTACCCACCCACATAATTGCTTTCCTTTCACATTCTGCACTCTTGTGCACACCTGTGGGATGTTGGCAAGACCTCCTGGATATTAGATCTAGTGAACATATGACCCGTATAGTTTTCACAGTATGGTAAAATTACAGAATTACACCTGGGTAGCCTTGCTGGGCTATGTACTGCATCCTGCTTTCACCTTCTGTATTCTTTTGCCTGTAACAAGGCAGTGTGATGGGAATCAGGACTAGTGTGTCCCTTGTGATTTGCAATTTTGTAATTTTATTTATTCATATTGTAAGATTCAGGAGTACTCAGAGCATTCCAGATGCTGGGATTCACTTATTTCTACAGAGAGTTCTAGGATTTTATTATTCTCTCTGTAAGTAAGTGTACCCATGAATGCAGTAGAGACAATCCCTATCTACTTGTTGATTTCCCTGTGAAGATCAAGTGCTGTTGAGAGGCCCTAGGACAGGGCAACCAGGTTTCTTGCAGGACATTACAGAGAATTCCCTCGTGTTTGGGGCAGGTGGAGGCCAGGCAGGAGACAACACAAGGCATCTCAGGCTGCATGCTGTGGCATGTGTGTTATACCTGCACATTTGTGGCTGTAACAGTGTTGCTCCTTGACTCCTGTTTCTGATTCTCAGAGGAAGAGCTCTAGTCCAGGGAAAAAGGGTACTGTCAGATCTTTAGAGGTTACCAAGTGTGTAGGATCCAGGACCTGTGTTATTGGTTTCTAAGAACATCAGCTCTGCAGAAGGGCACTGCACTGCTTTGGGGAAGAGGTTGTTCTGTTCCTGACTTGCAGGAAGAGTGTCACTTATTCATACACCAGCACCAGTTCCCTAAGTGCTTAACTTTTTCCTTGGAAAGTCCTTCATCGAAATTCTGATAACTTCTAATCTTACTTAGCTTTCATGGGTGCTGGTGGAACCACAGTTCAAAATATGTCTTGGTTGTACGTTATCAAAATGCTGTAGAGTTATTTTGCATAAGGACTAAATATCCCATTTGTGTGGTGTTTCCATCCACCCCCACCCATCATTTTAATTTCCCCAGACATTCATTTCAAGGAAGGAAACATTCTTTAACGTGTGTATGTTTTAGAGATTTGGAATATTAGAAAAAAAAACAATCAAAAGAGATAGCTAATTTCCCAGAGTTGTGCAAATCACAATCTGTAAAGCACTTTCACACCAATTTTCAAGGCTAAAAAGGGCTAGTAACCCCACAGCATGGGGTTCCTGGGACATGGGCTACAATGCTAACTATTTCTCTTCTGTTTCTCTCTTCATTTGGGAGCTTAGAGTTGATTCTTCCTCCCAAAGTCAATGACCATGTATAGAAAAAAAAAAGATAGACTTCCCCAGGGAGCATATGAAAGGAAATAAAACAATTTGCTTGCAAATGGGAGGTAATTGGTATGTTAATTAAAGTCAACTTTACCTCTCTTAATGTTAACCTCCTGATTTTCTCCAGTGTTTCAGGTAGGGGAAAAGAATTTATTCTTTAGTATTCTCAAGAATGAGATTGGATAATAGACACAAATGAAGTCCAAACCTAGTACAAAAAAACATGAGAGGATATGTCTCCCGGCTGCTTTCCTAACACAGCATAAGGAGGACGAGATAGTTATCTGAGCAGTCACTCCACAGCTCAGACTTCAAATTATAGTAATTATGACAATTTGTGCCAATAGCCATGAGGTGGGTTTTTTTGATGTGGTTAAAAATAACATCTGTAAAAATCCAATAAAAAAAATTACATTTTGCTAATTTTCTGATAAGATAATGTTAAACTGTACTGTGTGCCTTCTACTGCCGTTTTCAATTAGAGTATTTCCTTCTGGGCTTTTACCAGCTTGTCTCATGGATCCGATTCCATCCTGAGCAGTTCATTTGTTTTAACTTTCTTAATTAATTGTTTTGTGTAGGTTTTGCCTTTCAAACTGATATCAATCTTCCAGACTTATTAGCGTGCTGATTGCTAATGTGTGATACAAAGCACAACTCAGTTAAATCGTTCTTTCTGTCATATTAAACAGAGTTCCCGTATTAGCCTGCTAAACAAAATAATTGTAGATAATTTAGAGGGTAACAAATGACAAGAGTCTCGTACCTGGGAGAGTGAAAAAAAGTTCTGTTTGCAGTTTCTTTGTGCTGGCTTTGGGTACAATTTGGAGCCCACATGCACAGACAGAGTAAGACAAAATAATTAGCTACTAAGGAATTGTAAGAGAGCTGGTGGAAAATGCTTTTCCCACACAGCAAAGTTTCTTACCTTGAAGAATATGGGTGACAAGAAGTAGGAATTCAGACACAGCTTCCCTCCTGAATTTTCAGGGGATTTTCCCTTTTGTGTGAAATAGTTCAGTTTTACCTTCCCACATTAAATAATGCAGATGATGGAATTTTGAGGGAGCACAGCATTTTTTCCTTTCTACCATCCTCACATACTAATTCCAATCTACTCCATATGGCTTTTCTGAAAGGACAAATTTGAGTCATGGTTGCACATTCTGATGCATAGCTGGTGTACAACATGAAACACTCTTCTCTGGGCAGGACAACTGTCCTTGAAGCTGTCAGGCAGATGGCCTGGTACAAGTTCAGCATGTGGCAATGCAGAAGAATTGTTACTCAGAAAAGCCACTGATCCCCAAACTATTTGAATTCACTTTGATTTATGACCAGAGTCCAGATAACTGGGAATTTATTGTTCATGCTATGGTATCACTACTCTTCCTGGCCAAACTAAGGTCTCATGCTGTATTTTGCACAAATGATATCTGGGCACGCTCCATGATTGCAGAGCACTGCTGGAGATTTTACGGCTGATGTTGGTGAGAGCAGGCAGGTGCTTGAGTCCTCTGGGCAAATTCTCATTCATAAACATTACATTAAATGATAGTGTAAAGAATGAAAGAGATGCATAACCTCAGGAATGTTCCCTTAAGACTTTAAAAGACAGGTAAGGGCTAGGAGGACTCTTTCAGCAATTGTCTTCAAGATGCACTTTAGATAGGAGACTCTGAAGCGTGCATTTCAGTATTTAAACAAAGATAAGTTTGTGCATTACAGGGAAAATAAGATAGTTTACCTCATTAAGTGTAGCATACTCAGCAAAATTGGTATTTACCTCGGATTTGGAGTCATGTTTTGATTTAAATTTCTCAGGTACAGGTGTCAGTGATAAAACCTGGGAGTTGTGAATGATGCCTGGAAAGGCTGGTCTGGAACAGAGACTAGACAGAGCTAAATGGACAAAATAGGTAATTTATTGAAAGGCCTTAAAAGGACACACCTTGGGCAGCACAAGAACCTGGCCAGGGCTACACCCAGGTTGAATCCAAGATGGATCTTGGTCACAAGTTTTTACACTTTTATAAGTTTTGGTTCATTTACATATTGGGTTCAATTGTCCAATTACAGCTCCAGGTCATGAAATCTCAACCCTCTGCCTTGCCCCCTTCTCTTGACCATTGTTTGTGCATTTAGGGTAACAGTTGTCCTTGATTCTCTAGCTGGGAAAGGATTGTTTTTTGAACTACTCTGTGAAGAGAACTTGCTAACACCTAATATGAAGTCTGAGTTACATACCAGGCAGCAGAGAATTTGAAAAACATAAAAGCTAAAACTTAAGTCATCATGAAATGGCAAATCTGTAATCAATGAAAAAGAGTGATCTGACACTTTGCAATTTGTTCTTCTGTATTTGTTGATGTTCTCTAATGCTTTTGATATGTGCTCCCAACTTTTCCTTCAAGCCCTGTGGAATTTTGCCTGCACTGGACCTTCTGCCTATTTTTCAACTAAGGAAACTTGACCTGCTCTGCTGTTTGTAGCCTCCCTTTCCCACCTATGCTGTTTTTCTCTAGGTATATGTGCTGTACATATGTAGGGTATATGCTTAAGCACATTTCACTGTTCTTGAAGATATCTTGGCATATCACAAGGCCAATATTGCTTTAAAGGAATTGCCTTTTAATTCACAATCCCCAGTAGCTGTGTTGTAAGTTATTGTCACACATCATGAGTGACATGCTTATGACAATTTGTATTTTTTTCTGGAGTTTTTGTCTGCTGGAGCTAGTGCAGCCTCTGCCAGGGACTTCAGGGCAGCACTTGTATTGAGCACTGTTGTATGTGGTGGCTGTAGAGGTGTTTGCTCTCTTCTCACTCAGTGAAAATTTGGCCAACTCCAGTGCACACAACCTCTAAGCTGCACCAGACCTCGGTTGCTGAAGGGAGCTCAGAAGAAGGTACATGTTGTCAATGTGACCACAGACTGATTCAGAGCAGCTGCACAGCCTGCACTGGCTGTGACTCAGGTAGCAAACTTTTCTGTGTTGGGGTAGTTCCCTCCCATTCCTTGCAGTAAGGAATGGGAGGGAGCCCATCTCTGTGCTTGAAGCCATGCAAAAGCTGGAGACTGGCCTCACTATAAAGTAGGTAATTTCCAGTTTTCTCCTTGCAAAAGAAACCTCTGTGCAGTTTCTGTAGCATTGTAGCCCTCTCCTTTTGGAGTGGGGTCGGATTTGCACAGTAGGAATGAGCATCTTGGAACATCTTTATGCACAGACAAAGATGCCATAAAGATGCATCTTGGAGCATCTTTCTGCACAGACAAAGGTGGGCCATTGTCAGCCCAGAGCTTCCTCACTTTTTTATACAGGAGCCCGCATGTGCTAACACAGATTTCTCATCTCTGGTGCTAAGTTGCTAACAGAATAAGAATAGAAAAATGCTAAGCATTTTCCTTGATTTAAATTTTGCAGAAAACCAAAGTGGAATGAACTTTGGCTCCTGTTCAGCTGCAATCTAGACATGAATTAACAGTCGCTTCAGACTTAAATTAGACGAGTCAACCATTGAATGTCATTCAGCAGCACACCAAAATAAATCCAGATGACATTTATGACATATTTCATTGTTTCTATAATCTAAGTAATACAAAAGGTGTAAGTCACAGCACAATACTTTATTGCATTTCTTTTTGAAACACTGTCCATGAATAAATTTAGACTGGAAATTGGAAGATTTTTGACTATCAAAGTGAGAGGCGTATGATGTAGCTGCTGTGATTGCACTGCATTGCAGCTGCCCATACTGGACTGGAGCTCGTGATCCAGTTCCACTCCAGGCTGATGACCCTTGGTACACAAGGCTGAGTTCTTTAAAAACATATGTCAGCATCAAATGTTTTTGGCTTCCTCATGTATCATTTTTATTCTGGAGTCATCAGAGTGCATAAAAAGTAGAATTTTTGTGATATTTAAAAACTAATTTTTAAAATTTCATTTGTGGTTTAAGAAAATGTGAGTATTTTTGATAGCATCCTTGTCTTGAGTATCTCTTCTATGTGTCAAATATATTTAAAACCCCACAAACACATTTCTCAAAAAAAAAAAAAAGGGAAAAAAAAAAGAGAATAGAGGAATTGGGATATTCCCCAGTGTAGTCTTACAGCTGAAAGATGAAATATACAATGCATTTACTAATTAGACTGCACATTTTCTCTGACCTCTCAACTAAAACAATATATTATATATTATTAATGTAGTGCCCACAGCAGATCTAGTGAAGTACCTGTGGTGTGCTGCCATTGGGCAAATTGCTTTCTATTGCCCCCCTCAGTTTGGGGCTGTTAGGGAATTGAACTATAAAATGGACAGAACATGTTGTGGTGAACAGGATTGGGCCATGAGCTCAATATCCATACTGGCAGAAGGCTCCTGCTCCTCATGGGAAGATCTTTCACACAGCTGATAGCCCCAAGATTACAGTAGCACTAGATATATGCACTATCCTTCACCAGCAGGACCAGGAAAGGAAGGGAATGTTTAGGGAGCCATCCAAATCAAAACAAATGAAAATCAAGCTAAAAACACAGGAAAAAGAAGTATCTTTAAATACGGTGGACTACAAGAAACATATAAGCAACAGATAAAATAAGATTTCAATGACTGATGGTTTTACAGAGTAATTTTAAGGATGAACTGTTCCTAAACAAATTTTCCAGTGTATTAAGCACTAAGAGCATCAGGCATGCATGTCTTGTTCCACTCCTTTTTTTTTTTTCTTGAACAAACAAGTTGAATGTGACCACTACAAGAAAAGAGCCCACTCCCCACTTATGTGTTCTCATTCCTTTGTCCTCTTTCCAATATCCCCCAGTAATGATGGAGCACAGGATCGTGTTCTGCTCTAATGTCTTTCTTGTAAGATTCGGAGGGTAGTGCCGTCGTGACCTTCGGGAGCAGTTTTTTCCATTTGGAAGGAGGCGGGGGAGAGAGCATTGAATTTGAGATTGATTTTCCTCCTTTTAGCATGTGGAAATTCAAAGGAAGCTCCTTGATTCACCAACAATGACTGCATCTCCAGCCTTAGAGAATGCAAAGGCATCAGTAGGAGCAGACTGATGAAGTTAATACCCTCAGACTGCATTGTGAATGTGACCAGAGTCCACTATGTTGTATGCTATAGAAAAATCCTGGTGTTATTCCTTGTAGTGACTGGTCACAGTTTAAAAACAGAGAATTTTTATCTGAGGATTAAAGAAATGGGGAGCTCCAGCAGTTTTAGACATGACAGTGTGTCCACAGTTTCTTGTTAGGGCAATTATGACCTCTACATTTGTGGTGTGTGTTTCAGAGGCTTCCAAGGAATGCATCCAGGTAAAGGCCAAAATGCAAATTTATATCGTCTATGGAGGTTTGAAAGATGAAAGTTTTCCCTGTTACCCTTCCTGCAAAGGGCTGATCTATTCACCTGAATTTCTGAGACATGTTGGAGGTGAACAATTATCCAGTGTAAATTTGAATTTCAGTAAAAAGCAGATTGAGTATATGCGTAGAAAGTCTTTTGGAGAGTTTCCATCCTTCAATATGAAATCCTGGGAAACTGCACTGGATGCAGGCCATTGGGTCCTTTGAATCCTTGAATGTTCCTTACATGCACCTTCCACTCTGAGCTGGCCAGTCCCTTCTGCCTGGGCTTCAAATTTAGCTTTGCTGATCAGGAGAAAGGGCTGTCCAGCTAAAATTTCAGCAAGACTTGACACTCTCTGTTTTTTTTTCAAGTTTTGGAGAAACAACTGAGTGCACCCCTCATTTTTTAGAGGTGGCATTTCTGCTTCAAGATGGAGCTGCACGTGCAGCATCAAGGGAGGATAAGGTTATGTTCCTGCTCACGCTTCCTCTCGTTGAAATGGTGCTTTCACCATACTATTTTTGTGATGAGAAAGGTTTCTCCGCAGTACAACTGCTACAAACTGAGCTGTTGGCTCTGAAGGAGCTCATAAATATTGTGGTATATGTTAATTGTAAAACATGCATTCCTAGCTGAAGAGGTGGTGTGCTGTATTGTGAAAGGTTTTGGTCATTTGGAACACTAAATGCTGACGTTTGTACTTAGGAATAAATATACAGCCAGATTTCCATCCATGTTTTCTCTTGTAAGGCTGTTGTACTGTGAATATAAAAGATTGAAAGCTTCCAGTTGTTCCCCCCATTACTTTTGTGCTGCTGGCTGGGTGGAGCTTGTTGTTGGTACTGTAGGAACAAACTCAGACATTAGTGAGGGCACAAGTAGATGGTACTTTAAGCCAGTGGACATTTAAAAGTATTAATTTACTTCCAAAACTGACAGAGGAAAATACATGGAGACCTGCTAAAATTTGTGTTTAAAAGGCTTTAATTTTAGTGTACTTGAGAATAAATCAAGTTGTATCTGTTCGGATCACTGGTTTGAGTACAGTCCTGAGAATTTGTGGATGTTTCTGTATTAGAATAGATTGTATCCAGAGAGCACCTACAGCTAGGTGAGCATGAGTTAACAGCGTGGTGGAATTCAGGTTGCTGGTACAAGGAATTATTTTATCAATAAGATCCATCTTCATTACAGTTCCATTGATGAAACTCAAAATGCAATTTAGCACCTCATGTTGCTGTATCCATTCTACTACAAAATTACTTTCTCTTGCTCTCAGTAAATTACAACTATTTGAATTTAGCCCCAGAAAGGCTCCTTTATTGTGCTTCTTATTGTTTATGAAATCTCTTTCAACAACACAGTTGTGTTGTTTACTTGTTGGACCTGAACCTATGCCAAGTTATTTTAACTTAAAGAACAGATCTGTTACTTGCATTCCTCCCTTATACCTATCTAGCTACAGAGGGAAAGGAATGCATGTTGCTGTGTGTCTGCATAAAAATAGATGAAGAATTCTTCTCAAGAATATATTAACTCATACCTATTTATAGGTCAACTTTGATACCTGAAGTTTAAACTGAAAATGGAGCATGTTGCAATATTTCCAAGTATGTCCTTGCAGCCATCTTTTGTTGGCTGGTTAATATTGTATGCAAGAGATGAAAATAAAACATTTGCAGAAGACTCTCCAGATGCTTTGTGCTGTCATCATAAAAAGCAGATCTTGAGATCCTTGATGAGTTCAAGTTATTTGTAACATAAATTGAAATATTTCCTTTGCTTAGCAATTAATTTTAGGGGAATCTTTACCAGGACTCAGGTGATATTACTTAGACATATAATCACCACAAAGCTTCTGGGTTATCTGGTTTTATTTCCGTTGAATTTTAGGCCATGTAAATGTTAATTCTCTCAATCAAGAACATGGTGTGTATGTATTATACATGAATGTGCTGGGGTTCAGAATTATCCTTCATATGGATAATCTTCTTCTGAAATGATGATAATTTAATAAGTAGTTTGCATATAAAATAACTAGCCTTACTTCAAAGCACTGTGCAAGATCAGTGAAACTGGAAAGAATTCAAACAGTGCAGTGAAGGAGTGTTTTTCATGTTTGTGGGTCTGCATTTGAGAATTTGGAGACTTGTGTGCCTAGAAATAAAGGGCAATGTGAGTACCTTATGAGGTTTTGGATGAGTTAGGATTCACAAACTGTCTGTGTGATCTTCATCTTTAATCTGTGCTGAAAAACTTGTATTGCTCCCTGCATGTTGAAAGAGAATGTGGGTTTAGAATGTTTGAGAACTTTGGAAAAGTATTAGTGTGCTTTTCAAATTCTTCTACCTGCAGAATCATGTGCCTTGCTTGCTGTAGCCTAAGTGAGGAAGTCTCAGGATTCGTTTGTTTAAGCTGTCTGTAAGCAGCTTAGAATAGCTATTGTAGAGGTGAAAATATTGCTGCTTTAAATCTCAGCTTCCCACAACCTGCCAGGACTAGGAGCCAAGTCTGTGGTCCCACTGAAAGAGTGAATCTCCCATTTCTGGTAGCATATTGTTTCAGTTTCTCACCCATTAGTAATATTCTTTCTAAATGAAAAAATTGTTTCTGAAATGGGGACTAAGGGTTGCCAGAAAAGCTGCTGAAGCTGGGTCTAATTCTCGTAGAAAATGTGATGTTTGGAAGGAACCCTTCCCTCTCACTAAAGCCACCATTTCTGAAGCAATTTTTTTTGCTTTTTTTTAGCATCACTCTGTTAAGGAAGGTGTTCAGGACATTGACATGCTAATAGTAGTCCGAAGGGACATAAATCAGTGAACACAGGACCCAAAAGCAAAGATGTATCATCACGGTTCCAAAAGTGTCATATAAATCTGCAGCTTAACTGAGATGTATTGTCTTATTTGCACCAGGTATTTACAGTATCAATGTACTAATTCTGTGCTGCTATATAGTTAGCTCCTGCTGTTAAAGTTGTTATTTATTCTTTTTGTCATGCTTATTGCACTTAATGCCACATGTCAAGCTGTGCACATCTTAAAATCAAATGGCAAGTCCCTGCATACAAATCACCCAGAAAGGTGTCTGCATTTTGGGAAGCAGAACCACAAACTCTCTCCAAGCTCAGACTGTTATCCTGAAACACACATGATCCTTGTTCTCCTTTTAGCATGCTGAGGTTTGACTAACTTCTTCTGTGTCAATTTTTTGCTTTGAAAGTTCAGAATTTTTGAAAATTAGATTTTGCTTTTTAGGTCCAGATGCCACGTTTTAGAACTTAAGTGCCATGAATCTTTTGACTCATGGGAATGTTTAGATCATAGCTATGGTGATCTTGTTTTCTTTATTTATAAATCTATTTCTTTACTAGGTGAAGCTTTATTGAGTGTGATTTTTTAAAAAACATTAGATAAGGTTAAGCTACACATTTTGTTTTCAAATGTGAACTTTATTAAAATAAAGTGACGTGATTGTTATTTAAAAAAATGTAATTTGATTTATTTGGTCTTTTAGTCATTTGTAGCCGTGCTGTGATGTCCTAGTGTGGTCAGCATTAGCCAAATTCTGCCCTGACTGAAGTCAGTGATTGCTTTCTTTGGGTGAAATACTAGGTGTTTTTAAAAATGTTATCCTTTAATCTTCTTTTTTTTCCTTAGCTTTTAATATACGCTTTTGTTTCTCATAAAGGCTTGTTTCTGAGGGCAAATGTCAGGTAGCATGAGGATTACCTTGTTTTGCTTTGCTGGAATGTACTCAGAAAGCTCAAGTTATCAGATTAGTGCTTGCTGTTGCAATTAATATTGTGTAGTGCATCTATCATCAGCCCATGGAAAGCCTGGTGCTGTGGACAGAGATCCTTTTCCAGGTCTGGGAAGAAAAGAGCTTTTCACCTGCAACTGCTCCTCCCTCTGGCAGGAGTCGTGGGCTGATTCTGTACATCATCCTTAAGGTATTTCCTCTAGACTGAGCTGGGTTGGTGTGGACAGGTCCAGCAGATCCCTGCTTGTCTGAAGATTGCCCTGAGTGGGGAGCGCTCCTCGAGTGCTCCTGGGTGCTGCAGCACTGCTTGAGCTGTAGGGATGGCAGCTCTACCAGGAGTGATGGCAGACACCTGGAGGCAAACAGGTCATTGAAAATCTCCACAGTTGCTTTTTGTGCAGCCCTCAGCTGTCTATACCCAGAGAGGTTTTCTTTCCATGAAGTCTGATGAAAAATTAACACCAGCATTTCTTAAGTTTGCTGAAAACGCTCACTGGAGAGCTGGAAATATGTGTGTGTATATATATATATATATATATTTATATAAATAAAATTTATCCCCCTAACTGAATTTGCCTTCTTAGTGTTAACTATAACCAAGGTGGCCTCTTTCACCTTTAAGAAAAACAAAGTGTTTCTCTTTGGAAGTATTTCCTCCTTCTCTTTCATCCCCAGCCTTTTCCATGTGGCACAAAAAGCAGCCGTCAGGCCCCCATGGCAGCTGGTACCACATAGCTGGTGTGGCTGTGTCACACAGACTGAAGAGTTATGGAACTAAGTCAACAAATTCTGATTTGTTGGTTCAACTGAGTACAAACTAACTAAGGAAAACCCAAGTTGGGAATGGAGAGCAAATATATGTGAGAAGCAAGCCACAACTTGCAGTAAAGAAAATGTTTGCAGAAAACACCAGCATTACAGGTTTATCTAAGGTGTGGTCTAGCTTAAGCTGCAGTAATTACCCAAGGTACCATAGCTGTGGCTGGAAAATGAAGTGCTTTATAAACTTAACCCATTCATCTCTCCTGAGACCAACCACAGTGTTATACCTAGGCCAAGCCAGGGCATTTCCAGTGCAATTGAAAATTCCTAAGATCTCATTCTCATTCACTTACCTGCTGAGACAGCTTTGAGGCTCTGCATTCTCTCAACATTTCAGTGTTACAAAATAGCAAACAACACAACAAACTCTTTTATTTTGATTTTTTAAAGATATTTATGATTCCATCAACTGTAATCAAAGCAGTAAAATGAGGGGAAACCCTTAAAATAGAGAAGAATTAGGAGAAAAACATTTGCTGGGTAGTTATACATGGGATTGGAAATACCTATGTAGAAAAAATGCTGTGTGAGTAAGGGAGAAAAAAATTAAACTGGCTATATGTTAGATGGAAGTGTCTATGTTGAGCTATCAGTGGTAGAAATACTGCTATCTTGAAGAGAACTACAGAGAGTTTGGCTAGTTTATTCTGTTCTGAGGAAACAAAATTATTCAGGAGAACTGAAAAACATTTAAGCAAATTTGAAGCAGTCCTTCAAAACATGGCAAAGATCTGAAGGGCTTTGTTTATGAGGGAAGAACTCAAAACCCCTGAGTAGGTGAAGTTTGTTGAAAAAGGACTTTCATGCATTTGAACATTTAAACTGTGAGTATAATAGATTGTCTATTATGGATGAATTCCCAGGAACTGGCTGAAAAGGAGGACACTAAAATTTATGTTCCAAAGTCTTTCATTCACAGATGTGCAGAGAAATGGCTTTCAAAGAAGAGATCAAGAGTTCACCTAATTTAATATCCTCTATAAATGCTTCCAAAGGATCTGATTTGGAACCAATAACTTCTCTTTTAGTCAAAACATTGTGTGTGATGTTTTGACCTGTAAAATCAGAGATGAGTCTTCTGCTTCCCTTGCTGACATGTTCCAACATTTAATCTTCGTGAATAGCTCCTGTGGGTGGCCACTCTGACCATGGTTAATCTTCTTCCCTGGCTAGAACTGGTATCTTTAGAAAAATTCAGATTTGTCTGGTTTCACATCCAGGGAATTAATCTGGATCTATTAGTTGGGGTTGGGGAGGGGAGAACAATTTTTTGTTGGCTTACCAAACACTATAATTTTTAGTGAGTTTTCTGGTTGGCCAGAATGAAGCCAAACTACCCACTAGCCCTTGCATCTTCTGTTCTTGGAGAATCTTTGTTGTGAAGGAGGCTGTTCTGGCACGTTTTCATGTTGCTACGTTTATTTTAGAAATGTTTTCCAAAGAGGCTTGGCAACAAGAGTTGAGACTGTCATTACTGTGAAGAATGGGAAAATAGAAGAACAGCTGTTGTGCTTGGTGTCCTGGGATCTGTCACTCTTAGGATTCCCTCTCCAAAAGTAAAATCAAACTAGGTATTTGTTCATCTTTCATCACATATAATAAATTACAAGAAGCTGAGAAAAAAGCCATATCCTGCAAAAAATCAGTTTAAAGTTGACAAATGCTCACTGGCTAAGTAAATTCCTAACAATATGGGAAAGGAAAGAAAGTAGTAGGGCAATCTTCATTAAGTTTATTACCCAAAATTACTTAGGTCCTCGTTCTTAGTTTGCATAGGCTGCTGTTATTGCTCTCACTGAGAGGTGCAAAACAGCCAGTCAGGAGCACTACATCAGCCTCGGGCAAACTGATGGCAGGCAGCAGTATCAAAAATAAGTGTTAAAGCTGTAGGCAGTGGAAGCTGATCTGGCATTCCAGCTGTGCTAACTGGTCCTGAGGAGGAAAAGAGTGTAAGGAGCTGGACTTAGTTCATGTGTTGCCTTGTGTAACACGAGTTTACCTTCCCTCCCTGCCAATGGAAGGGCTCTGTTTCTTTGCTGGCTTTTCTGATTCCCTCCCTCAGGCTGTCCCTTGTTCCCCATGGCCTTTCTCTGAATGGTCTTCATTTATCTATTATTTACTTCAGGAATTTGCTCTGTATGTTCTCATTTCATTTTTTAGTCTTGATAAAATATCTTTCTCAGTTTGTTCTTCACATCCCTGTGTTTTCCTATGTAGAGAGCTATAGGGGGAAAGGTTTGCCTAGGAAAGGACTGCAAAACCACAGTGTTCACACTAAGCCCACTCAGTATAAATCTCTCCCTGACATTGATGGACATACATGTGATCATACTTGTGTGCCTTATTTTTATAAATAAAAACCAGAACTGTGAATTCTGTGAACTCCTCTACAGAACTGTGAATTCTGCTTCCTTTGAGTCCACTTTCAAGCTGATAAAATCCCTGTCACCTCTAGCAGTGTTTCATGGAGAAAATGTTTATTGTGGTGCTCCTAAAAGTTACTTGGAAGTATTGCCTTGTGCTAATTGATTTGTTGTGACTTACTAAAAAGTGTTATGTGAAAGTAGTTTGAAAATCCTGTGTTTAAGAAAATTCTGTGTTTAAGAAAAATATAACACAAATTAGTGTTCTGAGGGAATGACCAGTTTTTACTTTGCTGACCTAAATATTGTTGTGGCTATTCTTGGCAGAGTTTTCCATGTAGAAAAAAAATCCATCTGCACTCATTTGTCTTGTCTCTCTGCCTCCATACCTGTCTTGAACTTGCTTTTCTAACATTTTTATTTGTTGTTCAAATATTTGCCGTCTTTAGAAGAGCAGAGGAACTTCAAGCATTTTGAAAACATAGAAGGGCTCCTTAAACTCAAAGAAAATTACTGAGATGTTGCTTTAAAGTGCCCTGCTTAAATAAATTAGAGAGTTCTACAACTCTTAAATGCCCAATAGAGATGCAAGAAGCACCTAAAATAATAGACTTGGTCACACTTAAATAAATCTCTCTTGAAGAACGTAAAAGTAATAAGATAAACTGGCTGCACTAAACCACAAAAGCACAGATAAAAATAATAATAATGATACAGCACAGCTCCCCTAAATGAATCTCTGTTAGAGGAAGTGACCAGATGACAAGACTAGAAAAAGAAAAGGAAAAAAATGAAAATTATTTAAGTTGTTGAAAGAATCAATTTTTGTGAGTATCTGAGCAAAATCTTGCCGGCTTTACAGATAGGTCTTCAGAAGCAGAAAGGCTTTTAAAGCATTTCCTTTCATACAGAAGCATTTTGTACACTAAATATAAAGAGTAATATGAATTTACGTGCTGCAGGTAAGAAGTAAAAAAGTGCTGGTTTAGAGTGCTGTTTTTTTTCTTTTCCTGTAACCTCTAAATCCAGGGTTTAACCCCAGACAGTGTCAGAATATTGTTGCAATCAGATTTTTGTCAACAGGCCCTGCACAAATTGAGTTTGGTGGGTTCGTCAAGGTTATGTAACAGCAAACATTTGGAAAAATTGGGCACAATTGTCAGCCTTTGCTCTGAAAGGGCACAGGATTAAATGAGCATAAAAATTTAATTGTCCTCCCACCCTGAATAAGGCTGAGGCTTTCCATATTAGGGCCGGGCTGGCTAGTTGAGCAGCAATTTTTATCTGGCCCCTGGATAAATAGATGCATTCAGCCTTCTCGGTCCTTCAACCTTCATTAACACAGAAATTAATCACATAAATTAAACATATATATTTTGCTGGAAAAAGTCTTAACAAGCTGCATCCTCTACTGGACAAGAGAAAAGAATCAGGCATGTGTACATATTTAGCATGACAATGCCAAGATTTCCAGAATATGTTTAGGTTTCTGTCCTTAATTTTCAAGGAGTAGATTGGCAGCTGGTGTAAATTGTCTACACTAATCACGGTGGAGTTAGGCCAATATATACCATGAGGGAGTGCCTTTTCAGTTTGCTTGTGGCTCTCAAATTCCCATTCTCAACATGTTTTCTGCTTTAAACTTCATTGATACTTTGATGTAATTCTGTTGCTTTCAGTGAAGGTTCATTGGTGTGTAATTGGAATGACTGAGCAACGGATTGGTCCTTTAGGTCTTAAGAGGACAAGTGTATTCCTGAATACACTTGTCTTCAGGAGTGAACCAGAATGCATGTAAAGATGCCAACTTTGAGTTACATTTTACATTTATGTTATGTATAACTCTTTCATTTTTTATAATCCCATGGACATTTACAAGTATCTTAGTGGCAGCAAACTATACCTGATTTTCTTCCACTGGAGCAGTTGATAGGTAAAATAAATTATGTTAAATAGCAGAATAATGACTGATAACCTGGGCGCTTACCAGAGTTGCAGGGGGAGTTGTTCTCCTCAGCCTCCAACTGTAAATGGAAGTGTGTTATGTGATAATGTTGACCATAAGCCATTAAAATAAGGCAGGATTTGCTTAAAAGCAAATGCTTTGTATTTGAGGTTTATTTTTCTCATGTTTAAAATATGAAATTTCAGAGTAAAAGGAAGTGGTAAGACCTGCATCCTTCAAAGCCACGGGAATGTATCCGCTTGTTCACACATGCTCCATAGTTATTGAAAGTGTGTTTCTTGTTTTACCAACTAATCCAACACTTGGATGTGTTTGGAGGACAGCTTAGTCCTACCCCAATGTTTTGATTTCCAGGTAATTATAAAGAAGAATGTACCACATCATTCCTACGTTTTATTTGTGTGTCAGTGTTGAATAAAATATTAGAAGTGCAATTACAGATAGGCCCAGTTGTATGTGGGACACAGAGCTCCTTTAGATAACTTGAGTGCCCCTTGTGAAAGATGTGTATGGAATTTGGGAGGGGTCTGTCTTGTGCACCTCGGTCTGTGGGATGTGCTGATGCACAAGCTGACTTCAGTGAAAGTTAATTGTTTCATGTCGTGGCTACCAGATCCTTCCACTTCTTCCTTGGCTTGCTCCTCCCTCCCATCCCACTTGTCACCTCTGGGATGTGCAGTCTGATGAAGGGGGGAGCAGAGGGATTCAGGGAGCTCTGGGCCTCCACTGTTTTACAGAGCAGGAGATGCTGCAAAGCCCTCTGAAATGCCTCTGGCACTACTGAATTTCACATACTGTCTGCATTTCCTAAATCTGGCACTCAACTGCAGAAGAGCTGGCAGCTTTCTACCTTCAACTGGCTGGGAATTAGACATCTTTTCCTATGGAAAAATAGGCAAGGTTTTTAAATAGCTTAAATGATGAATCAGAATGAAACATTAGGGGGGAAAAAGGCTTCTAACATGTGTACTTGTGTATGTGAGTGGGTGGCCAGGAGCTTCTTAGAGAGTCCAGGTTTTAGGAGAGCAAACAATAGAGCTTGTTTATGGGATCTTAGCTAGATTTCTGGAAGCTCCTATCCCATTTTGAATTTTACAAAGCTGGAGAGGGGAGACAGGCAAGGAAGCAGAAAGATAAGGGGTGCTGGAAACCCAGGGAACTTGGTTCTGGCACACTGCTGTTCCTCTTGCTTTTTCCTGTTGCTCCTCTCCTCTGCAAGGCTTCTGTCATTTTAATATGGAGAGAGATTAATAGAAGCATTGTATCTAGGGAAATATTTTTTTTTCATTGAGTATGTTTCTTACACAATTTTTCATTTGCAAAATCATAGAACTTCCGATTAGAAAATTATCACAGAAAAAAAATTCTTAGCTCTGACTATGCACCAGTGAATTCAGGGTAGTTCACACTGACACACTGACTCTGGTCACTTTTAATAAGTGACCAGAGTGATTTAATAATCTTTAATAAGATTGAGTTTTTTTCTCTCAGGTGTTTTGGTTGCAATACAAGGGCTTTGAGCAAGTAGTGTAACAAAATACATCCCCCAAGTTCTCAAAAGCCTTCCCATTTCTTGTTTCACGAGCTTCATTATTATATGGTCTGTCTATGACATTCCAGGTCTCAACTTTAGTGACATCTGTAGTGCACTGTGATTCAAATGAAAGGATCTCAAATAAAGTACCACAGATTTGAGGCACCCCAAAAATAGAGTGAAGTTTCTGATTTAAAATTAGAATTAAGAAATGCTATAGGATAAAAATATACACTCTCAGAAGTACTAGTGCTGATTTACAAGTAAGAACAGAGAGACATTTCATTGCTCCTATGTTGGACAGGGAGACATGGGGAACAATTCAAACCTCTATGAGACTTTGAGGAAGTAATTTCAGAATTAATATACTGCTGTTTAATATTATTATCATCAGGCCTATTTATTGCATCTAAAATATTAGGTATTTTCACAGGGATTTATATTGCATTACCTCAGAATACTAATCCTAATATTAGTATTTCCTTGTTGTTAGCATGAGTTTTGTTACTGGAATATTAAATATAAGCAGGGAATATAAACTGTGAAAACTAGTATCAGAAAATGTTTGATAAAAGATTTAATTAGCAGAATGAGACCTTTTAAAGAAAATAGTTCATGTGTTCCTACTGTACATGTGCCTCCATTTACCCTTTCTGTTTAAGCTTTGTTAGAATTTAGCTTCAAGAATCCTAAACTGTAACTACTTTGATTAAAGCTGTTAAGTTTGTTATTAAGTTTTAATTTTGCTTCTTGGTACATTGTGCTTGCCAAAATCCAGTTGCCAAGTGAGTTGATTTAGGAGGTTTTTCTCTCCCTTGAAAATGGCTGGAAGAAGAGTGTTATCCATAAAGCAATATATTGTGTCTCAGAAGTGAAAGTTGAGGAAGGGAAAAGAAGGTTGCCATCTCTCAGACCCAAAGGATTTCAAAGGCTGCAAGCTTAACAGAAATTCTTTTAATTTCCTGACACCCATCTTGTTTTCCTGGTGACCCATGAAAATTGACACAAGACAGTAGTATGCCAGCATTTCTTAAAGGAAAATCAGCTTATTACTAGAGCTTTGAGAACTCTGAGAAAAACCATGGGAGCAAGCTTTATTTCTGTCTTTCAGCCAGCTGAAAGTTCCCCAGGTTTGAGCTTAAAGTGGAGAAAGTCCTGTGTGATGCAGAATGCACTTGGGAGATGGCTGGACCCAAGTCATTCACGGTGCTGTTTTGGGATATTCATGACCAGGACAGGCCCAGTACCAGTAGAAATACATTGCATTTGTATTTGCTGTGCTTTTTCCCTGCCTGCTCTCTTCCCTCCCTTGATTTACTCAGAGTGAAACAAGTAACATGTGATAATATGTAGACAGTACTGTGGAGCTGGGCTGTCCTTTGGTGTCTAAAAAACACACTGGGGAGAGCATGCAAACAGTCCAGGACTGGAGATGTTTGAAACCAGAGCTCTTCATCCCCCTCCTCTTCATGCAAGCTCTGATATATAGAATTGGTGTTTTGTTTTTTTTCTTTTTTTTTTTTTGAAAGGAAAGCCACTAACTTCCTGTCTAATGGGAAGAAGAAGGGATAAATGGAAGAAATAGTGACAGTTTTCCACCACATTCTTAAAGCATCCCACTCTACTCTGGGCCCTCACCTTGTCTGTCCAGGTTGTTTTTTGTATGTGTTATTGCAAAGACTTTAGGGCAGACGCTCAAACCAGATGTGCATTTGAGAGTTAATGCTGCCTAGGGTGCAGCTCATCCCGGATGGAAAACAACACAGGCTCGCTTTTATCAGTTTGTTCCTGTGCAAATCCACCTGAAACTTTTGCTAGACTGATATTGCTAACCAAGTACAGAAATCTCCTGTGGAAAAAATTCACAGGTCTCTATTCTGGAGGTAGCAGGCACTCTGAACTGAGGGACTGGTTTTGCTATGTGTGGAATGCAAGAATTTTCTAGCAGCTTACAGCAGTGCAAGGTGACGAGCAATGCTTAATGCTGAATGCCTCCACTTTTCCATCCCATCCGCAGTAATAGAGGGTGCTCAGGAGCACTCTGCACTGCAAAGGATCAAGTCTGTCATCTCTTCTGGTGTTTTCAGAGAGAAAAAAATCACCATTGAGAGCCTCTGAAAGCCTCTAGTTTTTAATGATCTATCTGTACCTTTCCATTGTGTTCTGCTAGAAAAGACATTTAATTTATTTTAAAGGATCTGGGGGGTTCAGTGAGCCCAGTTTGCACTTTTTTTGTGACATATCCAGCATTCCAGCAAGGACAACTTCTTAGCGTGGCAGACTACAGAACAATGCAGCTTTTTCACTTTGCCCCTCTTTCTCCCAAGGAATACAAGTCTTCCAGAGAAGAGAACATCTCTCATTATATAAAAAAATAAGTGTGCCAGGTTGTGTGTATCATATCGGTGGAAAATATAAACTTTTGTAGAAATGAGCCATTCTAGACCTGGGTGCTGTAAGTCTGATAACAAAATTGATTGTCCTCATAACTGAAAATGCATGAAGTAAACAAGTGTTTCAAGGTGAAAATGAGTGTGTTCAATTTAAACTGTAGAGAAATTGCAGCTTTTACACTTTAGGGGCAGGAGATGGCTTGTGAGGTGTGTGAACCATGCTTTTACACACTGGAGCCTTACTCCCTGGCACAAGCTTGTTAGTGTTGCTGAAATAGAAGAAATAACAAAATCCTCTTTGTCTCAAGTTGGTATCTATAAATTCTCACAGAGAGAAACAAAACAAAACAACACAAAACCCCCAACAGTCCAACATGTCAAACCCTCCGCTACTTTCGCATGTGAAAATCCCCTGAGAGAAATATTGTGTATCGCTACTGTAGATAGAGTACATGTACTCAAGAACAAAGAGGGCTTAAGAAGAAGACATGGTGAATATATAATAACTCTGAATAAATACCGTAAGTCCTCTCTTGTTTCTTTGCAAGTGCTTTTCAAGAAGTGAATAATAGTAAAGCTCTCCAAGTCACTTAGGGTCTGAGCCTGCAAATATCTACTCATATGAGTACTTCTTACTCATGTAAGTAGTCCCATTGAAGTCTGTAAACCTGCTCATGTGAGTAACGCTAAACAAGTTCAGGGTCTAAAACACTATGGGGGAGACAAAAGCATATACAAGTACAGCCCTAAGACTCTTCAGACATGGAGCAGCAAAAGATTTATCTGAGGCTTCCAATGTAAAGCCTTGTAAATTAGTACGAAGATCTAAAAAATCAGGCCGCCGCTGCATTGGGAAGCAATGGAGCTCTCTTAATATGGGGATATAGGGGTAATGTGATGGAAAGACTTAGATGCAGCATGTAGTCTAGCAGTTGTATTCTGTACTCCTCACAACCAGAGCAGTAGCTGGAAGTCTAGCGGGCAAATAATTATAGTAATCAAGTCACGATGAAACAAAGGAGAGGCTATTATTCCAGCAACTGGCCAAGGGAACAAAAGGTTGCCTGGCTGGATTCCTGAAGGAGAGTGGGATTTGCTACGTAATGTGAGATATAAACTTTGATGTATTTAAATTGTTTTACCGACTTGTTTGCTTTTACTTTTTAAATATCTATTGACCAAAAATAAACTAATAGTTGGCTATAAATCTAGCTGATTAAATCTTGGGCAGCAATAAATTGAAATCTGCTAGAAGTCAGGGCTTGATTGTCTTCTATACTTGCCAATATAAAAGCAATCTGTGATGAAATCCTTTTTCCCTGTACTTAGTCTTAGTCTTGAAGCAAGGATTGCAATTCTTCCTATTCTAAAGCTAGAACTGTAGAAGTAGCAATGTTTTCTCTCGTGCAGTTTTTTGGGAGGCACAGCTCTGGCTTTGTGATCTGCAGCTGAGAGCAGGTGTAAGGTGTGAAGAACGCACATTGCAGCCATGTGTGTGTCTGTGCATATGTCTTGCGTCCCTTGCAGTTAGTGAGGCTTTATCCATCACAAAAAGAGTTTGGCCAGTCCAGCCTAATTTATGCTGAATATGTGATGCAGCCTCAATATATTTTGAGATAAATAATCCCAAAGTCTGCCTGGCATCTGCCTTGTCTGTTTTGCAGGTAGGGTGAGTTGGGACATAAGATGGCCATGAGGATGGTCCAAGGGTCCATTCTCTTCTGATTGGTAAATCTATGTCTTACATTTTGCAGGAAGGGAAAGTGAAGCTTAAAGAAATGAAGGCCCAATGTAATGAAAATTAATGGTGAATAAACAAAAGACAGTATTTGGGGGGGATCTGCCCCCAGCAATTTTCTCAGGCTAAAAAATGAAGTTTCTCTGAAGGAAGGAAGCCCATGACACCTCCTGATGTAGATACAGGTCTTGTTTTGTTCTTTACTTAGGGTATTGCTTAGCTTTGAGTGGACTTGCCTCCTGTTTACTGGACTGCTCTTGAACAAATGTCTGTTGATGCTTGAACAGGGGTGGAAATTTTGGGAAATATTAGTAGCCCTTTGCTTTTACTACTGTGTTATTTTTAACTTGCATAAATTTAAAAATCTCTAAGTAAGGCTGAGGGAGTCTTATCCTTTAGCTTAAAGTGCCAAATTACTTATTGCCTTATTGCTTCCATCACTATTCTGCTGGCTGTGTTCGAGGTTGCTTTTTCCTGTTCAATCAAATTGTCCTAAATTTTCTCTTTCAAAAGGAAGGTTCTTATGAAATAACCTGGATTTTTCTGTGAACTGTGACTGGGCTTGAAATTCTGTGATATATTTGGATCCAGTCCTGTACCTCAAGTACTGATGAAGCAGCTAGCAGAGACACTTCTGGCAAAAAATTAGGGGTAATAAAAATTACTGTATCCATACAATTCCTAGGAATCCAAAGAAGTTTGGCTGTCTGATCTCTAATGCTGCAGATTGGACCATTGAGACTTTGATTTGGCCATTTTAAAACCAGTAACATTCATATGTAGCTAATGGAGTTTCTACCAGTGCGAAATCTGTCCTCTACTTTTCAACTTTACAGAGAGATTTCATCTTTCTGCCTTTTTTTCCCTCTGGCGAAAAAAAAACCAACCCCATTTGAGGGGGGAAAATAGAGATAAGAAAGCCCATGAAGAAATACTATTTCTAAGTAATGTACTTTTTTCAATGACAGCTTAGTATTTTTGTTAAACGGCACCACTTTCAGCTTTCAAAAAGGTTTAGCCAACAGTGCTCGCACTGCTTTCGACAAGGCAAACCTTGCCCACCTGTTATAACCTTTAGGTCATTCCAATCATGTTATTTCTCCCATAATGCCAGAAGTAATGGAGTAGGCAGGAAGTGAAAGTAGAAGTTATACAGCACTGCTCTCCTGCCTTTTGTTTGCTTGTCTATAACTACCTTAAACTACTTCCTTCTCATCATTATAACAATGGGATGAAATGGTTCTTTATAAATGGCCATGAAGTAAAGGCAGGCTGCAAAGGCTTCTGTAACCTATTATTATGACCTTTCTCTCATCAGTAATTGTTTAGCAATTTGTACCTGAAAAATCCAAGCTGTCTGTAATGTGCCACACAAGGTGTGGTGAAAGGGCTTTGGAGACAGCTGGAATAATTATTAAATACTGATGTGGTACAAGGCAGCAAGTCTAAGCAGCATGAAAAGGCATCAGAAGGTTGAATAATGAACTGACCTTAAAATGCATTAGGTCCTGGATTGTTTTGGTGAAATGAATGTGTGTGATTTAACACAGAGGGTGTTGATGCTGTGCTTAGATTCACTTCATTAAGGAAAAAACCAGAACAACAAAACAAAACCTGAAAGAAACCTGGTGTAATTCTGCCAGAAGCATCTGTAACCAGACTCCCTAAAATCTTGGTGTCTCACAGACCTGGGAGGAGGATAAAGTCCTCAAATACCCTCATACTTTACTCATGAGCTACAGGGTCTCTTGTAAGCACCTTTTCGGTATCACAGCCCACCTATTTGTTTAGATTAAAGCTGTAAGCAGCCTGACCTTCTCCTAACTCCTTCAGGTGATCTCTGGGGCAGAAGCCTTATTGGTATTTTTTCACTAACTCTTGAACATGGCAAGTAATAGAGTTGTCCTTGTGACTAGGGATGACTCAGAGCCAGACACTGTAGGGATGGGGGAGTGTAATGCAAGATGAATATCAGTGAGTATCTGCGGGCTACGAGGGCTGCTGGATTGCAGTGAGATCTTTTGCTTATGCTTTGGAACTGAAAAATAAAACTTTTGAAGTGTCCAGTGTTTGCCTTGAGCTGGATTGTTTGTGGTATTTTGCCCAACGATTCCTTGTCCTAAGTCTGGCCACCCACTATTTTGTGTAGTTTGTCTTTTGCTGGCCCTTTTCCCAAACCCGTTAGTGTTTGCCCAGCGAGTGCCAAAGCTTTCATTCTTCCTTCTCTGAATGGCTCCAAATTTGCATCTCCTGCAAACAGCCCAGCTGTTAGAGTCACACTCACAGTAAATGGCTGACACACTATTTATACACACTTCTTCTTGTGTAGCAACTTGCTCTGTGGTTAGGTGGAGAATATAATATTGCTTGACTTTATTTTTCACACTCCTGGTTTTAAAGTTCTCCCTCTTACAATATTTTGACAGGTTTTCCTAGTTTTGCAGCTTTGGCAACAGCAGTTATTGGCTTATCTCTTAGTCTATTTTTTTTTTTTCCATTATGATTTTGAGCAAAGCATAGATGGTTCACAAGGGACATCAGCGCACAGAAACAGCCATGAAGATGGGAAGAATAAGTGGCTGCCAAGCAAACAGTGTCGCAGGGAACTGCCTTGTGTGCCCTCTCCTGGCTGGAAGCAGCCGGCTCAGGCCGGCACGCCATGCTCCTGGTGCTGCTGGCTGCTCCAGCAGGTCAAGCAGCAAGAGATAATATAAGGGATTTATGCCACAAACAAGACGAGGCTCTTCCTCTGTAACCTCAGCTATTGTCACTGCGTGTTCCTCAGTAATGCTCAACACTTCCTGCCCCCCGGGCACGTCTCTTCCAACCTGTTTCCTTCAGCTCTGTCCCTCTAAGTTTGGCAAGAAGCTACTAAGGCAGCTGATGGGGTGTAGGAGGCCTCCTTACCACTGGGCTGTGGTTCATGAGATCCTGCTGCCCTGTGGGTGCTGACATCCTCCCTCCCAGAAAGGAGGTTCTGGACTCTGGCTTGTCCCTCCTAAATTGGGATCATTGTAGTTGGATCCATTGTGGACTTGCCATTTCTAGCCTCTCTCCCAGGGGCTCTGCAAAACTTCACCTGGGTTCTTATGTGCCTTTTCCAGCTTGCTCCCTCCTCTTGCTTCTCTGAGATGACAAGTCTTTAAGACCTTGTTGTTCAATGGCTACAGTTTGGTCATATGCATCAATAAATGGACTGTCACTCTCTTTTATTCTTTATTTTATGGTGACTGTCAGATCTCAGGGTTCTGGATACAGTCCTGGGCCTTGAGGTGAGATGCCAGAGCTGCTGTTGCAGGCGCCCATGTAAGGACTTTTTATTATTCATTTTACTACCACAGTTGCTGTGATGTTTGTATATTTGTTTAGTTCTTTGGAGGAAAAAAGTTGTGGTTTTGTACACTAGCATATTATGGAGTTATGCAACCTAGTCTGCCCAATGTTGCATTGCATTTGGCAAGGGAGGAGCCAGATAAATATGCAAGCTGAGCATATACATATGTGAGTAGAGCAAACCTCTACTTTGTCTCTTTCCCTAGTACCTTGTTTTTAAACCTTTTACCCTGATTTCTTTCTGCTTTTAAATCCTAAAAGAGTGATGATGGTGAAGGATTTTCTGCTAAAGAGAAACTGAGGCCCTAATCCTGCAAATATTTTTTCCTTGGGCTTTAATTTAAAATGGAGAATGTTCATCAATCTTTGCAAGATTAGAGGACAATTTGTCATTTGGATGAGTCCACTTTTCAGTAAGATAGCACTTTTCTTTCCTGCACAGATGCAGTAAGAGCTGTCCATTTAGCTAGGTTGTTGTTTGACCTGTTTTAGTTTGTTTCCAGTTCATAAGAAAGTGGTGGAAATGGCCCTGCTATTTAATTTTAAAATTGTGTAGGAATTTTGATGAATTCCTTGAAATTCAGCAGAAAGCTTAGTTTTTAAGTTAGGCATTATGAGCATCAAATTAAGCTGTCAGTGTATGAAGTGATACAGAAGAAGATGTGTACAAGTACGAGCACAAGAACATGAACACACACAAGCATCTCTTTCCTCTGCGCTGACTGGGAAGTCTGAACAGCAGAACTAGAGGCTGGGAATTACATTTTAGTAATTCTTTTCTAGTTATGTCAGATTTCTAGCATGCTATTAGAGACATATGTGTCATCCTCACCATCACCCAACATATCATTGCTGTTTCAAACTGTTACCAGAGCTGTTGACACAGAATATTGTGTCTGTCGACAGCTCCAATTAGTTGGCGTGTCTGACTACTGACAGCACAGTCTACTTTTGTTTATGAAGACGGTGTGAGCTGTATCTCACTCTCACAACCTCCAGTGGCAGACAGATGGATAGAACTATATAATCATCAACGGAAGCGGGTGATATTCTGTCTTCACAAATCATCATGTGGAGCAGAACCAACGGCCTTTTGTCTGCTTTCAGAAATGACTGCAAGATTCCTCCCATCTGTCAAGTTATGAGGATGAATATGTATAAAATACATCAGATATATATGCAGGGTTTTGTATTGTGGGGTTTTTTGTTTGATTGGGGGGTGAGGGGGGAAGGGGGGAAAACTGCTTCTTAATTTTCACCAGATGTTAGCTATGAGACATGGAACAGTAGAGGGAGAAGCACAATCATTTTCTCTCAAATAGAACTTTCTTGGTGTTTTTTTTTGTTGTTTTTTTTTTTTTTTTTTTTTTTTTTTTTTTTTAAGGAATGGACCCAACCCCTTATCATTTGCAAGTGTGGAACCCCATTGATTTCCTAAGGTCGTACAATTGCAACTTGTACAGAAGAGCACAGAATTTAGTCTAATATTATCTTTACAAGTATTTAATCCTCTCTATTGTGTGATTATAAAATCTTAGCAGCTGCCCAACCAGTGATGTACTGATTTTCATTTAATAGCAGTTACAGATACAAACTATTTTCAAATACACAGCTCCAAGTTGCCGAGTGGCTCCTCAAGCACAGTGTACACTGAGTTCAGTGAGTGTTTGTTCTGAGAATAGACACCCACCCCAAGTAGGTAAGTAGTAGAGATTAGACTCATTCATTCAAGCAAAATACTTTAGTATTTCTAAAAAGACCTAAAAATTTAGTATTTCTTAAAGGACCTAATAAATAAGTGTGACATTTGTTTTCTTAAGAATGTTAAAGATTAATTGCTATAATCAGATTTTTGTCTTTAAAGAAACAAGGCATTCTTTTCCTTAGCACATCAGAGCATCAAGATTTTCAATAGAACTTTTGTTGTAGCTAGCAAATTCTCATAAAGCAAACAAATGTGCACTTGCAAGTGAAGGGGAAATCAGAATATGAATTGTATTTGTGCATATATTTCTCTGCCTAGTTTTCTGCTCTATGGTGTATAATATTTTTCAGCTTTCCTCTGTTGTAACACATTAAAGCATGTAACACATGCTTTAATATTTTAGTGCTGATCCTGACTGCTAAAAGTTAATTATTGTTTATTGCTGACTGAAGTGGAAGCAGAATTTGAGTTTTATGCAGGAATTAAAGAATTGAGATTCACTTATTTGTTGTATTGCATATAGCAAAACAATAAGTGCCATTTCATTACCCTTGTAAGAAATGAATTATAATCTTGGAAAAATGTTCAAGCTTTCCTTGCAAAATTAGCAGGATCTACTGTACAAAATGTAGTATGTACTTAAAGAACTAGACAAGAAAACTGGCTGAAAACATTTTTAATTTTGTATTTTACTTCAGGATCAGATTCCTACTAAGACAATTGGAACAAAACTAGAGATAGGCAGGTTAGTTTTGATTATTCCCCACTTCTTTTTCTTTTCCCCTGCTCTGTATCCTTTGCAAAAATAGTAACCCAGAATTTAGCTGGAAGCATGAAAGTACCTATTAGATTCTATGAATCTTCAGAGTAATCTGCTGGAACTGGAAGGAAAACATAAAAGTTTCATTCTGACTGATTTCACATCCTATTAATTCCATAGGCCTTTTCTCCGTTAGTAAAATGTAGTAAAAAATTAGGAAAGCTGGGGAGGAATGTTACTGCTTGGGACACAGGCCAGTTCCCAGTGTGTTCAATGCAATAATTATAACAGGTAAATCAATAATATAAGAACATTGTATTTTGCTCAGAACTTAAAATTTTTCCAAAGATGTGTGGTTTTGAGTTTTGCAAACACTCAAGCAATAGGACTGTATGGGTTAAAATACCTTTGGCTTGGGATTTTTTAGCAATTGAATTAAAAATTTACATGAACTCATAGTAGCACTCTAGTATCTTTCAGTTGTGGATGAGCAATGATATAATGAGATTAAGCTGCACACTGAAATTCAGCTGAAATTTTGAAAATTCCTGAGCAGGTCACATAATAGACATATTGAGACATTTGCTGAACTGCTTGAGTTCCAAGGAAATTCATCATGAGCTCCTGGCTAATCTAAGAACAAAGGAACCACCTATGTTAGGCAAATAAATAATTAATTTTTGTTTCTTCACTCAACTGTTCTAATTCCTGTGACCCAGTTCTGAAACAGTCAGGGATCCCAGTGAAAGACACTGTGGTTTTCAAGCACTTGTTCAAATGAAAACTCAATATTTATATCACAGAAAACATGGGAGTTACACTAAGAGAAACAACCTGTTGACTGAGTCTTGAGTCCCTGACCTTTCTGTTTCAAGGCTGTAAGGACAGAACTATTCAGAGCAAAGATGGGCTGGAGTAGCATCAAATGTGTAGGCCCTGGCTCTTTGACTTCGTGGACACTGAGAGCAGCTGCAGAGCAGAAGTGATTGAGTGGGAAAGTTCTTTACTCCTGCCAGGACCTGCTGGCTCTTCCCTCCTCCCCTGGCTTGCACAGCAGCAATGAGGCACATCTGCCTCAGAGCAAGCCCCTTCTGGGATTCAGATGCTGGAGAGGTTCATGGGTAACCTTACCCAGCTACAAAAAGGTGACTTTTTTCTCAAATATCACATTCACAAGAATTATCACACATAGGAGAGCTGCTCAATTTTCTGGGACATTCTTCTCCTCTCCAAACACAACTCCTTTTCTCATAATTTTTCCATCTTGTTGTCCCTAGTACCATATTTTGCAGATTACTGGATTGCCAGCCTCAAGGCTAGTTTTGTTATTTTATTTATTATGCTATGTTAATCTATTTTAACTTAAAAAAAAAATAGTGCCAATACTCTGAAGAACAAGTGATGCCTCTGTCTACTGAAACAGGAACAGAGTTACTTAAGTAGTGTTTGTTATTTATGCCCTTGAACTGAGATAGAATTTGACTGGTAGCTGAGGACCCCAGTAACACTTGGGTAGTCATTGCCCAGGGGAGGCATGGCCAGATACAGTCCCTTTTACCAAAGAGAATAGGCAAACCAGATAAAAGAATGTTTAACCCTTTTTTACATATAAGAATTGAGGCAGTTGGATATTGAGTTACTTATTCAGGTCTGTGGTATGAAATAAGTTTTTACCTCCTGTATTCCTGTAGTGCCTTAACCACAAATTAGCCCTCAGGCAAACTTACCTGTCACTTTGGTAGTTAAATTAGATTTTCTCCTGTGGTAACTTCTACAAGTTTAAACTTGTTCTGAGAACATTTCAGAAAGGACAAGTTGTTGCAGATCCATTCTTAAAGGAGGGGGTACACAGGACCACCAGGTCCTGGAATTTTTTACTTGAAGAAAGCATGAATGTTTCTCTTATTTAGACCAGTGTGATTGCATTGGAGATATTTCTTCTAGAAGCAAATTCTGTATTCCACAAATTGTTTATGTCAAGAAAATGCTTCGGTTTGAATAGAGTTTAAATTCAAAATAGAATTTTACTTCAATTCCTTTCTAATGTGGAACCAGATCCTGGCTGCTGTAGTTGGCTTGTAAACAGTGCAGTTTCAGCAAGAAAGAATTATTGCTCATGTCTAATGAAAAACACCCCTTGTAGTTAGGCAAATGAAAAGGAGTATCCCCATTTTGTAGGAGGAAACAGGGATATATTTTTACAGTGCTGCACCCAAGGCTCTGCATGTTCAGAGGGCCAAATGCCTTTTAAAGTGAGTTAAAAGACAGTTCTGTACTAAGACCAGCCGTCTGTGCCACTGTTTATATGGCAAAAAAACCCCACCAATGTACAACAAGTGGGTTTTTTGTCTTATTTTGCCTGGCTTGCTGTTTTGCCAGGTGCTAATCCTACAACCTACCTTAAGTCTCAGTCCTTTTCCTATTTTTCATTGCAGGATAACAAGTATCTTGACTGTAATCTATTAATTGAATTGAATAAACTTGTTTCCCTAGCAGTGAGAGCATATTGTTTGCACACAGTGTCATCCCAGGCCCTCCAGCTATCGAAAGATTGCCAGATATGTTTATTAAACCCCCTGAGCTTGGAAAGAACACAGAAAACTGTCATCTAGAGCAATACGAAAGTGCCTATCTCAGCTGGGGATCTGGCTGTTATGAATAAAGGAAGAGTTTGTGGTAGAGTTTTGAGATGTAAAGAGAAAAGGCTTCCCTATGGTGCAAATGTGTTGGAACCCTCAGGCGAGAAAAAAAATAGAATTGTTGCTGGCAGTACAATGTAATTATTGAGTTAGGCTGCAGCAAGGCCTGCGAGCTTCTGAGGTAAAGGCCTGGTGACTTTGTTTTTTCTTTTCTCCTCTTCCTCCAACTCAATACAATTAAAATTTTGCAATTCTGACTTTTTTCTTTTCTCCTTCTTACTAGTAATTGGACCACAAATATCTACCAAATTTCCAATGATTTTGTGGGATGATAGATTTCAAAGTTCTCATTTTGAATCTGCTTCCTTTCCCGTTTTGTTTTGAGTGCAATGCAAACTAGTCAATAAAAAAAAACTGTAGGGAACAGTAAAACCTCTGAACTATGCATTACTGCAACTGGACTCTCAGCTGTGCTACGTCTGGGCTTTACTGGGCTTCTCCCTTTTGACATCAGAATTTAACCTACATGCAACAGAACCAGAGCTAAATCTAGATTAAATTGTCTCTGTGAAGAATGTCTGTTTCTATTAACGTGAAATCTCATATAGCTGAGGCATATTAGATTAAAATATTTCTACATCAGCAACTGCTAAACTTTTTTAATCCTACTCACAGGTTGATAATTTACTGCAAACTAAGAATAGAAACTCAAATCATATTATAAAAAGGGAGATAATTTCTGTTGGTCTGATGACTCCACTTGAAATTGTGATGTGTCTTTGGGAGCTGTTGATGCTTCAAGGTATTGTTGATGCCTTATACTTCTTTTCCCCAATCCTCTCCATTAATCTTTAGAAAGTCCTTGCTGGCCATCTTGGAAAAGAGACTTCTGTTTCATATTAATTACACTTGCAACTTTGTTGTTCACATGTGCTATTGTCTTATTTTGTGCTAAAATAGTAATAATTGTATTTAATAGTATCATTATTGATTTTTAAAAAGGAAACAAAAGTCTTCTAGTTGCTGATTTTGCAAGCCTGAGGTGCTTCTCTTAATATTTTATGGTGAGAAGACATGGAAAATGTGTTGTGGTAAATAATAAGTGATGAAGTAGAACTCAAACAACGGCTGATGCTTACCTCTGGTTTGCATAAATTGCCCAAGGCAATGGGGATCTTTCCATTGACTTTGGTGAGCTGTGGATGGGGTTCCACATGTCTATATCCAAAATATGTCGTTATCATTGATTATTTATGTTGTTGTCATACCCCAAGGCTCCAGTCCAGATCTCTGATCCTGTTGTGCTGGATCATTATTGGAGCACCCAGCTAACGCTGCTCCTGAAGCTCTTTCAACCTAAACAGAATGGCAGTTTTGTGGAACAGTCCTTTTCTAGAAAGAGTCATTTGATTCACATAATGGCACATGAGAGTGGCCTGCCTGTGTTTTTGGCTACCCTAATTCTACGTTACAATCCCTGATGCTGTTGTCAGTAAGCCAAAACTAGACAGAGTTGGGTTTTTTCATGCCTGAAACTCAAGGAAGGCCTTTATGTTTACAGGCATGTACCCCTTTACTTTATGTTGTAGTGGACTCAGATTTTCCTGGCTTTTCCAAAGGGAATGCAATTCATGTGAAATTGCTGTTGTGTTTGCAGTTTTCCATGAGGTTTTCATAAAATATTTTTACTTGTCTGTTATCCATGGAGATGTATTAAAATGTACCTGTGTTCTGTTCTCTTTCTTCTATCTTTTAGCAGAGGTGGGCTTATTTCTTCACATCACTAATTGAGAACTCAGGTTCTTGAGATTTTAAGATTCAGGTTTTTACTGCTAATGTTGTAGATAGAAGGAGAGAAGAGATTCTAAGTGTTTGATTTGATTATGGACTGAGGACCATGGCTTTAGTTGTGTTTGGTCATGCAGAACTCAGAGCTCACACTGACTTGGGCAGAGCAAGAAGTTACAGCTGCAAGATCTCTCATGAAGACAATATACCTATCACATCCTTCACTATGAACTCCTTAAGTAGGAAGAAAACCACTAAGCTTTTGTATGCAGTGTTCCTCACCTTTGCTCTGTTTGTGGTGTTTCCTGTACATGGGTTCTGGGGCAGTCACATGTCTGGCTACCAGGAGGAATAAAACAGGAACAGGTCTCACTACAGCAGGGAGTTAACTCTGTGATGGCATTATTTGGTAGATAGGAGCTGTGAGGATGTGTTGTTACTCAGAGGGATGAAGTCCACCTATTTGCAACCTGACCTGTGCTTCTCATTCATTGTTGCCAAATTTATATGTTTATCCACATCGTCTCATGAGATTCTTTGCTGATATTGAAGCCTAATGGGAAGGATTAAGTGGATGATTTTCCTCAGTGTTGACTCACAAGGGAGTAGCCGTTTGGTTTCAGCAGAACCTCAGAAAAGTCCCCGTTACCCACCAGTCCTCACCACCCAGGTTTAACCTCACCTCCCTCAGAGCCCTCAGTGCCTTTTGTAAAATAACGCTGGATTTTGCAGGTTTTCTGTAAACCACAGAGACTTTCTCCTGGGCCCACGAACAGATGGGAACATGCAGGCCCTTATTATGCTTTTCAAGTGATACCACTAGGAATGTGTTACCTTGGAGTTAAAGCTGTTTTGTTCCATTTGTGATCTGTTTGCTGGAGTTTCCCCAGTTTGGAAAATCCCACCAGTTTCCTTTTCTACTAGTAAATACCTGCTTTGTTTTAATTAACGTGACACAGTCTGTAAGTATTTCTCTGTACGCTCCACCAATAAAGGGATACTCAGCTAGGAGATCTAGATGTTGTTCTCAGCTGGACTGCTGGCCTGATATTGAAGGCTAAACAAATGCCCACAACTTTGTACATCATTGGTTTGTTTTCCCCCATGCCCTCTGTGACCTATGCTTACATACATGGGGAACTGTCTCTTGTGAAACATCAGCTCTGCAGTACAAGATGCATTTTCTCTGAGTGCTTGCTCACTCACCTCCTTTCATAGTTTACTTCGGATATGTGATTCAGGCTTTGTCATTTAATAAACATTGTGCTCTAAAATAAGTAGTGGTTAAAATCAAGCAGTAGATTACTAAAGGTGCTTTAATTATGTTTTCACAGTAGTATGAGCTCTGAAAATACTAGGAGACAGCTTTCACTAGGAAAGATAGTAGTCCTTGTGGCTCTTGAATATCTTAGATGCATTTTTTTCCCTTCCAGGGAAATGAGGAGAAATTCTGTTGCACCATCTGTAGCTCAGGGTTTTGCCTGTAAATATAGATGTGTATTACAGCATAAAGCAATTTTCAGTTTACATAGATGTCATCTTGAACATTTCAAATGATCTTTATGTAAATAGAAGCTTCAACAAGGGTTTGGACAACACTCTTGGGCACATGGTGTGACTCTTGAGGTTGTCCTGTACATGGCCAGGAGCTGGACTTGATGATCCTAATGAGTTGTTTCCAACTCAGCATATTTCATGATTCTGTGACATGTATATGTATAAATTTTGCTCACCTGAAGTTGGTGGCACAACTCACAGAGGTTTCAGTGGGTCAGAGCCTTTCCTGGTGTCCCTCTTTCACAGGGGATTTTGAGATTTCAGTTTGGCTTTTGACAGTGAATTGCCCAGTTTAAAACTCCTGATGAAGGAGCCTTGTAAGAAAACCATTTTTCAATTAAAGCTTTTTTTCTTCGATGTTATAAAGTAAACAAAGCAGATAAAATGCCTTATTCTGAAAATAAAAATAAAGGAAGTTTTCACACTGTCAAAAAAAAGGAAAAAAATTGTTACAATAATGAAATTGCTGTGAAATTGATCCAATTTTTTTAGGTCTTCTTGTAGACTGAAGATGTGGGACTGTCAAAATATTTGTTACCAGCTCTAGATTTCATTCCAGAAATTACATTAGTTTTGCTTCACAGGGTTTTTCAGTTTTACTTTCAGATCTTGGGAAATGAAAAATACCACAATAAGTCTTTGTTAATGCAAAGATCCCTGCATAATACCTAAAAAATATTCAAATATTTTAGGCCGCAGAAAGCCAAATGATCTCTTCCTGTTCTTTAAAATACTTAACTTTCCTTCCAGAAAATCTTACACTATTTTAAGGGTTTTGCTCTTTCTGCTATGACTTGCTTATCTTGCTGGGGGAGGAAGGATAAACCAAATGAGTTGGATGACTTTATAGTAAAGTAATTTTTTCACAGGTCTCTTACCCAGAATGACAGACTGTGTTCCCTATTACCCCTTTACACAGTTTTCAGTTGTTATGATATTGTATATATGCATTAACAAATAAAGGAATGCATCCACAACAATTATGTTCCTCTTCTGCTTGATTTAGTTGTCAGCATGCATTCACGACTCTGTAAAGTATCTCCTTCACAGCCTTGTCAGACATACCTTTTTCTCCCCATAATGTCAACTTAGTACAGCAGGCAGGCCAGGTGAGCTTGGCTCACTTTCAGGTTTTGTCTGTCTCTTTATCTGAAATTTTTAAAGGGGAATGTCAGAAGAGGTAATTGCCATAAATTACACACTGTCTGTTGTAAATTGTGATGAGAACATAATTGAAAATTGAGCTGAGAGGCACTTCCTGGATCCGAGCCGTGCGAGAGCCAGAGGACAGCCCCAGCAATTTGTGGTGGGCCTGCAAAGTCATTTTTTCCACCCCTCTCTCCAAAAGTGTAATTGATTCCGGTGCTGTACGATTACGCTCCTGTGTCAAGGGTTGGCCTGAGGGTCCTGGAGAGGGTTATGGAGATGATTCTGTGGGGCTCACACAAATAATTGACTTTTTTCATTTGAGTACTGAGTGAGGGGAATACCAGCTTTTTCCAACAGGAGAAGTGGAGCTTGACTGCTTGTGCAGAGATGTCACCGCTCAGAAAGGGACATTGTTCAAAGTTCCCAGGCATTGTGTATGTCTCTGTGGTATATTTGTGCCTCTCTCAGGCACTGCTCAGGTGGAGATAAGTAGTAGGGTTGGGGGAGGGGGAATAATTAATTTTACTCTCTTTTCCACCCACTTGTCCCTCCTCTTTTCATCTCAGCTAAATAAAAGCATGAAACACTAAAGAACAAATCAACTTAAGTAGGTAGTATTGTTCACAGCAGAAACCCACAGCTAGAGGAGTTCTGACTGAAATTATAGATACAGAAATCCCTACCAGGAGAGGAATGGATCAAAACTTTCTTTGGCCACTAAACCGTGCTGATGCTGGCCCAATTCAGCATCTTTTCCTTGCTGTCTAGAGTCATCCCAGCTGGCAAGAGAAGAGCTCATGGATCTGAATTCCTTTGTGTCAAGAGGACTTCAGTGTAGCAACCTTGGCAGGGAACTGACCCAGCCAGAGTCCACTAGAAAACACAACCACTTTGTTCATGACAAATCCCAGTCCAGTTCCAAGCTATGAGTTTGAAAGTTGGGCCCCATTTCATGGAAGCACTTCAGTCTTGCACAAATTTAATCTTTTTAGGTGCATTTGCATTCTTTTAGATGTGTTTATATATGCTATCAACCCAGAACAACTAAATCTGTGAAAAACGCTGTTTGTAGGAGAGCTGGGGAACTGACTGGGTAGAAAAACAAAAAAAGAAGCAATTTTAATGTGAATTTTTTTTTCTACTTGTGACCTTTACAACTAATTCTAAAATGAACTAAAAGTACCTGGTGCATATTTTGATGGCTTTATGTGGACTGTTGCAGAGGGGGCATGGCCTTGGCCAGCAATGGTGTGAGCAGCATTCCATGCTTGCTAGACTTGATGATTTTGGGATTTGTTCATCCTGCATGTTCGATGGGGTTTTTTGCAGTTGTTGGGCTTTGTCATTAATTAAAATATAGCCTTCCATGAAAAACACCAAGGCACAGGTTTGAGTCCTTGGAAAATTGTTGAGATGCCAGTGAGGTGAGTCTTTGGGTCTCCAAGGACACAATTTTCTTTTTGTTGTGGTTTTCAGACATGTCTCATAAGTACTACTGAACTATTCAAGTTTTGTACAAATAACTGTTACAAATCTGGCACGCCTTCAGTTCTCAATTGCAGACTGGAAACAACAGGTGAATAATTGTGATACTGAGATACAAACAGGAAAACAGCCCTCTCTTATCCTCAGAAGGTTTAATTCTGGGGAAGGGTTGCACTGATGGATAATTGATGACCTAATTTTGGGTTAAGAGTTAACAAAGGAGATTTTATGGTTTAAATAGTGGTCAGCATGGGATCTTTTCTTCAAAGTTTTTCTGGTTTAAGCACTGGTGACATAAATGACTTGGTCTATATTTTATGTCACTGCAGGTCTGACTAGTTGTTTAATTTAATTTGATTGGACTCATATAGTTAAACAGACAAAGGAGGAGTTAAACTGCCGTACTGGAAAATGTGGAAATTACAGTCTTTTGTTTCAGTAAACCAATTGGTTTTCTGAACAGACAATCCCAGACATCATGTCTTGAAAGCAATACAAAGCAGATTAGATTGTGAAGAAACCTTCATGTCAAGTAGCCTGCAAAGAAAAAAAATCTTCCAAGGGCAACTAGAAAATACTCAAGAGTTTTCTTTTACTTTAAATGAAAGTAAATAAAAATGCACAAAGAAAAAGTATTTAAACATGTTTTATTTGAATGCATGTTCATGGATTGCAGTCACATTTGGACAAAAAGGTCTTCCAAGAAGCTGAAGTTGATGGCAAGGGATACAGGAGTTTTCTCTTTATCCCCAAAGAAAATTACTTTTACTGATGCTGGAATGCTGCATAAATTAATCTTTTCAATACAGAGATTTCAACAAAAAGATACAAACAGAATAGATATAAAGATTAAAAAAAAAAATGGACGTAAAAGAGGGCATGCACACCCAATCATTTGGTTATGAATAAAGTGATAAAACTCTTTTGCAAAGACAGGAAAAAGTGCTACCAAAATTTCCCTGGTCTCAGGATACCATCTATTTAGCTTATTAGGAAGATATGCAATTGGATATGTTGGAGTTCTCCCTTCTTGGAGGGAGAATTGCATTTTAGAGCTTAGTTGAAAGAATTTCTCTGCCAAACCCCACTTGGAGTGGGGTAAATTTCTGAGACTTTATAATGTGTAGGTCATACAAGCGTGTGTAGCAGCAGACATTTGTTTTAGTCCAGGTAATTGTTACTATTCTGGTAGCATTTCAGACTGGGATTATTTAGCAAGGAACGTTACAAGAGTCAGCAGAAAAAAGTTGTAGTGGGACAGATGTGCATGTCAGGAACGAGGTTTGTATTTTTCAGTATCATGGAGTAGTATCAGTTTTAGTATCAGTTAATTGTTAGCATAAACTCCAAGAGAAAGCTTGGATTTTCCATCTGGCGAAGATGTGCAGTCCAGAGATTTGTTGGCTCAGTAGGGGATTAACTGGATACAATTCCATAGTCTGTGCTGTACTTTATCCCACAACATGGTATCTTTTGGCCTTCAAGAGATTTGATTCTTCTCAAAACTGGACTGAAAACTGAGGTAGCATGATACATACTCTATATTGCTATTGATTATCCCAGCTGTAACAATAAAATCTGGTTATTAAACTGGCTGTAGGAAGAGCTGCTCTGTCTGGCCCTTCTCTCAGGTTAGTTTAACTGATGGTTTAGGTACCATTTTGTCTTTCAGACCACATAAATAACTGGGAGTGATAGTTTCAACTCTGACAAAGTATAACCAGAGCATATAAGACATATGGTTTTGGTTTTGGTTTATTTTTGAAACAGGATTTTAGAGCAACTTTTAAATGCCTTAACTCCAAAAGCAGGAGGCTTCACTTGCCTTTTTGAACAGCACTATTAACAGCCCTGAGTGAAGTGGTCCTGACTTTTGAGAGAGGACAGTGGGTACATGTCTCATGGATCAATCTGCATTGCCATTCTCTGTGATCAATACTTCATGGTGCCTTTTCCCATAATGCTCTAAAAGCCTTTTTAGTATTTGGCTAAGCTTGTGGCACATAGTGTTCACCTCATTGTCTAACTCCAAGCATGGCAAATGTTCTCATTATTCAGGGAGTTTTCCTTTTTAGTGATGCTAAGAGTAGTAATGGGTTACAGGTGAAAATAAGCACACAATTAGCACAGTCAGACTCAGGGTTTGTTGGTGCTGACTGCTCCTTAATCAGTTGCAATTAACACTAGATGACTGTTTACTCTAAATTCTCTCACTACTCATGTAATTGACCACAATAACGAATTTATGTCTATAAGGGTGCTGAGGGGTTTTTTGCTACCCAAAATAGCACTGAGATTTATCGAACATTTTGTGTCTTGTGCAGATATCTCAAGTAATAAAGAACGAAACAAAATGTAGTAGTTTCAGTACAGGCAGAGAACAGGTATTTAAAACTCAATGCATTTGGTGTGCAAACAGCTTGACAATTGAATACCTAAGGCCTGTGGCAGAAATTAGGCCTGAAAACGACAAGTTAAATAGAGCAGAATGGTTGCTAATTGTGGATATTTGGACTGTATTCTTGCTTTGCCACCAAATGTTGTGTGAACTTTGGTCATGTGAATTTATCTTTGTGTCTGTTTCTTTTCTGTTAAAAAAATGTGGGGGAATAGTGTACTATCCTGTTTCACATGAAGGGAGATGTATGCTAAACACAGAAGCAAGTTGAGACCTTGGGGACACAGTAGTACTGAAGGTGGGTACTACAAGATGAAAAGGTGGATTAAAGATACAGACACAGCATTCGCACCCCTCTACCCCATTTTAATTGTGGTTTATTTGCAATTTTCCTATTTGATTTAATTGCTTAAAAAAGCTTGTAGGTATGGCCGTAAAGTGAGAATTTGTAAAGAAGATTAAAAATAAGGTAAAAGTTCTTGGTTTTCTTCATAATAATGAGCAAGTTTTCAGCACATTTGCCTTCTTTCCTGTCTCTATGCTGAGGGGCAGTTGTAGCTCACTTGTTCTAAGGGGATTATCAAGTGTCTGGGTGGCACTTTTGGGACTGTGAAATCCAGATGTTATAAGTTGTATCTACAAGAGTAATATGAGGGTGTCTGGTGATGGGGACCTGATATCCACACTGTGTGTTTTGGGACAGACTTTGTTAAAAACTCCCTCTAGTCTGGCCATATTTATCTGAATGTCCATACAGTGTGATAAATCTGGATAAAGAATTAAAAATTTAATTGGGAATAATCATGGATCACCTCTTCCAGTTCAGTCTCATGTGAAAGAAAGTTTGTGTGCACTAAGGTCAGTGTGTTGGGAACCAAAGCACAGCAAATGAGGACATCAAGAGTTTTGCTTCCTAAACACACTCTTGACCTGAAATGCTAATGTAGACACTGCCACATAACTAGTTAGGCTGGAAAGAAGTGGCAGTTAAGGTATTCCTCTCAAGATTTTTTTTTTCAATATAAACACTGAAAACAGTATATTTAAATATCCTGAAGGACCAAAAAGGACAAAGAAATATCACACCACTTTGTGCTGGACACTACAATGGTAGTTAGAGAGGGTCTGCCCTAAAGGCTTTCCAGTGTGAGAGGCTTAAGGGGCTGATTCAGTGGAATGAGGTAAGGATTTACAGTTTCTAGCCTTGAAAATTACCTTCCCTGCAGCTTTGGTGCTTTTAGTTCAGGTCAGTATTGATGGGTTTAAATGAAACAAGAATGAAAGTTCAGCAGCAGAGCTTTACCCTCAAGTCTCTTAGCTTCTAGCCTTGTGAACTGTCTACAACACCACAGTAAACAAATTTATTTGTTTTTTTCTCTTTATGATCTTTATTTGTTTTTCTTTAGTCTTTGGCTTTTCATTTTATACCTGTAAATAAAAGCATAAAAATGGTGTGCATGAATGCTTTTAGTATTTGTCATGATCATTAGCAAGTAATAGATATCTGAATCTTGTCACTGTGTCTGTAAATGCCTACATTACTGTCTGCATGCACTACAACAGCATTAAAAAAAGGTTTCAGCAAGGCAAATACAGCAATTCAGAGGGGAAGTAGCAAACAAACACTACCCCTAAGAATTGCCAAGTATAATGCTGTTTAAGTGCTGCATGGGAGCCCCAGGGGTCAGAAGCCAACTTCTTCTTGTGCATAGCATTCACAGAGGTGATCAGAAACTGCCATGGTTCAGGTGGAAATTGCAAATGTTGTCACATCTGAAGAAGCAGCTTCAAGATGTTCTTGATCTTCCAGTGCAAAAATTCTGCTTGATAATTTATAAAGGGACCTTTTCTAAATTCTGCAAAGATAGCCTGTGTCCATAAAACACAGACAAGAGCCTGGAAGTTCACTTCAGCAGAAAATCAGACCTTGTGTCCTCCAGAAACAGCTGCTTTAAAAGGACTGAGAAGAAAGGGAATGTCCACAGTATGCCTGGAATAGGAAGGGGTCATTATAAATGGTGACAATTACATGGCAAATTTTAAATAGATTTTTCTTCTCTGTGCACACTGAAGACTTGGAACCTAAATAATCCAGCTTTCATTCCTCAGAAACTGCCACTATCCTAGTTGGGTTATTGGATATTTTGGCTCTTCACTAGTACCCCACAATGTTTCTTGCTGGGTGGTAGCAAATAGCCAAAATATCCAGCATTATTTTGGGATAGACAGTCTTCCAGAACAGCTATAGTACAGGGCTGTTGTTCTGGCTCTACATAAGGTACCAGATTTTCCCATCTACTTGTTTTATTATTTTAAATTTATTTGTAACCAAATGCACAAGCGGATTCATGACATAAGCTAATTATCCCTCTCTTTAAATTCAATAGTGTAATGAAAACAGCAGAAATTGTTTTACCTTCCACACCAAAACATAAACCAAATGTAGATCTATTTTTCAAATTAGTTAAATGTTCAATTTTAATAGGCCCTTTGATACCTCTTCATGAAAGGCATGTGGTCCATGCAGCCTGGAGTGTATTCTGTGGCCCTCTGTAATTTGTGGAAGTGTACATTAGTGGAAAATAATAGCAAAAGGCTGCCAGAAGATCTTTTGTCTGTACATATTGTTTCCCATAAGAAGGGTTTCCCCACACTTATTCTTTGAATGCATGCTTTGTCTTTATAATAGGAATGCATTCTTGTTTTGTTTGGTTTAAGAAATTAAATAGAATAAATTGTTTCTGCTTACATGTTTTCTTGACTTGAAAAGTGCTTCAGGACCTACTATAAACTGTCAGAAAAACATTGCAGTTAAAATGAGGGTGGAAAAGAGGTTATTTGGACGACGTGTAATTTGCAGATTGACTTTTGAGTTTACCTGTTCTTTGTTATCCCTTTAAACATTCTGTGCTGATCCCTTTAGTGTGTGCACCCAGCTTTGCCCTTGGAATCACAAAATGTGCAGAGTTGGAAGGGACCCATCAGGATCATTGAGTCCAACTCCTGGCCTTGTGCAGGACTGTAGGAAATCAAGATATTTCCTTCAGCATGTGGCTTAGGCACAGTTATGGCTGAGGGGTTCTACCCCTCAACCAGAAATCACTTCACTTCCTTCTCCTGGCTGTGAGTCATTGCTGCCTACAGGACTGCCAAGTCCAAGTGCTAAAACATCCTTCAGTGGCATTCTGTATCTCTCTGACAGCTTAAAATAGTATATACTTTTAGTTTATGGCCTTTTTCTTTCTACTTGGATTATAGTCTGTGGGCTCAACTGGGTTTTCAAGCTTTTCCTGGAAAAGTTGACCCCATTTTAAAATGGAGGATGAAATAGTTGTTTTTCACTAGTCATGGCTGTAGAAGAATCTCAGCCATTCAGAAAATGTGGTAAAATTGAATGGCTTACTGATACTCAGAAACTTAGGCAGGGTTTCTTGTAAATAAATTTTTATTTAGGGTTAAGAAGTTATGGGAATATGTTCCAACAAATGACATAAAAAGTCCCGTAGTGTAACTGCATGGGTTTTTTCTCTCTCATGCCAATTGTTCTTGTTCACCCAAAAACCATGGCATTCCCAGGCAATTAAATATTGTAAGATACACTCAGTGAACAGCAGTCAGGTCATGGGTGTGTCAGAATAACCACATTATGTAAAACTAAAGATCCCTCTAAGTCAGTACAAATTAACTGTCAATTCATAATGCAGAGAGCCCAGATATGAGAAGTTAGATCATATGGTGGATCCTGTCCTGGTGCGGTGTCTCACTGTGTGTCAATCAGCAGTTGAGGGATTTCCTCAGACATGGAAGACATCCTAGAATTAGGAAATACAAATTATCTTCCTGTAGCACCCAGAAATCCTGGGCTGTGAATCAGAAAGCTATTGTGTTCAGTACTCTGTAATTGTGAAATAGAGAGCCTGTCCTGGTTGCAATTTTGAATCTGTTTGGCTTACCATAAAATATCATTTGTATCGTCTGATAGAAGCAGATACAGAGCTAAATTGTGATTTTGCAAGCCATGACCTGTACTTTGAACTGTATTTAAGGGATTAGCCCTGCAGCTTTCACAGGTGCTCGTGGGCAGCTGCAGCCAGGGATGTCCCTGGGTTCATCCATGAGGACACAGGCACTGTGTCATCTCAGCTGTGCTCGCTCTAAATCTATACCCCTTACTTGGTGTGAGTACACGTTTGTAGCAGGGGAAAAAAATTAATGTGAAAACTTTTGGGAATAGTTTAAAAAGCAGAGGAGGATAAGGCATCCTCCAGTATATTTCTGTACGAGGGCTGGGGCTTAAATTTCAATATGCACTTAAATTATTTATGAAAATGAAAAAAAAAAGCCACTGCAGAAATGTGTCTCTTGAAGTATTAAAAAAATAATAGATGAGACAACAAAGAAATATTTTTTCCCATTTTCTATCAGGATACCATTAAAAATCAGTAATCAAAAATGGTTCTATTTCCATAATAGAAACACTTTCTTCCATGGATTGTGCTTTGCACTTGAACTGTGTTGATTGAACTTGAGCTTTCCTTTTTTTTTTTTTTTCTTTCCCTTTTTTTACCTCCCCTTCAGGAGGAAGACAACTTTTCTCTTATGAGACCTCTCTTGCCACTTGCTTCCTGATTTATTCTTTCTTGGATGCTACTTTCACTGCAGGAAAAAGGTAGGAAACATTTCTTTAAGCAGCAGGTTGCCATTGTAAAATGTCGCAAAAATAAACTAGAAACTTGATGTGATTTTTAAATTAATAATCCCAGAGCTAAGCAGCCAAAAATGTTGACCTTTTTACTTCCTGCATTTTTTTTATTTTTCTTTTTCTTTAATTTTTGCCTTTAAATGGCAGGAAGGTACCCTTTAAAATCTTGCCCTTAAAAAGAAAATATTTTTTTTGCAAAGACACTATACTATATAAGATATTTATTTTTATATTGAATAAAAGAAATACAGTCAAATAAGATAATTCTTGGTATTACCTTGCAATCGTTTAAATAGAAGTTATGTTGTTCTTACAATACTTACTGGCTGTAGCAGCAATGCTGAGAATTATTAAAATGCATCAGTATCTGTTAAAAATCACCTGTGTGACTTTCAGTGAAAGAGGCCTTTTGTACAGGTTGAGGACAGGAGCTTTTGCACTGTGATGTGATTATTCAAACTACCATGACCATAACGCTGTGCAGATGACAGCGACCTTTTAGCCTCAACAACATCAGTAGCAGTCCTTCTTTTTTAGCTTCAAATCTTCTGTTGCTGTTTGGCTTACAGAATAAAATGTGCAGAATCAGTCTACAAAAAATTCTGAGGGGTTTTTATCAAAATGCATTTTGAGTGTTGATGATCATTGTCTGTTTGCACACTAAGAATGGAGGATATTGAACCAGAAACATGTAGGCCTGTGCTTTGCAATGAGTTTCTTCTTTCAAATCTAAAAACAATTCCCTTTCATGGAGGTGTTTGAATTTCTACAAAAGGTTCGTAACTCTGTGATTCATTTAATTGTCTTCCATTTCCTTTATCTTACTTTTATTTATAAGGGTAGAGGCTTCACAAATAAAACTAAAATCAGTACAGGGAATCAAAACCAGCTTGTCCCTGGAAAATACTTTTTTTTTGTTTTAAAGAAAAACATACTTTTGATCATGTAAATAATTGCTTTTCATAAAACCTTGCAAAGATTGACTTAAGCATGTGAATGCTTAATTTCATTCACACATTCAGCCCAGGGGAGTTCTTACAACGACTGCTATGCAGAGACTGGGACAGACTAACAGGAGAGAGGTTATATGATTTAAGGTTGAGGTGTGGATGCTGGGGTTTGATATCAGAGGTGGTTTTGTCTGTCATGTTGTCAGTTGTGTCTGTGCAGCACTTGTGTGCTTTAGCAGTGATGAAAGTCTGTGGAATCAATAGGAAACAGCTGAGATTTAATTTATATATTGGGACTTCTGAACATTTATCCCTTGCTCACTTTTATAATCTGAGTTCAGAGCTGAACAGAATGACATAACGAGAAATTCAGATATTTTTTAAAGGAAAAAAAAAAGAAAGGAAAAACAGCAATAAAGCAGGAGGAGAGAAAATACCTCTACAAATGCAACAGACATAAAAGTAAGTAAAGGAAAGTTAAAAATTACCATAGGGCAGGCAGGACACCTGCTAAAGAACCTTCTGCTGCCTCTCACAGCTGGAAAGAAAAATGAAAGAGATGCAAACAACTGTTCTGGAAGCATGAAATCTGCCTTTTGTCTTTTCACCCCTCCCTTTCTGAACAGTTACAGTATGCAAAATTTAGGGGAATCTCAAAGTCTGCAGAGGAAAAAAATTCAGCAGGCTCTGCATATAAAAAGCTGAGCCATGGAAGTGTGCCTCTTTGAAAACAGGAGCATGTTTGGGAGCTTCCCGGTGCATTGAAGAAAGTGGTAATTAATGCATAGTGAATGACTTCGAATGGAGGTTGAATAGGGGCATAACAATGGGAAGTTTTTTTTAGGTTAAAGTGTTGGAAAAAGGAAAGCTGTTAAAAGATAGCTACTGTGAAGCTACAACTTCAATCCTTGTCTTCTCTGACTTTCCTTTATAGACTGTGGTGGGTTTTGTTTTGTATGGGTCTCCAAATACAAAGAAGTTAATTTGCACCAATTTCATTTTGTGTATGCTTTGGGAATTTTTTTTTAAGTTTTTTTTTTCCCCTCTTTTTGGCAGGGCTTGGTTCTTTGATGGTGCTTTTGAGCAAATGGTTTGCCCAAAGTTCAGATGATGTTAGCTCCATCCTCTTTTTCATTTACAACATCAAGGGGATTACAGAGAATAACTTTGTTGCCCAACATCAAGGCTATATCTTCAGGCTACTAGAAAGGTAGTTCTCAGAAAGTGTGTCTTCTAATATTTTAGAACCTCCACAGGCTTCAGATAAAACAAGTATTAAATACAAAAAGCTCACAAGGATCCCAAGGAAGGTTAAACTCACACAACCTCCTTCATGTTGAACACCTGAAATGTATTTTTTAGACTGTTGGAGTGTTATCATAGTGAAGACAGCAGTGAAGTCTTATATAACTGAAGACAGAAAGAATAAAAACCAGCACCTTGTTTAAAGACAGGCAATTTTTAATGGAACCTAGGCTAAATATAATCTACTTTTGCCATCGAAAAGGGAATTTGGAGAGTGAGCAAGTCATTTTGGAGGGGTCTTGGGGGTGGATTTTTTATGGGATCATAAGGTAGTAGATCTGCAATTCTGCTGTGCTTGATCCAAGGCCAGAATTTATAAAGCTTGAGGACAGAAGGAATGAAATGTTTTGGAGAAATAAAATAGGGAAGCTAGTGGGCTCAAAATAGTTTCAAATATTTTTTCTTGTTGGTAGTTCTTAACAGGACTTCTGGCCTGGAGTATTTTAAACTCAGCATCTCAATTCCTATCACGTGTTTATTTTTCCTAAGGAAGATACGAAATTAAAAATTCTCTACAAAACTCCCCAAGCAAGTTTTGTTTTCCAGTTCTCTAGAGGCTGGCTGAGAAAATTTAGTATTTGCTGCATATAACCTAGTAAAGCCCTTTCTCTCCCATCAGTTTGTTTTTGAAAGGAAGGTGGGTCATGCTGGTTAGAATCCAAGAGTATGCAAATTTGATTGAAAAGTTGTCTCCTTTTGCTGCTTCCATAGAGATGTTGTCTGTCCTGGTCAGGTGCATATCCTTTCCCACTACTTTACTCCAGCAGGTGTCTTATTACCCTCCACTCCTTAATGATTGTAAATGGCCTGTGAATTCTCAGGTTCTGGAACAGTGCTCTAAAATGACTATTGTCAAATATTACAGTGATAGTAATGATGTTGTTTTAGCTGCATTTTTATTCTCTTTTCCTTGTACACACATGTAAACCAGAATTTTTGAAACTGAAGAGATACTTTATCACTCTTCTGCTTCTGTTAAATTGAGAAGGCTAATATTGTGTTAATTATCTGGAGGCAACTGGGTGCATCTTCTGAACTGAATGGAAGTCAGTGTCTGCATTTCAACATATCTTTTACCGTGTTAAAACATATGTATGATATCAATTAATTGGGCAGGAAAAAAAAAGAAATCCTCAACTTAAATCTGTCCTTTTGTTTTGCAACAGATTTTTCAGATTGACCAGGGATAAAGTTGTCAAGCTGAACTAGAGTCTCTTACTTGACCTGTGATATTCTGTTTAATTTAGGCCAAATTCCTGACTTTTGTAAATCCCTACTTGCCTTTTCTGTCTCTCACTCTCTTGGGAAGCCCTTAGCAGCTTGACAGAGCAACACATAAATGCAAGTGGTCAAAAAAAGTCATGATTATCAGCCCTAGAGCAGGTCAAGGTGTACAGGAGTCTGTGCAAGCTGCAGGGGAAGGCTGGAACTTGACTCACCTTTCCCATCAGATCTGAGACTTGGCACATTGTCCATCAGAGTAGCACCACGTGGGATGAAATGTGGGTTGGACTCCTCATCTCTCCTGTTCCTTTTTGGTTGATAGTTCAGTAAATTGGGAGTAAAACAAGGCAGATTTACTGAGGGAGCAGCAGTGGTTGATGCTCTGTATTAATGTGGTGAAGGGATGGTTGTGCATGGATTGTCCCACCCAGTGGCACAACAGCTTTTAGTCCTCATAATCAACTGTGAAATCTGACCAATGTTGAAAGGTTTGGGTATGCTATACACAAAATATAAGCTGTTTGGTAATTTTACATGTCTTTAGTTTACCAAGCTGTGAACTGATGTCATCCAAAGCAAGATAATAAGATGAAGTTATTTAGGTTGAGTCCAGCAGTCAGAAGATGAGTGGTACAGGATCCTTGGCTGCTGAGCACTTTTTAATTGTTCCCCTTGTGAATCTAAAACAGATTTTAGTGATGTGATTCTGTAATAAATATGTTGCTCCTCTCCCTCACTGAGTGCTCATGATGGCTGTAAGAGCAACACAGTCATGAACATGGACCTGCAAACCTGGCACTTTCTGAGTTGAAAAATCAATAAAATTATCCTGCTTTTCTAGGCTTGTGTGTGTATGCTACACATCTTCTATAGGGGAAAGAAAATCTGTGTCAGAAAATGTCAGGAAAAGATGTAATGTAAGAACTCCCTCTGCTGTAAAAACTCCCAGCATATAAAATGTGCTGTAGCACTAACCATTGTGACCCAGAAATAAAATGTTTCCTGTGAATTAGAAGGATACAGAGTTGAATTAACTGGATGACATTTCCCCATCTGTTTTTTATTTATTGCTGCCCTTTTCCATTCTCTGTAATTCGTGCATAGAAGTGACAATAGTCATATACCACACTCTGAGCTACAAGGATGTACCAATATTTTGAGCATTTTCCATTATTTTTTTTTCAGTGACACTTTGAAAACTCGTAGCATCTTAACTCTGCTGAAGCCTATTATTTCTGTGAACTGAAAAGGCAATTTAAGGCACCTTTTTTGTTTGCAAACAATTTTCAAATATAACCTCACAGTTTCTGAACTTTTCCCAAGGGCCTCATAAAATCAATAATTGTCCATTTTCCTTTAAGTGACTTTAAAATTGAAGGTCTCAGGATTTTAAATTCAGATCTAGATTTCAGGGTGCTCTCCATCAACACTGCTGCTCACAGGTGCTCCCAAGCAGAATCTGTTTTCTTGCAGAGAGAGGAGATATTTGGAAACATAACGCATCTCAAGCTCCAGAGAACACAATTTTCCTTTGAAATTTTCTCTAACTTGAATTTAGGGATTATGTTGCTGGATATTCCCTGCCCAGGAGATGGGGTTGAAACCAGATGGTCCTTAGGACCCCTACCTCCCCAGCCATTCTCTGACACTGTGATGATTCCATGTCCCTTCCAACCCAGACCATTCTATGATTCTGTGGTGTCTCATAAATACCAATGGTGCAGAGTCTGGTCTTTATCAGTGATTCAAGTTTGACATTAGCATGACTTGTTTTATTTTAAAGGTGGGACATTAACAGAATCTTGCCACATGTAAATGTGCTTACAGACAGTGCTATGTTACCCTGATCTTAGGTAGGGTTTTTTTCAGCAGGATTTTGTGACAGCTTGGCAATAAATCAGTTTTGCTGGCAGGAGGTGATGAGGTACTGAGCTGGTGACCCTGCTAGCACTGGAGGTGGGTGACAGGAACTAGTGGTACCAGTCAGGTTATTCTGAGAGTATGAAAATAACATCTGAAGAGCAACCACTCCAAGCCTGAAGTTATTTATCCATAAGAAATGATTCTGTAAGGAAAACTGTTAAAACCTGTAGCAAACTTTGTGTACAGCAAAAAAAGGGAAGAATGTGATATAATTTCCACAAAGACATAAGAGCGTGAGAAGTGTGGCTGAAAATTGAAGGTTCTTATAAAGTACAGGTACACTAGATAGTCCAAAAATCCATGACTCTACAGCCAAGAAAAAAGCCTAAAAGCCTTTTCTAGCTCAGCGTTGAAGTGAAAGCAGAGATTAGAAATAAAAAAGCAATTTATAATGAATAGGAAAAGGGACACTAACAACAATTGATATAGTTCAGAAGTTATGAAGTGTAGAAAGTTGATAACAGCCACTAAAGCATCCAGGATAAAGCCATGTGAAAGGACAATAATAAAGTTAAAAATGTTTTTTTTTTATGAAGAGCAACACTGTGGCATAGTTGCGTTACTGGACAGAGATCAGGAAAAACATCTGTTGTGTGGTACACACAAAAGCAGTGGTATTTTTGTCTTTGTTCAGCTTAAAGGAGATCTCCAGAATAGGATATGGGAATATTGACAGAGTTTTGGAAGTCAGGAAGATCGTTAATGTCCTATCTGCTCAGGATTACAGTGGTAAAAACAAACTGATACATCATTTATCCCTCTTGGGCGAAATAATGGAAGAATGGTGTTGGTTTGTTTCTCTCTGAAGACAGAGCAAATATTATGAGGTATCATTTCTGATGTTCCTTCATCATTAAATTCTTCTATTCCCTCCTAGCTGTGAATCCTACACAGTGGTCAGAGAGTGGGAACAATTAAATACATGTTCCAATGCAATGTGGTAGAAAGGAGAATATATTTTTAAGAACGGCATATTGTGAATAGAAGTTGATTTTTTTGCTCTAGGACTGAATATTGGTTGGGCTGATGACAAGTTGGTACTTTCAGGGTTCTGCATCCTAAAAGATATTGAACACCGAGTAAGGAACCCATGGTACTTAAGGTACATGAATCAAATGCTGTGCTGTAACTACCTTAAAGACTTCAATCAGCAAAGTGAAAGGAGAAATTATTAGATTTTTTAAAATAGGTATTTATATTTTGTTTCTGGTTGATATATTCAGTTTTGTGGTAACTGTATGAAATATAAGAAACTGTACATGAATATATGAAACTGTAAATGAACTGTATGAAATTACCATGTATGCACATGGTAATTGTGCATATATCTACCCTGATGCTTATTGGGACAATTCTGGAGATTCTTGGAGGCTATTCCCATGCTGTTGTTTAGCTACTGGTACATCACCTTCTCTGCTGTGTTAAAATGCCTTTGGCTCATGACTCATCCACAAGTTCTGGAGGTGGCACAGGAGCCATTACCAACAAGCACTCCAGCCATGGCCCTCCTGTTTCAGAGGGCAGGGCAGTCAATAGTGTGGAGAGGGGCTGCTCTTCCTCGGTTGGCCTCAGTGTTAAAGAATTTACTCACTCAGACATAGCCAATGGTCTAAGGTTCCCTTTAAACCTCAAGCTTTAGGAAATAGAAGTGATCAAATGGCACGTCCCAGTTGGTGTGCTCTGATCCTACTAGCTGTGCTCCTCCAAAAAAAGGGATGAAATGATTAAGATCTGATTTATGCTCTGTCATGGTACTGCTCTAGCTGTCAGACTGACTGTGCCAAGGCAGTAGGATTTGTCTGCAAGTGAACTGGAGTTCATTCTTCTTTTACATATATTGGTGCCAAGTGTTCTGCAACTCAGTGTGTATTTGTCTGATTTCTTTACTGTTTCTTCAGGGTGGGACTCCTCTATATTTAGATTTTTACTTTTTCTGGAGGCATAACCCATTGAAATGCACAGCCACGAGGCCAATGCAGTGGGAAAGCAGCTGTATGCAGTTAAACCTAGAACATGCATAGTAGACAATATTGCACAAAGAAATGCAGAGGAAAGTTGTGATATAGTCAGACACATAAATGCCTCTACAAGTTCCACCCTCACTTGCCATTTTACAGGAGTCTTACAGTGCTTTACAGTGATGAAGGCACTACAGCTGTGAAGACCCCACAAGAGTCTTGGAAACAGCTTTCAAGCACTTTTGCAGTTTATATATAATCTAGATCTGAAGAGTAGTGCTGTGCCTTTTAGACCTCATTTTCCAGTAGAAGGAAGAGGATGGCTAGAAAAAGATTGAGGACCTCTGGATGGTTTAAGATGAGTATTACTCTTTGACTCAAAGTGAGGGATATTGCATTAGCAGGGACCTGTAAGAATAGTCTGGATAAATCAACATAATCTTGACTGGTATTTATGTCCAAGTAATCCAAGAATAGCAATTCTTTGTCTTTGTTTTTCATAGTATTCTTGTAAGTGTTGAAAAGCTTATAAGGAAGCTTGAAGTTTAGCGGAGACAGGAGAAAGGAAATTTTCACAACCAGTCTGAGCCATCCCTTTAGCTCTACTAACAGGACATTCAGTTAGAGACTTGTTTTATTTGGGTTTTAGTGGGGAGTTGTGGTGCTTTTCTCAGCTGGGTTGGCACTTATGCTCACGGGTGCTTTTTCAAGTTTCATTAGTATGAAACTACTGAGCTGCAAATCTCAGAAAAGTGTTTTTCTGCCTTTGTGATGTTTCAAGCAGAGTCACTTTTGATCCCACTCACAGCTGTTCATGAGACCAAGCTGAGGTTTGGCATTTCCAGGCCTGAATGGAAATTCATTGTAATGAAAGGAAATAGTCAAGTCCAAATATTTAATGTTAAAAAGTACAGATATGCTATTTGTTCTAGGAACATGTGAAAGTGAGAGAACATCTCTCTGGTAAATAAACCTTACTTTGCCCATCCCTTCTGGCAGTGGGATGAAATGCAGACTGATTGTCAGCAGGAATGCCTTTCAGGACATACAATAGGTCATTGGAGACCTACTGAGTACTTTAACAAGTGTGTCAACTGGCATCAAGTGGTCAAGCGTAAGTCCACATCCTGGGATGCAGTAATTTGTTTTGTGTGCTGCAGATACTATAGAGGTTGGAATTTGTGATAGAAATAAGCAGTCCCCAAAAGTATCTCTAATATATTTGCAAATAAATTAACCATCCAAACACACTGAATGCCAGCTGGGACAAATGGAAAGTAACACATCTAGAAGTGATTATCTAGGGGAGAAGTGAGTGGAGCCACAGTTAGGGCAACCAATTGGTTTAATGATTCCTTTCCAATTTGATTAGCTGATTTTCTTAAAAGTTTATCTCTCAGTCTCTGCTCAAACCCACAGTTCTGTTGATCCACTACCTTCTTATACTCCTTGTTTCTCACCATATAGGTAAAATTAACATTTTGACTAACTAAACAACAAATTTTGAACGTTTGAAGGCAAAATAAAAAGCAAGTTTTCATCAGTTATTTTCATTCCATCATAGTGACCTTGTGTTGTCCTTGTTTTTCATTCTCTTTTGCTACCTTTTAAAGTCTTAGCCAAAGATGTGGAGCTAAATTCAGCCCTGATGTAAAACAGCACAGTTTTTCTAAAGCTTTTACTGTGTTCTGCTTTGATCCTGGAAGACTCACTTTTAAAAGGTGGGTATGACACAGTTTCTCCTCTGTAAGGAGCTGATTTTTTTTTTCTACCCTGATGCTTATCATAGCAGCAAGGAAAGCACAAAATTGCCCTGGGAAGACATTTCAATAATCAAAAATCTTTCTTTTGTAAAATTATCACAACTAATATTTTACTTGACTTTGGCTTCCAGAAAAGTCAGTGGGAGGAAACTTGCTTTGTTGTTTGGACCATTCTTTCAGAATATAGAGGAATTCTTATATTAAACACACTGGACTGATAATGAACTCAGGCAAGTTGTCTGCATAATATCCTCTACTCTTCTCAAGAGATGAAGTGTAATATTTCAAAAAGTGGTAGAAGTTTGTGCAACTGGTATTTCAGAACTGATCACCAACAGAAAAAAATAAGAGAAAAATTAAGGTCCATTGTCTAAAGCTGGTCCTTCCTTGTTTCTGTGACTTGTTAAGCCAATGCTTCATTTTAAGGCAGATGAGGGTACTATCTCTGTCTTCCACACAAATAAGTTTTGAGCTGAGTGTAGATGCAAAAATCCTGTTGAATTCCCAGGGGGATTCCATTAGAAACAATGACTGGCAACAACTCACATTTTTTGATGATGCTGAGAGAGGTGTGATGGAAGAGGCTGCATAAATGTAAGTGTTAATATGTTGTTTAGATCTCATGTCACTGGAAAATGCTTAACCCTTTACCTCAAAGTTAGCATGAAGATAGTTTGTGATATTAATTGTTCCACTTGTTAATTGGATTACCTCCAAATCTGCATGTCATTCAACAAAGACAGCCAGAAGTGGAATGACAAACCAATTTATGAGTAGAAAGGTATTTGGCAAGGCTGCTTTCAGTCAAAATGTCCCTTTAATGAAATGCCATGGGGAGTAGTTGGTTAAGAGAACAAAGTCAGGTTTGTGGCAGGGCTGTCAGTAATTTGAGAGGCTGCACATCTCTGGAGCAGAATCTTGCAGAAAGGGTAATTGCAGTAAGTGTCAATCTTACATATCAAAAAAAGACATTGTGACCAAATGCCAGTATCGTGTTCTGTGAGGTATCACAGTTCAAGAAGTAGCCCTGAAGCATTATGGTGTGTCAGAAATCTGGACCCTTTGATTGGGAAGTGCTAAAATTTCCAAGAGTTCCAAAAGATGTTGCCTAGAGTTCAACGTGTTTTAATTCTATTTGATAAAGATCTAGGAAAGATGAGGACCTTGCCAAAGGAAGGACTGGTGGCATTTCAGAGTTGTGAGTTATTGCCAATAGTGAAAGAGTGACATTGCAAACGAGTACAGCAAAAATCTTGGATCTTAAATTAGTGCTTTTTTTCTGACTAATGTCATGAGATGCCACATTCATGAACAAAGTGGAGTACAGCATAAATTAATAGTCTGTTATGGGAATTGGCTTCTGTTGCTGACAGTGATTAATGGAAACTTTTAACTCAGCTCATGTGAAATATTTTCAGGCTTACAGAGAGAGTGATACAACCACCAATCACACTAATGGGCTTCAATATTCTTTGCACCTACAATAGAATTCTTCGTCAGAGTTATCTTCAGCATTTTTGTGATTACCTGGCTTAGCAGTACCAAATTTTGAGGTCCCTTAAAGCTTTGAAAGATCATATGGAAAGAGTTTGGAAACTCTTTCCAAGAGTAATGGTTGGAAAATATGTTTATTACCCATTCACTTCTTAAAAGAAAATATTATTTTCAATCTAAATGTAAGAAACATACCATGTATAATTTAGTTAGCATATACTGACGGTATGTTTATGAAATAAACAGAAGTTCTTAACCTCTGAATAATGACAAATATGCCTAAAGATGAAGCAGCATTACATATTCAAGTACTAAGTGTGCTTTTTTGCCTTTTGACATATCTTCAGACTGGGAAAAGAGTAAAGTGCTGAAAATAGAAAGCATTAATATTGTTGACAAGTAAACAAAAAGGAAGATTATAGCCCCACAGCTTAGAAAATTGTAGCAAATGCAGCCCTCAAGTTACAGTGCAGATATAGTAGAAATGTATGTTTTCTACAGGAAAAGCTTGGAAGATGAGCATGACCTTTTAATGCACAATCACAATGTTTTTAATAATGGCAAAGTATTAAGGTCCACTACTAAATTTGTTGTAAAGGAGGAAGGTTCACCATATATGGGGATTTCTCTTGTGTGATACAGTAAGTGTTGAAATAAGCATTTCTGTCAAAGGAACTTAAGCAGTCACAGAGAGCATTTTAAAAATGAAGTGTAGCAGAAGTAACATGATTTTGAATATGTCTCTAAACATTCTTTTCCTATTCATTCTGAGGGAAAATGTTTTAGTAATATGTTTAATTTCTTTTCTGGCCCCTTTTTTCATGGATTTTAGGGGAGATGGGGATTTTTTTTGGTTTCTTGTTTCTTACATTCCCAGTGCTTTTATGGATCACAACATCTGTAAACTGTGGGTGGACAAATGATATAGAAATTTGTGCAAACTGGTATTTCAGAACTAATCACCAACATGAAATTTCCATTGGCTAAACTGGTCCTTTCCTCTTTCTGTAACTTGTCAAACTGGTGCTTCAAACTGGTGTGCTCAAGTGATGGCCCTTATTCAATGGATTTTCACAGTAAAAGTATGACTTTTATACTTAGATAATATTAATTGTCATTCTAGGCAACAGGCACTGTCTGCATGGAGATCAAAGGAAGTGTTTACTTAAATTGGAAGTTCACTTGCATTTTTATTCTAAAAGGTGAAGGGTTTAATAATAGATGCATATTACAATAAATACTTAATTGTTCAGACTTCTGTTGACCTGTGACTTACTCTAGCTACAAGGACTGAAGTAAAGAAAAGATAGTGCTGTTCAATGTCTTTGACATTACCAAGAAAGAGACAATTCTGGAATCTGTGGAGCTTGAGAAACTGGTTGTTCTGTAGGCAAAATCTCATCAGTTCTGCCACATTAAAAGATTTTTAAGTATCTTCCATTTCATAGGGGATGAATTTTTGCATAAAATTTTATTTTATCACCTATATAGTTATTCAATTTTCGTCTACAAATTAGATAATCCAAACCATGTCTCCAGTAGATTGAATTCCCTGCACTCACATGTGCTGTCATCTCCGGCTCATGGGTGGTGGAGAAAGGCTCCTTGGAACTCAGTTGGCAATAAAGCAGTCATGGTTTATTGTTACTTATGGGAGGAGCTAAATTGGCCAAGAGAAACGCTGTTGTCAGACCACAAATGGCATTTTTTTTCTGCTGGAAAAAAGCCAAAGCAAAAGGCTCCCAGCCAAATCCTTCTACTAACCAAAATCAGTTCCCCACCCAGTCCCTCTCTGCCAAAACAAAACCCCACAGCCTCTTCTTACTATGATGCCAATGAAGCAGCAGCATGATTGCTAAATTTTGTAAGCAATAAGCAAACTCGAAAAAAAATCTTTTTACATTCATGAGAGACCTGACAGAACTGAAGTATGTGCCAAAGGTTTCAATAGACCTCAGAAGAACTTTTTAGATTCAACTGTCGTGACATTAGGATTTTCTTGGTGAAAATGTTTTGCTTTATCAGGCCAATGTTAAACAGTAGGATTTAAAAAAAAAAAAAAAAAAAAAAGCCAATGCACACCTTGAGAATGAGGATATGGGTATTTGGACCTTGGAGATTATGGTATATAGGCAGTTTCCAGGTTTTCCTACCTGGCATTGACGATTTTTACCAAATTTTTTCTTCTTTCCATTGCATTTTCTTCCTGTGCGTGGCCCCGTTTGGGTCATGATGCCTAAATTCAGAATTACTGTACTAAATGTTTGAATTTGGTTTTTTTTTTTATTATTTTTAGTGTCAGCACACCTGAGTAAACGGCAAATGTTTGAAAAGCAGATTGAGTAATTAAAACTCAACTTACTGTATGTTTAGAAAATTTTTGTCACTAGTAGATGGTAGCACAAGGGAGATGAAAATTATTGAACAAGAAAGGGCTTGTCAAGGAGAATAATGCGTTAGGAGATGGATAAACACAAGGCAAGTGATGAAAACAGTGACTGGTGAGAGTGTTGGTAAGAAATGAGCAATATATTGCTGAAAATGTTTCACACAGAGGGATGGACTGATTGCTCAAGTCTCTATGACTGTGTGACCTGTCACCCCAGGTATCTTCCATACCACAGAAGACAAAATAAAGAATTCTATTTTGTGTTTCATATACTTTTTAAAAGCAAACAATTTTTTTAGTTATTATTTAAATATTAAAGAAATGTATTTGATAATAATCTGTCACTTCATCTGAAGAATTAAAACTGCTTCATGCTTGAGCTGTTGGTGTGTCATCACTTTTTCAAATTATATCAAGTATAAATAAATTATATTAGTTACAATAAAATGCAGTTTTTGTTTTGATGCAAAAGACTGAAATGAAAATTAAAGGGGTGTTGTTTGACTAAAAGAGTGAGGTGCATGTTAGTCTAGAGCAGGCACTAGACTTTAACAGAGAAAGTGATAGTGAAGCAGATCAATGGCTGTTAATGCTCCCTTTGAGAGAGTCCTAATAGAAAAGCACATCCCTTTTTTTTTTCCATTTCAAAAGTTTGTAATTTCAATATCATGTAATGAGCACCAACTTTTCAATATGTCTCATCCTACTCAACTAACACACAACCATTTTGGAAATCTGTCTGTAAGAGCCATAGTAAAAGATCTGGAAATCTGAGCCGTACTGTGGAGGAAGGATGGTAGAGAAATTCAGTATTTACCTGGTATAAAAGTGTATACCACTTTTTTTTTTTTTTTTGAGGGCTTCTTTTCTTAAATATTTGGGGTAATATTTTCATGGTAGTGATGTACTTCAGGTCACCATTTTGCTGTATTATAGCTGGAACAGTGACTGTCGTAACTTTTTGTGCAGCCCAATTTTTTTTCTATTTTTTCCATCTATTGTTCTCTACCTCAACTTTCTGAACTCAGAGTATTTGCACTGTCAGTTTTGTGCCTTTCAAGCATTATCAATCAAGTTGTAGCTGACTTTGAATCTCAACATCTTTTTGTTGGTATAAGAGAAATTACATCATCTATTGTTGGGTAAATGCTTGAGCTGCAACTTGTTCTCAAGGAGGCAAAATAATCCATACTGGCAAATATCTTTCTCCTGGAAAGAGTTATTTTAAAACATATCCTGCTAGCATCATAACAGTTAAAGCAATTAAAAGCCTTGTATCTTGCTTCCCCTGATACCCAGCTGGCTGCATCAGGTTGAATTTCTCCAGGTTAGCAGTGTGTCTTTGTGCCTCTGGGAAGTCCAAGATATGGTACCTGATAGAAAGCAACAGTGTGAATCTCAGGTGGGATGATGTGGAGTAGCAGCATTATTATGTTGAAGACACCTGGTTTATCCATCAGCCTCAAAGGAGACAAATGTGTTCATATTGTTCCTGGCTGCTGCTTATCCATGCTCTCTGTAAGCCCTGTGGTAGAGGAGGCTCCACAACAATCAGGTTTAGTACTTTGCTGGTCTCACCCCATCAGGTTTTGTTCCCAAAGGTTTAAGGTGTCCCTTTCCTCACTGCAGCTGCTGTTGTTTTCTGGTAGGGCTGCCTGGTCACGGAGAGCAACCCATCCTTTCCTGGTCTGCAGTAACTTCAAAAGTGTTTTAAGGTGACATAGGTATCCGTGTCCTCTCCTGAAAAGCAACCTTGGTTCTACCTTTCCACATTTTTTTCGGATATCTGATAATATTGTATGACTCTGAAATCAACAATCATCACCTTCTTGTGTATATACATTGAATTTTGTGGCTGAGGAAAACCATGCATTCATTTTTGCTTCCTAGTCCAGGATGATGCAGTCTTCTAAGATGTTGTTTTTGGAAACCCCAGCTACAGCAGACTTGTGCAGTAGAGCTTAGTGACAGATGATGTGTGGGGAAAAGCAGTGGAAGGATGTCCTGTTGGTGTATCCCTGAGAAAATCCCCTTTTACGCACGGGCAGCTGCAGTGTCCTCCCTCCTGCATGTCAGTTTGTAATCAGCAGAACAATAGAAGTCTGTCAGTGGTTTTAAGCACAGTAGGTCAGACACTTTGATAAGCATATATCTGCCTTGGCTAAGTCACAACTACATCCTAAGCATTTCAGTCCTGGTAACATCCACAGGAGGTGCCTTCTGGCAGCAGGGTAGAGGGATGAGGCCCTAATGCTGTCCCTACTGTTCCAGAGTTGTTGCAGCTGCAATGGGGCACCCAGCTGAGCCCTCCTCAGGCTTTGGGATAGTGAATAGGCTGCCTTGAACAACTCAGGGTCTATCTAGGGGACAATGAGAAAAGGAAGATTAGAAGACTGCAGCTGAAGTCGTGTGCCTTGTCCTGGTTGTTGAGGAAGCAGACTCTTGGATACCTGTGTATTATTCTTCTCAGATCACCAGCCCTCCTATGCATGCGTTTGCTCCCAGGTTCTCTTATCCCCATATGAAACTAGTTAATAAAAATATTTTGGGTTAATGGCTTTCTCTAACTCAGACTTCTGAGGCACATAGGCACTGCAGGAGAGGAGCAGAGTGGTGGCTCCCAAGGCTGCAGCCTGGCCACAGCACCTAAACCACTCTCCTGACCCACCAAAGTGGAGAGCAAAGCCCAGCTTGCCTGTCCCAGTGCTCTTTTACTGATGGCTATTATGTTAACGTGAGGGCAGAACTCTTTCCTCCACATTAAAAAAACCCCTTCCCCCTACATGCCTCTCTCCTATTTAATTTCTTTCTATAAAAACCTCTGCAGTAAAATGAATGCGGCAGATGTCTACTCTTCTGAAAAAAGATTATGCTTTGAAGCCACACAGTAGCCTCACTTTTCACGGCATTAATGATGTGGACTAAGCTTCAGGAATTGTATTTAAAAAATACTCCAAATAGAAGAGGTCTATTCAGCTGCTAAGCACACCCATATTTTTAATAGCTAACGTGAGTGTGTACACACATACAGAGAGTTCTTTTCAATCCTTCTTTTTCCTAGGTGTGAGTATAGATTTGAGCACAGGCCGATTTTTGTTCCTTTTTTTTTTCTTTTTATGGTTCGAAATAACCAGAAAAATTTTTCTTGTTTGATGTATGCAAGCAGTTTGCAGTGGTGGGACTTGCTGGATGCTCCCTGGAGGATGTCCCTGTGGCAGGAAGTGCACTGCTTTTGCTGGGGGCTGCCTGGTGCAGCCTCTCCTCAGGGACAAGGTGTTTACCAGCAGCACCACAGTGCCACCAGCATTATTTTCCCTAGACCTGCACATTTCTGACCTTTTTTCTAAGTAATTGTTTCCATGGGATTTCAGCCTTTAATAATAAAAAACTTGTTATTTTCAGGCAGCATTTGGAAAACAAACACTTTCCAAACAAATGGTGCCGATGGGTCACTGACTTCACTTGGAAACTCTTCCCCATGCTTGGACTCAGCTTGCAGGTTTCTTTAACTTCCCTGTGTTTGCCAAGTGTCTTTCCTTACTGGGAACCTGAGGGTCCTGTCTTGTGCTTTATTTTGCTGTCGTGGAAGTTGATGCTTTTTCACTGTTGAGATGATGTGCTTCAGAGGGGGATGCAATCATCTCTGAAATCAGCCACTGTATTTTTGTGAAAGTGCTCTGGGGTCCCTGAGGCTCAGGGAACTCAGGGTCTTCTAAAGTGAACTGCAACAACTTTTTGACTTATGTTTGGAGGAAAAAAGAAAAAATCCCAAACTGAAAAAATAACATTTGAAAAGTGAACCAAAAAGTTTTCCAGGGGGATAAAAGAGCCCAGTTACAAATATCTGTGCTTCAGGAGTGGTAGTTTCACTATATCTCAGTGTCCTCAGTAAGAGCCAAAGGAGACAAATTCAGTTTGTTCATAACTGCCATATGTAAGAGAAAAATAAAAATGTAATAAACTCACAGAAAATAAAATTTATTTTCATATCAGTCCATTTATATGAAATAGAGGAAAGCCAAGCTTTTTCGTGCTGTAGTGTCTTTGTAATTCTGTAGCAATTGACCTAATTTTCATGCCAAATAGATGAAGTTAAAATTAAATACAAATAATTTTCTTTTGTATTGGTTTTATTTCTCTTTAGGAGGCAATGTTTTAATGCCCTAAAAACAGTATTGTCTGAATGCTAATTTAATATTTACAGGTTCTCTGGTCTTTTGGATTTGTGTCTTTCTTGGTTGCTTGTATTTTCTTTTTTGTTTTTGCTTGTTGATAGTGCCTCTGTAGATAAATCCTTCCCTCTTATTATTTACACTTTTTTCTTTAAATCTGACTCAGGCAGGAGAGTAGATGGCCCTAAAATGTGAATACTAAATACTGTGAAGCTTTAATATATTAGATACAGACTACATAATCTCATTCCACACAAACAAAAAATAGAAAAATAGAAAAACAGAAAAAAATCTAAAGTTTATTCTTTATACTTAACAAAAAATCAAGCAGGCTGTGGACTTTTGAAAGCTTTGGGTACATGATCTTTAAGTATTCATATTTTCTGTATTTGATGATACATTTTCCTCTACTGTTCTCAGAAGTTAACAGAAACACATAGGTTATTATGTTTTTATTTTAGAGGCAAAATTTCATTGTTTAATGTAGGCTGAAATTAATACAGGAGAACATTAATGAATAGTATAAATTAATAATAATTTCAATGACTGTTTTAAACCACTCATGATATTTTTTGTATGTTGCAGAATTCAGTGCTCTGCAAGTATTCAGTTATGTGGATCTTAGACAAGTGGAAGGTAGTATTAGTGGTTCCATAGATTTTTTTTTTAATTCCATAATTTTTCATCAAATGTATGTTGCATAAACTTTCAGTATCATTTTTCATAGTAGTGAACATTTCTGAATAGACCAAAGAAATCTGAAAAGTAAAAGAAGCTCTAACATTTCACTAATTACTTCTAATCGATTTACTCTGTGCTGCATACATTTAGTGGCAGAGTTTTCTGGTTAATCAGAAATTTTACAAATTAGATTGTTTGTCTGTAGAAAGCTGGCTGTGTTGCTTTGAGTTCTGCTGGTAAGACCATTTTAGACCTCCTGCAAGGGACTTAAGGGTGACCTGAGAACTTTTTAGGAAAGTATTTGTGCAGGTCATAATTTTACTTTTTTAAAGCCAAATAATCTGAAGTGCTTTTGCAATGAAGAATTTGGAGTTTTTGGAAGAAACTGGAGTTTTTAAAGGCAATCAGAAACTCCACTTGGAGAAAATGCTTTGAGCAGTCTCTGAAATGCTGGGAAGCAGCATTTGCATGTACCCTGCTACTGCCTCCATTTGAAAGGGATGCACTTGTTTGTAAGAGCTGCTGGGCTCGGTTCTGCCAAGCTGAGTTCTAGGTAACCCACGGAGACTTCCCAGAAAGTTGAGAGTGTGTTTCTTTGTTCCAGGGTATTATGAAAGGGAATCAGCAAGGGCCTCTGGCTAAAAAATGTAAGCTGACCTGCAGTATGCAAGTGCAGGAGGTCAGCCATTTGATGTGGGATATATCTTCAGGCCATTCGAATAACATCATAGCTGGGTCTCAAAATGTGACTTCCTGCGGCTGTGACCCATGGACCTTTCAAGTACAGTGGAAGTCTTGATAGATCAGTCGTGCAGTTTCCAGGACTCTCAAAAATCATTTGCTTCTCAGCTGGTTTTCTGGTGTTTGAAACATTAAGACAATCATCTAGCACTTTTCCTTCTCTTGTGAAGTGAAGTGCATTTTATTAAAATAATTATTTTCGTAAAAATTTAATAAAGCAGCTCATACTTTTTCAAGGCTAGAGAATACTTTGAAAACTGGTTCCAAATCTCTGGCCTCAATATATGAATACTAATTGTATCTTATCTACTGTCGGTTATTGAAATCCCAACCAGTAGGAAAGCTAATCTGACATCTCCATTCACATACACCTTCTTTTGAGCCTCTTTACAATTCAGTCAGTGCTATCAATGATTAAATATCCCAGTCCCTACAGTTTCAACCTTTTTTTTTTATCCCTTAACTTTTCTTTTTGGTTGTTACTTTCAGTTAGTGAACAGCTCATTTTTGAGCAAAGACATTGTGAAATTCACTTAAAATGACTGTTTGAAGATTTTATTAAAAATATATCTCTGTGGACAGAATCTGTCCTTCATTACAACAATAGAAATCCCCATTGTCTTCAGCACTATCACTCCAAATTTGCAGGAAGTTTAGAATCCAAACCAAAAGATGTAAAATACTTTTGAATATGTGAGCCATCAATTGAGAACAGCACAGGTGTTTGTTTTCACTGTGACTGATTTTGCTCACAGCTAACATATAATTATTGAGTCCATTCTTAGGCAGATGTGTACAATCCTTTAAGAGATCAAAGCAGATGGACCCAGGTCACTGAGATTAGAATTTGACCCTATTAGTACAATAATGGTTAAAATTATATGTAGTTTGTTTGCATTTTCCAGAGCTTGCATTTCAATGGGTTATACAAGTTATTTCTAAATTGAATAATTCTTGCCTAATTTCACTTTCTGTGTTCAGCTTTAAGTACATTTTAAAGTGTAAGTGCAAAGCCAAATTGTCCACAGTCCTCATCTTTTTACAGTCAAACCACAGATCCAGGCCTAGGACAATATCAAAGTATATGCCAAAAAGTTTCAAAAAATTACTATAGTCCTTGAACCTTTGACCCACTGGTGTGGACTTTGCAATGAAAAATACAACCAGCTATATCTTTTCTGTTTATGTGACTTTTGTTGACTGTTTGTGCACCCTGTATTTATATACTCATTTTCAAGCACCCCTATTTTTATAACATGGCAGTAAAGAGAGGAATTAAGTTGAACAGAGACCTTTTTGCTGAGACCTTACAAAGGAGCAGGTACTTGACTCCTGCATAGGGAAGCAAGGTTTTCTGTTTCTTTGTGATGACTCACTGTGTGTCAGATAATGGAATCCTATTAGTGCCACCACAGGAGCATTAAGAAGGTTTGAGTGGGGAGAGGAAAAAATGAGGACAAGGAGATTTTTTTTTTTAAGAAAAATCAACTTTTGAGAAATACTGGAGGAAACCTTTGTTTTAATTAAAGTTAACAGTGAAGATGAAGGTGGCAAATAGCTGAATCTGGACTCTGTCCACTCTGTGTGTACAGTTTGCTTGGAATGTGGAAGAACCCCATTGCCCCAAGCAATTTGAAATGTGTTAATTTACAGCAGTCCTGCTAATCTATAGGAGGTTTGTTTGTTTGTTTGTTTAGCATTTTCACTTCTTAACCAGGAAGCATCAAAGTCTGGGCTCCAACCCAGTGTTTTGTGAGCCAAGCTGAAGGAGTTTGCTTTGTCTTTCATCACATATAACCCTGCTCTGTTTCTGCAGGATTTATCTCATATGTCTGCATGAGGCTTGAGATGCATTTTTCCTGTACAAGTGCACCAGTGGGTGCACAGTCAGTGCCATCAGCTGTGGGCATTTTTCTCTCTGAGTTTACAGAAATACTTAATGTTTGTCTTCAAGTCATTACTTCTGGAGTCATGACAGTCTGAACTTTCATTTAATGAAAGTGGAGAATTTTTCACCATTTCAGTTTCCAAGCAGATATTAACCAAAGAGAATCTGTCATTGTAGGTCTTAGGAGTATTAGGAAAATTTTGTGACTTTTGGTAGACCTAGGTCACGATATTTAAATATCAAGGCAAGTGGTTCAGTGTAGAACAAACTGGTCAGTCATAGTCAGAAGCCTTGGCTGGTATAAAGAATGTATTGTAAATCCATGTAAGCTGTGCCAGTTGGGTGAAGAGGATCTAAATATAGGATATTGAGAAGAGGATCCCAGTTTGCTTTTTGGTTTTTGATACATGTGTATACTATTAAACTGCAGTACACTACAAATATTTGCATTTTACTTGCATAAGAAGCACACCTGAAGACAGGTTTCAGCAGTCAGATTTGAAGTCAGACTCTCTCCAGTTGGACAGGGGACATGTGCAGACTGCTTTTTTAAACCTTTTTATTTGACTATGACTGCATGTTCTGCTCTTTGTTTAGGTATAATGATCACTGCCACAGATTACAGGGCCAGGTCTCAGGAAAATGTTTTTAAATATCCCAAGACAGTAAGGGAAAAAATATGTTTATTTTAGAACAAGTTACAATTTACAATGTTTTGTGGAAACTGGTGATTTGAAAATGGCTGATCGTTACAAAATAAGAAAATTAAGATGATTCCCCTCCCCCGAAGTGTATGGGAATTTTGCATTTAGTTGGGACTTGACACATGTTCCAAAGTGTGTAATTCAGACTCTGGCTGGAAACATCACTGGAAGCAGACCTGGGTTGTCATGTTTCATTACAGCTATTGAACTGTCGCAGGCATGCTATTATGCTGTAATGAAAGGGGTCTTCTCATTCTCTTTTCAACTTGCAAATCTAGGAAAGATACCATATGTCATTAGTCCTGGCACAGATTCTGCCAAAAGAAGTTCTCCAAAGCATTAAAATATATGCAAGGCCTTTTCCCTTGCAAAAGACAAAGGGATTGCATTTTTGTCCTGCTGAATCTCTATGTTTCACAGAGGCATATAATGGTTACAGATCAGGTAAAATATGATTTCAATCACATTGCACATTTTGGAGGATGATCCAGGTTAAGGTAGTGTTGATCCATGAGGACAGGATTTGGCCTCACATGCAGAACCAGTAATTTAAATGCTGCCCAGCACCCTGTGAGTGTGCTGCTCCCTGCTGAGCACCTCTGGGCCAGGGGTGCCTAACTGTGGGAAACACCTGGCTGGGATCTTAGGCAGAAAGTAAATTCTCTGGAATTTCAGTATTGCTGGTGCTTTATTCATTGTTGTATGTGAGGAAAAAAATAACCTGTGCTTGTGAAAGTAACAAGTGAATCACAGTAGTGGCATTACTGGGCTTCTGAGAGCGAGGTCTAAACCAGCCTCCTTCCTTCAGCCTGGCTGGCAATTCTACACTTGCTTCAACTTGCCAGGCTAATGCCTTCAGTAACAAATGTGAATCAGGCATTAAAATCTCTAATCTTCTTCTTGAGAAATCTTTCAAACAGATAGATAGCAAGGCTGTTTAGAAAAGATTAATATGGCATTCATTTAATTGGTAAAATATGTATGAAATAGAGCAAGAGTCCTGGCATCCAGTATGAAGTACTTTCAAAAACATAGATGTCTTATCAAGGATATTGATGCATTAATTCCTTATCTTCTGTAAAGCTGACTTCTGCAGGAAGTACGCTCCTTGACTAACTTTTCCTTTTGACAGCAATATCTTCCTGATGATAAAGATTTAATGATATATTGATCTCTATTTAAGTTTTTGTGTGAAGGTGGCAGTGCTTCAAGTCTTTTGATGCCTTCTCTTACTTTCAAAATCCTACCTAGAGAAAGAGTAACATCTGTAAGTGCATTGAGTTGATTCAGTTAAATGGGACTGCATCCTGAAGAAACACCATGTTGTTTCAGCCATTTGAAACCCAGCCAATCCAGATGGAATTTGGAAATGTACCATAAAAAACTCACATTGGAATCTTAACTGATAATGAGATAATGAGGGATGATTTTGTGGCCATGGCCAACGAGATTTTACACTGAGCTTGCTAGAAATACTGCTTTTATTGCTGATGGGCTGCAATTTCAGAAATGGGCAAGTGCTGTGTTCTTCATGCAGACTCTCTATTAAAAGCAAAAGGAAAAAAAAAAGCTTTTGCATGTTTACAGCCGTTTTGTTTCTTGCTTTTTGATTTTGGTTGGGGTTTTGCTGTTTCATTTATTTCTTTTTTAAACTGGAATTAAAGCCCCTATAGGCAGCAGTGGAATGTTGAGTCTGTGAGTCTATGGGTCTGTTTTGACAAAATGCTCACTTTCCCAGATAATTGCCTTCAGTGACATTGGCTAGTGGTGGATTTTTAGGGAAGCCGTCTTCTGGAAGCCAAGGATTTAAAAAATTCCTGAGATGCATGTTGCCACTGATCCAGTGTGTCATTCATACTTGACAGGCATTTCTTCACATTAATTTGTTTAATCAATGTTGGAGCCAAGCTATGTTTTGGCTTCAAGAGCATTACACTGCCTTGCACAACTGAGCTCTGCATATTGATGCGTTGGCTGCATGGACCTGCCTTATTAGGGTTCCAAATTCATAGGAAAAGATAAGGACAATTAATGGGAGGGAAGCAGAAATTTAGATGAAACAAATTTAGAGGAATAAACACTGAAAAAATGGTAAATTTCTTATGCTCTGGATCACAAATCATCATTCAAAAGAATACTAAGGAGTGAGTTAAAGTTCTTGCAAGGCAAAGACAGAATTCATTATTTGGCAATGATAGCCCAAAATGGGAATAGGACCACTATGCATCCTCATATTTCTTAAGGAGCTGGCTACTTTCAATGTTAATTAAAAAAAAAAAAAGAATAAAAAGACAGAAGGGGAAAGGAAGAGAGGCCATTTATCCTTGTTAGTAACACTTTGGTTAACAATGTCATATTGTCTGATATTCATTTTCAGAAACATTGGAGAATTCACAGCTATAGTACTATATCATGAGGATAGGTTTGACTCATGTGTTAGGATAAGAGGGAGTGCCTCTATTTGTATTAGCTGGAGGAGGATTGTGAACTATTATCTTACTTTGTTATCTGAGCTAGGAGTGTACAAGGAAGTTTCTTCTACTAATGGTTGAGCCGCTCTTCAGATAAAGCTCTCCACAGGATCCCTGCAGCCCTAATTAATCAGCTGTTAAAACAGTAGGTGATAGACAGGCTTGCTTTAAGTTTGAATTGCCTGCAATCAGAGATAACAGGTGAGTCCCATTTGGCAGTGAGATATGGAAGTAGAAGAGTGATCTGTTATCAAAATGAGTATGGCATTCAAATCAAAACTGAAGTTTGCAGAAGGAACTAGAGAAGTAAAATAAGAGGGAATCTTTTTTACTTAAGGGTCAAAATACCTTCACTTTGGTGATGGCTTTAGACAGGTCTGAATCAATTTTGTAAACCTTTATACTAAGTGCATGCATCATCAAAATAAATTCAGGCTGCTGGAGAATCCTCATAATTCCAGTAATTGTAGGAATCATTGGCAGGTGGCACTAACAAGGCCCTGTAGCGGTTGCTGCTGCCACAGAACAGGCCCTGGCCAGCACACCCAGCCAGCCCAGGAGCTGCAGGTTTAATGGCTGTGTTTGAGTCAGGAATTTAAGGTGTTTCTTTCTGTGTCAATGCCCTAACAATCAGGCTGTAGAGTAACTTCTTCCCTTAGTCAGCTCATGTTTAAGAAATGCAGAATAGGAGAGCACCAGTGGTGAATGGGGAATATTTTATCCCAGAAGGTGAGTCACTTACATGGTATTATGGCAGATCTAGGCTTGAGTCCTGCTCTGCTGGGTTTACAACCACAGTGAATGACCCTTTCTCACTTTCAGTATCAAAAACCAGAAAAATTGGAGGGATAATGGCAAATTTTTAGGGCAGTAGGTACCTGGTTTATTTTAAAACATTTTCCTTTTTTACTTGTTTGTAGTACGCCAGTGATCAGAAGCATCTCTCAGGACTGGTGCCAGAGCTAGTTGCTCCACAAATAGTGATAAAACCTTCTTAGTCTAGATTCAATTTACATTTTAAATTCTCTGGAGGTAACAAGAGGGTACCTGCTTCAGAGAGGTGTTCAGAGTGCCTGAGAGATGTATCTCTCTAAAAATGACCAAATGTCTTTCATGTCTTTCAGCCTGGTCATTGTTTGGTAGTCCCATGTTCAGTGTGGGACAGAAGTCACTCTAAATCAGAAATACTGTTTATTTTCTTTGACTCCTCTGTATGTAAGTGAATATTCTTCCATGACCCCATTGTTTAGTCTTAAGACTGATGCCTATCAGTGCTTCAGGAGTTAAATTACCACTTGTCTCATACAGATGAAAGCAAGTTGGTCACTGATCATGTAATAGTCACAAATAGGCCAAGAGCATGGGCAATAGCCTTTTCCTCAGGTCACATATCCTTTTGGGTTTTTTTTTAAATGGGCTCCAGACCTCAGTAGATGTCTTAATTATCACTGGAAATCTCTGTAACCACAATCAGTGTATGTTCATTTGCATATTCTTTCTTGGATGTCTCTGTCACTGGGACACAGAGTTCTGTTTTCCACCTTCATGACGGGCATCCATTGTTTTTCTTTTGCCTTCCATGTTCTATGGTACAAAACCTTTATTTATTGGCTCTTACCTCTTCTAGAAAGTATGTCCTTCTTCTCTAGTGCTTGTCATTGCTTTCCAAATCTGGAGGCTTGTTCAGCTGTCCTTTTTGTGTGAAGGTGTTTCCACTGCATAACACTTCTTTTTCTTGTGAATCTTTACGTATGCGTGCCACTGCTTTCAGCTATGACTATAAAATTTCTGCTCTCTTTTTTCCCCCACCCATAAGCCCTATTCTGTCTGCAAAGTTTCATTCTGTTTTGGTTGATGCTTCTCATCAAATACCTCTATCTGATGTTCCAGCCTTTTAGATGTTATTTTTGACATCCGAGTTTGACTTGCTCCTAATTCTTTTTCACTGATTAAATGGTAAGGAAAAAAAAAGTTTTAACTTTCTGCTTTTCTTTTCATCCCTCAATGTTCAGCTCTCTGTACCGAATCAAGTCGCAGCTCTGCTGTGCCCTCAGGTGTACTTCTGAAAATCCAGCATCCTGGTGGCCACTCCTTTTGATGCAATGTGTTTGCTCTGTTTCAAGGTGCTGCTTGGCCCCTCAGATAATCATGCTTCTTTTCTTGTGGCGTCTCTTTTAGGTTGACTGCTTCCTGCATGTATCGCCTACCACCTGGTGGGTAATAATATGAGAGTACTTCATGTTTCTAAAATTAAATTCTCTTTTATTCAGAAAACTCTTTAGAGAGCTGTTGCAATTCATTTGCTGCTGCTGTAGTAGCCATGTGCAGGTAAACCAGCTCTGCAGGGTACAGGCCCAGCTTTCTCCCAGGAGCAATCCAGGTTCCACATCGGTCGCTACCCAAGGAGCCCGCAGCTGCTCAGGGACAGATCAGCAGAGCACAGATACATTTCACAGATTTCCTCTCCAGTTCAATGCACAGTGCTCCCAGGTATCACTGACTAGATTTTCAATAGCCTTCCTCTGCCTGGGATCCAGTTGGAAGAAGAAGAGTGACTGTACAAAAGTCACCCTGCCTTAATACACAGCAAAATGCAGGAGGGATGCAGACCTCCCTCCTGTGAGCCCACAGGTATGAGACTGATGTGATGTCCCTGTTCTTGCCAAACATTCAGAGCAGGTTTACCCACTGCTGTCAAAAAATCACTTGTATTTTGCTTCCACTTTAGTTATACACCATGGAATGAAACAGTAACACTTGGAAGCCTAATATTCCTATTTATACATTTAACCATTAACTAGACACGCACATACATGTGTGTGCACACACACAGAGGCTATATTAAAGACATATTACAAGAAACATTTCCAGCACAGGGATTTAGCTGTGTGAATCCCATTAACAATAATGGGAGTTGTTCCCCTAAATCCCCATGTATCTCGTTAAAATATACCTATTAGTGACAGGCTGAAGCCTACAAAACCCAGCAGTTTCCAAGTTAAAACTGAAACTTCATCATTAACTTACCCTATTGTGCCTAGGTAATGCAACACCCTTTAACTTCTCAAATTCAAAGGTGTCTTTTCTCCATTGAACTTAAAACAAATCTTGTCTTGTTAATACAATAGGTTCTGCTATAGATAGCCCACTCTGTAACTCTTGATCATGTTGGAAATGTTTTCTCTCTCAAGCAATACCATCTATGAAGAGACAGTGTTACCAAAATATCTTTAAAACCTTTAGGAAAAGTAGAACGTAAAATATAAATGGACTAATGCATTTGCTAATAGCAGATTATAATATTGAAGCATGACAGTGATGAAATGTTAGATACTGAATCATTGTTCTTGGCATTTTTTAAAATAAAGAATTCTTGATGTATAAAACACAAGTCACTCCAGATGAATGAATATCTAAGGAAACCAGATACATGAAGGAAACTTTATTTACAGTAAACTCATTTATCAATGTCATTATGACAGAAAGAAACCTTAAACTGTGTGCTCCAAGCATTCCCCAGTGCAGTTACGTGCACAAGATGAGGTTGTATCTGTGTGTGATGAAGGTCTGCAGTGTCCATGGTGTAGAGCATTCTAGAAACAAGGAAGCTAAGAGTAAATGAGCTGGCTTGACTGTCCACTGTAGAGTTGCCTTTCCTGAGAGCTATTCCTGAGTTACTGGAGAGTAACTCAGAGAGGGTGAATGAAAAGTAGAATACCATGTATGGAGGTCTGTACTAATGCTGTTGTGTTGTTTCTGATATGTGGAACGAGCTCAGTTGCTGTTGGCTCAGCACTGCAGATGTAATAGAAGACCATGCTTTTATACCTTTGATAATGGTATCATTTTCTCGACTTTGACAGGAAGCTGAAATAAGGAGTGCCAGCAAAAACAGGATCTGTAGTGATATGTAGTGGTGAAATATTTGGAACATACCTGCATTAAATACCATTTTCTCTGGGTTTAGCAGAAAAGATAAATGGGTTACAGGGAACGTGAGTATCAGATCCAGTAAGTCCTGCTCGTTTTGAGTTGAGCATGGCACAAAAATAGACATCTATGCAGCCCCACTTCTGTTGCTTTCAATTTGCACTGCAGTGGAAACCATCCTTTACCTCTGGGCTGGAAGCAGTGGGTGAAAATATTGTCCCATGCAAGAAGAAAATAATTACACTGCATGTGTGTGTTTATTTCCCCCTTGACTCCTCCAGCATAGATCTCTGTTTTGATATATTGCAAATAATTTTTCCTGGCTCTAGGGCCCTCAGTGGTCCTTGTTAACCTGTGACCAGAGCTCCAACTCTCAACAAAATGTGCTCCCTGCTAGAGCAGCACATGAATCTGTTGGGTCTGGAGGAGCTCCGGTAGGGCTTCTTCCAGTAGCTTAACCATTAACAATAAGCAGTGAAATGAGTCATCCATACTTTATTTTTAATTAGAGCTGCAGCTTGAGCTCAAGCTTGAGATTGTTTTTGCCTGCAGAGCTCAGGAGCTGAAACCAGCAGCACTCCCTTGGTCTTGGCTGTGCAGGGATTTCTGTTCAGCAACATCCTCACATTGTTGTGGATACAAACACTGGAGCAAAACCAACACAACATACAGATTAGCAGGAGCAAGTTAGCATAATTCCTGTTGGCTTCTTCCTCTGGCTGGAGATGTTTTACTTGCTCTATTTTTGATTCCTTCTTGCACACACATACCACCCCCCTTGCATCCAGCACCCCAGCTCCCCCCTCCAAGCAGAAGCCCAAATAATGAACACTGAATAAAGGGGAAAATATTATTTATATTTGAGAGTTGCTTGTTTTAAATACATTTAATTGATTATAATGTACACAAGCTTAATAAGCTTGATATGAAGCTTTCAAGCCACAAGCTGGATGGAGAAGTATCTCCACTAACTCCTGTACTGAAATGATTCGTTTACATTTTAACCACCTTTTGTATTCATTTTACGTGCAGCCCACGAAGCCTAAAGCTTCCCGTATGAAACAGAGTTCTGATGAACAACCCCTGATAGGCCCCAAGACCCATTAAAAAATCATAAATGCATTTAAAAAGAGGAGTGAATTCAGTGCTCACCTGAACTGCAGTGCCAGCCCTTGCCAAAGCAATTCAGCTGTCAATCTGCTGTGCTCATACAGATGGTGGCTTTAAAAGAAGTTATTTCTTGGAATGTATTGGAAAGCAGTGTTGAAAACAAGGTCTCTGGCATTTTGTTACTTCTTGGTGAACAAAAATCCTCAACAGAGAGTTAGTTCCGTTTTTTATCTGGGTTGCTGTTATCTGTAGAGAGAAATCCAACTTGTTAAGCCTGTGTGCGTTGCGATGTCGGTGCCAAGCAGTTGGGTGATGGCTGTCAGAGCCCTGGACCCAGCTCTGGTGGCCTCTATCAGCTTGGCCACAGCAGCTGTTTGCTGTCCCTCTTCCCCTCCCCGCATTTTTTTTGTCTCTTCTTTTAGAAGTTTGTTGGGGCAGAAGATGTGAGATTTCTGAGATGGTATTCTTAATTTCAGCAAGCAGGACCATAGTGAAGGTCATGCTGCTCGTTATGTATATGTACTACATCATGTCCCACAATTGTTCTTTTCTGCAAGTGCATCAGGCAGGTAATGATTTAAGCTTCTTCTTATGATGGGCACGTTGATTTTTAGCCTGGGTTGCACTGGGATTTCTTTTTGCATCCCTAGTTAATAGGTGGGAGGACAGGTTGTGATGGAACAACCAGTGCTGTAATGTTGAAAGGGTAGGAAGCAAGCTGTGCTGGGCCAAGGACCTGGGCTCTGCAGAGCACTTCAAAGCAGCACACAAAATACTAATCAAACAGTCAGGTGCTTCTTTCTGCACAGCCTAAAGGCAGAATCCCTTGTTCTGGGTGCAGGCAGAGTCACGCTCCTCATGAGGTTTCTGTGGCTCAGGTTTGGATGGTTCTGGCAGTACTTTTCTTAGAGGGCAGAGACAGTCCTTGGTGAGAGGGGGAGCAGGGAAAGGCCCTGAACCCCAGCTGGTGCCTTGCTCCTTCTCATCACTGCAGCTACTCCAGGTGTCCTGGGAGGGAAGCTGGGCTGGCACACAGGTTGTGTGTGGCCAGTGATGGTTCCATTCAGGCAGGAGAAGTGGTGTGGGTGCAGACCCACAGCAGGGAAGGGCATATGGATATAGGTAAGAAGAAGCAGCTCACTCACATGGGTTGGTATTTGGCAGCAAAACTCTTGTCTGGACCCCTCATGGAAATGGTTCCCTGGAGTGCCAGTGGAGCACATCAACTGGGGACATGCATCTTCTTGCTGGACTGTGCTAGTTTAGGCTGCAGAAAATTTGATATTTCTTTCATGAAGCATGTCCTTAATAAAATACCTCAGTTTGTAACATTTTTCATGCAAAGAGAGACAGTGTATAACACAATTACAGAGGTAAGTGCCAATAAGAGCAGATCAGGGTGAGAGGACATTAAATGACGCAGAAACTGGAGAAGAGCAAACACTAGTATGGTTAAGACAAGGAGTTAGAGATGGAGATATCACACTCGGTGGACAATACCTGAAAAATTAGCACCCTTATGTTGTGTAATAGCACCATGAGGAGGACAGTGCAATTTGGGGAAAGAAGTGCAGGAGAAAAGGTCAGTGAGGGGGGCTGGTTACAAGTCCAACAGTAGTGTAGAGTTTTAAAGCTAAGAGACACAAATGCTTCTACACTAAGAGGATTGTCTTTGTGCAGGAACCAGACAATACCTGGTTCTGATATGGAATTACATCTTTCCCCACTTCTTTCTTTTGCCCCCAACCTCTCTATGCATCTTATTATGAATATTGTAAGATTTGGTAGTAAAATCAAATTAATGAATGGCTAAAAAATTGTATTTGAGAGTATTTATATAGTAACTTGTCATTACTGTAAATTTTTATGTCTTCATGTAGTTAATTTAACCTTTCTGGGAGAGAGTTGGATGGCAGCATTCAAAAAATCAGTTGGTTTTCTTCCTTCATCACTAGTTTGAATTGCTCTAATTGAAAGCAGCATTATTTTGTTTGATCTTGTAATTAAACAATGTAATTTATATTAATCCATTAAATAATTTGGCTAATTGCTTTTATGCTGATTGTATCTTAGCCTTTTTTCTTTTAAATTAATATTGGAACCAAGCGGTTATCTGCTGAAAACCAATAAGCCGCAAGTGAAGAAAAGATCTCTTTTCCTTGTGGAGATTTTATTTTTAGTTTCTTTGATAAAAGCTATGTTGCAATTTAGACACAGAAGCCAATTTAGCCAAATGTTTAAGGATACCATTCCAGTGCAGTGTTGCTCTGTAAACTGTGGGGCTTTCTCGACTCAGAGTCTAAATGATGAAAAGCCAGACTCTTGTTGGAAATTAAACCTTTACCTCTCAGGGAGGAAAAAGATGGTCTCATACTAGCAAAAGAAGTTGGTTTTATACCTGTTTCCATATCCATGGTCTGCAGAGAACAACCTTGCTTAGTTGCTCATCCTACACCCTGTCTGCTCATTGTGCATGGCTGGGAATGCTCACCACTTTCCAAGGAATGGCATGAGGCAGTAGCAGCTGTAAACTATGGTCAGATGCATGGGGTTCAGGTGACTAATGAAGTACAACAAATAATGCAGAGCAAACAGTCAGCTTTGCAATCTCTCTTTAAGTTGAAATCTATTTATATGCATTGAGATAACATTCATTCATAGGAACACATTTGCAGAGATCAGGTTGTGAACTATTTGAGAACCTGAAAGGTTGGTTTTCTTGTGCTTTGAAAAATCTGTTCCCAGTTCTCATGCTTGGGTATAATTGGACTTGCTGTGCAGGAATACCCAGGATGTGCATGCCCTAGTGAGAAGTTCAAAAGGGACTCACCTGTTGAAGCGAATTCTTTCTTTTGTACTTGTGGTCCCTCATTATTGTCTTGCCATATATAATTCAAACTGAGAACCTGTGTGACCATACAGGGAAGGACATATCAAAATAAACAGTGGTTGAGAATGCATAAACTAATTATTCAGGATAAAATAATTTTCTTCTAGATATGACAGAGTTCAGAATTTTTTAGTAAGCTCACTTCTACCACTTGTCAGTAGCAGGCCTGTCAGGTTAAAAAGAGTGAAAAAGTGACAAGCAGAATGCTTGACAAAGTTAGGAGCAAAGAGCAGATGACAGAAATATGCCCCTGAGGATTGATTTGTGATGGTTATTTTCCTATCTCTGTTTTGTTTACTTTTGTTGTTATTTGGAACAACCACAGCCATGACTTGGTTTTGTACAGTGCAATTCTCTCCCAGGTGTTTGCTGGCTGTGGTACAGCTGGGCTGTGCCTTGAGTGACATTTTGCAGCATATTCATTGTTGCTGCACTGAGTGGGGGAGACACCTTGGTGTTGGTGGAATAGGCAATAGATTTGCATCTGAGGGAGATCCTTCAAAAGGATGTTGTTCTGCAGGGGTTCAAACTTTCCCTTCTGAGGATAAACTTGATTGTTTTACATCCATCTCACTGATTAGCAGTCCCAGGTCCCTGAGGGCCTGTTCAGTGCTTTGCTCTGTTGCTGAGCTTGTCGTTTCTAAGGCCCATAACAGAAGGACTGCATGAGTTAAAATTTACCTTGTATTTCATGGGTGTTTATTGCTGCTTTATGCACTGCCCTCTAATACCTCTGTGTTGGTGCTATCATAGCATAGTTCAATCACACATATTGCAATTTTCCAATCTGTTATTGTTGTTTTTCTCAAGCATTCTTATTCTGTTGATCTGGCACAGACAGACAGGCTTTCCCTACACATCCTTCTATCCATTTAAAAAATAATTGTGTAGTTTTAATCTTACTTCTTGCAGTATTTCTGGTAAATTTTAGTTGGATTAGACTAATTTCTTATGGCCTCATTTTGTCTTTTATTTCTGTATTCTAACACTAATTACTAGTGATGTGATTAATGTTCCACATACCTAGTAACTTTGTTCTTTCTGTTTTTGAGATGGTGTTAATTAATCCAACTTTGAAAAAATACTTGCAGTCCTGATCGTGTGTCACATTTCTTATTCTTTCTGGAAACCAGAGGCTATACAAAAGCTGAGTAGAGATATATTTATGCAACTATGCTTGCAGAAACTTTCAGTCTAGATATCACTGTAAGAAGTACCAACTGCATTTAAGAGGATGACTGTAAGTAAGACTTTTAAACATTGCTTTTATAAAGGATAAAAGCAAAGGCCATATTACTATTCCATTGTCTTTTCATAGGACTGTAGTGAGGGGTTGTTCAGTTCAAAGGAACAAACCCCACACCATAAACCACAAAAACTCTACTCTTGAAAAATGTCAGGTTTGTTCAGACACATTTTTAAAATGTCTAATAAATACATGATGTTGTTTTGGGATTTAATGTATTGATAGCCCTCTGTGTACAGGTTGTAAGTTGCATTGAATTGCCATGGTTTTGTTGATTTTAGACAGGGCAAGATCATCACATAATAGCAATTTAGAAGAAAATAGAGAAACAAGTACACTGGATGCAATACATGTAGTCACATCCCTTACTGAGCTGCTGGAAGGTGATTGGATATGACAAGGACAGAGTTCAGGAACACAGAGAAGAAAGAATAGCTGTTACTTTCAGAACACTCTGGTTTATCTTGCAATGTCTGTTTTCTTTGCAGAATCACTAATGCTCACTATTACTGGACTTGTTAAAGTGACCTTTAAATTGCTTTACAGATATCGACTCGTGGATGCAATCTACCTTTTCACAATAGTCAATTGTCCATCCCAACTTAAACAAAATAAAAAAACAGAGTACATTACAAAGTATTTAAAGCAAACTCCTTCAAGGATTTTTAAGCATGTCCTTAGCTTTGCAATAATGTCACCCTTTAGACAAGGTTAGGAGTGATTTTTGCCTTGGAGAATGGCTAAAACCTTGGAAGATGAAAAACTTTTCCCCTCTCCCCTTCTAGATTATGATAATACATGAGATAGCACACAATTTTTATTGAACTTCATGTTTGTATATATCTCTACACACTTATGTAAATAAATGTATACGTATCAATACACACCACTTGGAACAGGATCTAACAAGAATTTATACAGTTGAGGGCAATTTTTTTTCTCTGCTTGTGATTCTGATGCAGCAGCCATCTCTCCACAGATGGATGGGTATCTGCCTTCTCTCCTCTCCTCAGCTGCTGGTATGATCTCCCCCAAACCCATCCAGTCAGGTTAGAAAAGTGGGAGATGGCAGGGCTTTTGTTCCCAGGTCACACAGGGACAACCTTGGAGCACCCAGCCAGCAGTGCAGCCAGCATATCTGTGGGATACTTTTCACTAACCTGTGTACCTAAAGTCATGCAGGGAAACAAAGTCCAACGGGACAAAAAGCAATTAGCACTTCAGTGCTAATTATTCTGTAAATTAAGGTGGGCAAAGGCTTTCCTTACATTGGTGTGACACTTTGAAAAATTTTGGCATGGAATATCATTTCAAGAGAAGAGGTCTGGGTGTATATGGCATCATACCTTTCTTACCTTCTATGCATTATTACAGTTCTGTATTTTTTGTCAGCAATACCCTAAGTGCTGTGACTGATATTCAATCATGTTCTGACCTCCAGCCTACAGATATTAACCCAGATGAATGATTCTGATCAATCTTTCCCCAGCCTGAAGTTAGTTTAATTGTCTGTATCAACAGAGCTGATAAGGTCGTGCAGTGGACTCTCAACACCACTCATGGTATGAGCTGTTAAAGCTGATGCTACTTGTTATAGAATGACTGTTGCTCTTATTTATTATTTATACAGTGCTACTGTTGTTTGTGAGGCTTCAAAGAGTATACAGATCCCTGACCTTGAGGGGCTCAATGTTGCTGGTGGGGGAGTGTAGGAGAGGTGTCAAACAAGAGCCTGAAGTGAGGGTGATATTTGTGGCAAGGATGAGTGTGAGTGTGGGCAAAGCACTGAGGAACATTTGGTTGTATAAAGCTCATTTTGATAGGCCAGATTCTCAATCTTGTTCATTGAGATGAGTGTTGGCCTGAGGGCTCTGTGAGGTTTCCTCTGCACAGAGGAAACTTCTCCTGATGGGAAGCAGTGTGAGCCCAGCTGATCTCTCCTTTGGAGGGCACACAGGAGTGCTGATGGAGTGTGCTACCACCAGCCCTGCTGCTGAGATGGTCCCCTGAAGCCTCAGGGTGGCACACAAGGGTGATTGAGCTGCTGGCTGGCTCAACCACCCCTTCAAGATGTTTGGGACTGCCTCAGCTTTCCTCAGTCTTGTCCTGAAGCAAGTCTAATGGGACAAAAAGCAACCCCCAGAAGTTGCCACATTCCAGAGACAGAGAGACATTCCAGCATCCCCTGAAGGAAAAGAGTAGAAACTCTTTTAATGAGAGGAAAACATATACTGAACCAGACTTATGAACTGTAAAGCACAGAGACTGAAAGCAGGCAGTTATCTAACCACTTGAAAAATAATTTTTCTCTATGCAGAAACTGAGAGAAAAATAGACTTTTGCTGTGAATATCCAAATATCATAGGTAGAGAATAATTTTCCTCATATTCCATAGCAGAGGCAAAATGCCTGGTGCAGGGAGGATTGGACCCTGTTTGTTGTGCTGGATCTTCAGTATTGAACACAGCAAATGGTTCAGGTATCCAGTCAGGTCCCTGGATGTCAATATAACAACAGGCATGCCCCATGATCCACAGAAAATGCAAGATAATTTAACATAGTTTGGTCAAGACATAAGGGTAGAATTGCTTATATTTAGTGAATGCAAAATAGTTAATAATTAAAATGTCCTTGTGCACAGGAAAATGGAAATTTCTCTCAAGGCAAAAGGCAGAATTAAGAGCTGGTATAAGTATATGGAATTCCACCTTTATAGTTGTGTTCGCTTAGACCTGCTTTTGACCCTAAATTAATCATAAGGGACTAAATTTAACTGAACATAAATGTACTTGTATATGCATGTATACATAAAAAGGCATAAAAAGGTGCAGTTAGCATAGAAAATAAAATGCAGCTAATTATTGCAGATCTTTTTAAAGTATGTTTGCAAGTGATGTGTTTTCAAAACAAGCTAAACAATAATTCATCAGCTTGTGTACCACATGCTGGCTGATGAATAAAGTCAGGAATCAGGAAGCAAATGTAAATATGGGGTCTAATTCCCAACTGCCAAATTAGAAGTATTTTGTGCCCACTTTGCACAGGTGCAAGTGAAAACATAGGTTAAAAAACAGCTGGGAATCTGGTCTCACAGTCTGTTGTACTGTTCAAATAATTGAATTCAAAGTGTGGTTACTGACTAACTAAAGCTCTCCAACTGTATTGGTCCTCGTTTCCCAACTCCAGGCCTGAGACAAGACCAGGCCATTTGAGAAGATTGTGGTTCAAGCTTATCCTTTCAATCAGAATCCACAGGAAAAAAAAAAAGCCAGTTTCTTTCACGGTGGCAGTTAATCTGTCAGGAGCAGATTCAAGTTTTGGCAAAGATCTGTGGTGAGATAAAATGAAAAAGCTGCCAAACAGCATTGTTAGCATGGGGAGGAGGAAGGGAGGGAAGCTGACACAACTTCCCCAAGTTAAATGCCAAGCACACCTACATCGTTTTCAATCAGGCCATGTGAAAACCAGGATATTTATAGCTGTAGTAAGTTTTAGTGCTCCTTTGCCCTGGGGGCAGTGTGTTCATGGCATATGAAATGGGTTCATAATAGCTAATGCTAGTTTTGAGAACATTTTTACAGTTTACTTAAGTAAGTATAGCATAACATGCTAATAGCTTTTAAATAAAGCACATCTAAACATTGGCTTGCAGTGCCATGTGATTTACAGCTTAGCACAGTATTTTTATAATTTCAGCCTCATACTTTATTTTGAAATGCATTTCTTTCCTTTCTTGCCATTGTTCTCTGTATTTAAAATCTGGAAAGAATTTGGTGCCAATTTTAGGATGGTAACTCAAAGAAGACACTATCTCTTTCTAATGGGACTTAAAAATATGTCTTCAACCCTGTTTAGATGGCTGCTGCTGCTGAGTGAAGATGTGTATTTATGGGTATCATAGCCTTGGTGGGATGCTAAGTCAGAGTTTATTTGCTAAGTCAGAAACAACGTGGTTTAAGGGGAGATGTTAAAAAATATGACTGTGAGCCTGCATCATATTCAGTACCTGCCTCTACCTTTTTTTTTTTCCATAGGGTCTGGAACATAAACTACTAAAATAATACAAAAAATTAAAGACCAGATCAATGTACAATTTCTGTACAGTGTACAATTTCTGTACCCCACTATTCCACCCTGTAATGCAGGATTCCTGGAGCCACTCTCTCCTTGCCCTTTCCTTGTTTCTGGGGCAAAGATGCTCCGAGACACCTGGATTAGCTGTGGCAGAGCAGGAGGCGTTCCATCCCCGGGTTTCCCCTTAGTAACCTGAGCACTGCTCCTGTATTTGAGTCCAGGAAACTTTGTGCTGCCCAGAGCACAATCTGGCTGGTGCTGCAGAGCCTGGTGAGGGGTGCTGAGCCTCCTGCTGTGTGATCCTGCCTCCTCCAGCCTCCATCTGTCTGTGCCAACTGTCAGCTCTGCTCTTTGCTGCCCACCTGGGGCTTTAGGCCACAGTCTGTTCTTTTGGGAGTGGAGCACTGGAAGGGACAATCAGGGTTACCAAGACCACTGTGTTGTAACTGCAGGTGTTTGTGGAGGTTTTTGCTGTGTAGATGACACCTGGTAGGACCCTTGGCCAGAATAATCCAGCTAGATTTATTAGTAAACACTACATGGCCGATTGTGTGTTGCCACACTCTGACTCCACAGAGATTCCCTGGATTTCACTTGCAGTTTCAGTGTGAACATGCAGAACAGCATAGTGGGTTACAGGGGTGTGCTTAGAACATGTGTTTTAAGTGTCTCTCTTCTCACAAGCTTGCATTGTTATTCTGCATTATTTTTGAAAGATCATAGTTTAGGTAGAGAAGTGTTTCAGAGGTTAAAAGTGCATCCTTAAGGGAGTGTGTCATTGGTGTAGTCATGCACTGAGTGCATAGCTGACATAGCACTCTGCTCTCTGGCTGGGTACCTTCTAATGAGATCTTTTGAAGATTCAGCTGTTTGCATAAAATGTGAAGGATATCTGGGATAAACAGAATGTTCAGCTTTTGTGTGTCTCTTAGCTCCATTTTCTCGTGATAGTCTTCAATTTTTAGCCAGGATTTTTCTCCCCTAGAACTGGTCAAGTTTGTTTAAGGAAAATTAGGTTTTACTGTCTGTATTTCTAGTGAGTCTCAGATAGCTTGATCAATTTTAATTACAGGAATGAACAGACTTGGTTGTAACCTTTTACTGGGTTTGTACCAGAGTACAGGAAATCCCACCAAGATTTCCAGAATCTTTTGGATGTGGTAACTGTGCAAAATGTAGTCTACAAGGTAAAATAATGAAAACGTTAGGAAAGACTTTTCCTTGACCATGGGAAAAAAGTTTCTACATCTAAGAACAAATAGTGTCAGTGGAAACATTTGGGAGTTCATGCCCAGAAGAGGTCACTTATAGTAGGGCACAGGTCAAGGATCAGTCCTGAGAGAATTTAGACAGTAAGAACCTTAAAGTAGGAACATGAAGTCAAGTGATAACATTTGCCAATTCTACAGTCTTCTGGGGAGCAGGTTAGCATGAGGTCAAAAGATGGTAAAATTCAAAATAACTGAAGTAGACTAATAAAATGGGTAGGTAAGTGACTTATGGAATCTAGTTTGGAGAAACTGAAGGTTCACACAGCTACCTGGTGTCCTGCACACAGGACTTTCTCCTTCCTGTGGCAGCTGGATCCTTTGTAAACCTGAAGCATAAGGAGCAGATGAAGCTACGCGAGTTTAGTCTCCAGCCACACCAGGAGCAGTGAGTGGGAAATGCTGTCAGTGTAAATCCCAAGTGAGTGCTCTTATGCATGCAAAGGCTTGTTGGGAAACATCTGGACACTTGGAAGAAACTATTGAATTAGTTGCTAAGTAGAGGCTTCACTGTGAGTTTCTTGTGGCAAATGCATTTTCAGTGGATAGAGATCGCTATCCCATGTGCAGAATGTACTGCTGTGAAGAAGGATATAGTAAATGCTCTTTACTGGATATTTTAGTAAATATCCTTTACTGGATCCTTTTTTATGGTGAAGAGCACAATAGATGTAACATTGATACACTTTGAAATATTTCCAAATGTCTGTTTAACGGTAGCTACACATAAATCCATTCACCTTCAATCATTACTCAGATTTTCTAATTACAATTTGACTGTTGATCTTGTGTTTTTAATGTCAAAGCTGCTATCTACTCTCTCTTTTTTTTTTTTTTTCTTTTGAACTGCCATACAGTAAGATTGAGAAATTGAGTTGGCTAGGACTGCTGAGTAACCCCATGAACTAATGAAGTAAACATTTGCAACCACTGTGACATGGAAATCATCCAGCTCTCCCTGGTGTACACCTGCAGAAACCTGTGATTCACCTCTGAGTCACTCTGCAAATGTTAGAAGGGCAGAGCTGACAGCCGTGTAGAGAGCTCACTCTGCTGCCAGTTCTCTCCTTCTCCCCTGGAATAATGACATTAATGATGCTTCCAAATGGCTCATGGGGTTGCAAAATGAGAGATCTCAAAATCCATGCAGCAGCTTGATTTCCTAATAGGATGCATTAAGTAGAACATTGCATGTTTTACAGGCTGAAGTTGATTAGAAAATAAGACTTAAAATATGTAGCTAAAGTGGTTAGAAAAATGGGTTTTGGAAGCTCAGATCAAAGCTTTACAGGAGGGTGATTAAATAAATAAAAAGTTTAAGCCTAACTGAGCAAATAATTGCACATCCTCTGAAAAGAACTGTTCACAGGGATTGATCAAATGTGAGTCACCCCAGGCACAGATGTCTTTCTAAGAATATTCCATTTAATTTTCTTAATGTACACCAAAGCAAAGAGATACTGGTGCTGATCTGTGAATGCTCTTGTTTGCATAAGGAAAGGCTCTCTTTAAAAATAATGGAGAATGTAAAAAATCACAAATCAGTAACCAGCAAAAAAATTATTCTGTTCCTGTTGTCTAACAGGGATAATTTCCTCTTTAGCAGTGATTTACCCCACTTATTACAAGATGTGGGCTTTCTCTTCCTTGGTGTGTACTAGAAACCCACAGCACTTGCTCAAAACTTAAAAGAAATGTAATTCTCATTGCAGACGTCATTCTTAAGAGTCAATTTGTCCTTTCCTTTAGAAACATCAGCCTTGGGAGACTGGTAAGAATCTTAGAAGCAAAAAATAAATACTGAAAGTTCATGAGCTTCTCAGGGTGTGTGATTGTCTGCTCAGGTAAGGAATGAGGTTTGAGTACAAAGCATAACAGACTGGAGATGAGGAGGATATGTCTAGAGGGGAATCACCTTCCCTGATGTTTTGGATGATGTTTTGGACAGATGTTTTGGAAAGCCTTTCCCCTTCTTGCCTTTGGCATTGGTTTTTGTAAATCAACCTGCAAACTCCTGTCCTCTGAAGAATGTGTATAAAGGCAGGCTGCATTAATGTTACAGGCCTGGTAGGGAAATGCTGCCCTTCAAGGTATTGGTGTGTGTTCTATTTATTGCAACAAAGCCAGAATTTCACCTTTGCTGTTTCTGAAGGACAAAGAGTAATAGCAGGGAGCTTGGCTTCTTCATTTCTCTAGCCTCCTTCTTACTCAGGCAGTGCTGATGGAGTGAAGGTGGGTAACAAGTAAGAAACAAGTAAAACTTAACAAAAATGAGGTTATGCAAAAAAAAAAAAAAAAGAAAAAGAAAAAAAGAAAAAGAAAAAAAAAGAAAGAACAGTTAAGATCCTTAGAAATGGGCTCTGTGCACAATCCTGAAAGACATAGCACTGTCCTGCCATACAGATATTGGGTAGGTATCTCATTGACTGGATGATATTCCTTGTTCAAACATGTTTTGCCTTACTTTGCTCTTTGAGGACCAAGGTGTTAAACAAGGGAAACACAAAGGAAATGCAGGCAGCTCCTGTGTTCCCCTCTATCACACCCTTCATGTCTCTGCAGATTGCAGTAGGCATATGCAGAGATGTTCCCAGCAAACTGACAGTGGTGGGACTGGAGTATCCATTGGATGGTTAGAACTGGTAATAAAATAATGACTATTGAGTTTCACTTTAATGAGTGCCTGGGAACCATGACTAAATCTTCTTGTTCTTAATAACAGAGGATACCTGACCCTCTGTCTTGAGCTCTTTTATTTTGTGTAATGCCTAATTTCTGAAGGCAGCTGATATTTTCTCACTGCACCCTCCCTTCTCTCTTCCTGTTTCACCTTCATGTCAGGCATTCATGTACTTGCATTTGGCATTAGCTGAAATCTAATCTGAGGGGGACAGTTCAGAAATTGTCTTGCTGAACTGCTGTGTAGGTTTTGGTACATCTCTGGCATCCCTAGCATGATTCCCAGCTCCAGGATAACTGGCTAGGCCATGTGAACTGTGATTTGTGAGCACTTTTCATACATATTTCACAGCTAATGTAAAAATATTCTTGATATAATAAAGGAGTCATTTTGTAATTTGGACTTTGGGAGGTATTTGTGATATTCAGTAGTGTGGAGAGGAGTTAAATAATGACAAAAATGGGAGAGAATTTCCCACTCAGTGGATTTCCAACCTTTGCATTCAGTTTGAATTACCTACCTTTTCATTTGGTCCCTATGCTCATATTTAATGCCTGTCTATTTCCTCCTGTAACTTATATTATCTATTTAGGTTCTGTTACAATCTTGGGCTGGAGAACCAAGGGCTCAGTAGAAAGTGTGACTCTGTGTGGCAAAAGCAATTTGCTCTGTGATTCTGACTGAGGGGTACATTCTCTTCTGTCAGTGGAGAAACTTTCCTTTATTCAACAGCAATTTGCTTTTATTGGTGATTAACATTGTCATTTGTGATGTGTCCTTAAAACTGTTACTTTCCCATTCTCACCTCTGAAATTGTCTTTCACTTGGGTGATGTAAACCTTTGATGTGTGCTCATATAGAAAAGGGCTTCATCTTATGTACAGAGGTGGTGAAGGGCATGCAGCAGCTCAAGGTAGCTGCCTGATACTTTGGAAAATCAGACACATTATGTATCAGCAATTTCTCCTTGCAGCTGGGAAATAAATTTATAGCTTGGTATTTCTAAAAGAAAAAATTACTAGTTCTGATTGAAGTGCTTAGCAGCTTAGACAGTTAAAGTAAACATTTTTTATAGCCACACACTTCCTTAATTTTATTCTTTTATATTTTGAACTTCAGGAAAATGATATTTCCAAAAATGTGGAAGGATACAATTTTTTCTTTTGTCTATTAAAATCAGCACCTAGAAAATGCATGAAAAATAATAAAATGACATTCAGGAAATAGAAAAGAACTAAATTCAGGTCATGTAGTAAGTTCTTACATGCCTTGAGACAAGGCAGTTACTGGAAAGGTATCAGAGGAAGATTATTGAGTTGTCACTCTACCTGTGGGGAAGAATCTCCCAACACCCTCTTTTTGGTGTAAACTTGCTTCTGTGAATGGGAAGGGAAGTTCTGGCTGCCTTGAAACTGGTCTAAACCATACATTTATGCAGAACATGCAAATTAAAATGTAAATCTATTTATTTTCTCTGCCATACCTTCACTTGTGTCTGTACCTCATGTCCATTTTGCTCTGTATTTTTACCTATGCTACTGAGTTGAGGCAACAGCATATAGATTTCAAACTTACTTTATGAATAATGCAGTGAGAGATGCTTTATTGAAGATCAGCTTGGGTTTTTGTTGTTGTAATTTTATATTTTTGGTTCATATTTAGAAGTGATGAATTGAGCATGGCAATTAACTGGGTTTCAAGAGGATGAAACATTAACAAGCTGTTGTCATGTATTGATATAAAAACTTTTGTTCAGAAGAGGCTTATTTCATTACTAGGACTGCAATTTTTATTTTTCTACTAGATGAGAACTACTTTTTTGTGGGGAAGGTGTGTAAAATGCAAAGGAAACGGGATTTAGCAGTGTCCAATCAGCAGTTAATTAGCTTCTATGTGACAGACAGCCTCAGTGTAGCCCTCCTAATCCCTTCTTTGTGACTTCAGTCCAGAGTAAGGCTCAGACCTGGGTAAAAGTCAGTAACGCTGGCAGAGTTCTGTGAAATGTACACAAAGCTGCACTTGCTAAGTACCTCTTCATGGGAATGTTCCACAAAGCTCCAAAAAGCCACATGTGTTCTTAACATCCACTGTAATTAGATTGCAGTTTGATGAAATTCTTTTTTATTTCAGAATTTAGCAATGGCACTTTCTGTTAAAATAGGAATTGGTCTTAAAAAATAAACCCACATCCATTCATCATACTGTGAGGAAAAGAGCTGCTTGGGGTTTTCTGCAAAACCACTAAAAGTGTGATCCTTGAGAGGAAATTCACCATGTCCTCAGGATGCTTACCTGGAATCAAGAAAGGCACAGCCTTATTGATGGAACTTTGGGCATCTCTCTTGGTCTCTCTATAATTTGGTTTTCCTTCTATAAGCTGATAATTACATTTCCTTTCTCCACAGGGATGTTGGGATGTGCTCAGATATTTGTCAGTGTCCCTAAAAGATAGATAGGCAGGTGTGAATTTTCTAGAATTTGATATGAAAATGCCCTCTTGTGCAATATCTCCTGAGCCCTCTGTTTTACTGATAGCAATCAGACATCTAATTTGGGGACGTCAAGGCATGTGAAAGTAATGCTGGAGCTGAGCATGCTGCTCAGGATCTGGTTTAGAAATTTACTTCTTTTCCTTTTCTGCATCTTCATGCTCCTCTTGGCCAGGAAGTTCTTAAGGTATTCTTCCTTCTCTGCTGTTCATCCCAGGATGTGTGAGCAGGGCCTGGGGTCTTGTAAAGGACTGTCCCAGGACATGACAGCTGTGGTGTGAAACATTTGCATCGAGCTCTATGTTCCAGTCAGCCCAACTCAAGCCTGTAATGTTTGGACTTGGTCCAGTGAGCTGAAGCAACTTGGTTTCAAGCAGCCTCACGTATTTTCCCAAAGAGTTTTCCCAAGCGTATTATCTCCTGGTGCATTGTGTTTAGTGGTTAGCCTCAAAGCAATGGGCTGCCAATGTATTCTGGCCATTCTTTTCTTTACAATAAGACCTGTGCCATTTAGTAGTTTCATATGACCTACAAATGAGAGACAATAAAGATCTGAACCCAGTACCAGCCATAACTTCAAACACACCTTTAATGCAGCAGTTCTGGCTTCTCTGGTGTCTGGGCAAAGTGGTTAAGCCTTCAAGCTCCTGACTGGACCTCAGGCTATTTTTGGGTAGACAGGTTCACGCTGCTCAATCATGACTTGGCCAAGCAGGTTATAGTTTATAGAGAGTTTGGGAAAAGCATCAAGACCTGGAGCCAACCTAATTTTCTACTCAGACCCAGAACTGGCCTGGGGTGAGCCTTGTATGGGCTTTTTGGGCAGCGCTGCGGTTAATTTCCCAGTAATAGCTGGAAGGCTGAGTTGGGGAATCAGGGAAGTTGGGTCCTGTACAAGTTTAGGTCACTTTGGTTTTTGGTATTTTGTGCCTGATCAGTTGACTTCTGCAACACGAATACTAAGGACTGATCTGTGTAAAAAGCAGAATACACCATTTTTTCCTGAAATAACCAAGAACTGAAACTTCTTGCAGATATTATTCTGTCTTAGCCTAATTATTCTTAAATGCTGCCCATGCAGGAATAAAGAGAAAAAAAGGGTGTGAGCTTTTATAATCTTATTCATTCCATCAATGTAAAAGCTTTTTATTTGGCTTCAAAGTGAGTCTACTACTTCACAACAAAATTTCATTGTGTCCCAGATGAGTTCTGTTTAATGGAATCAAATTTCACCTTTTCTAATTATCTTTTGGAACAGACAATCTTTACAGAATAATTAGTAATAGAAGTACACAATAGATCATTGTCTTTATTACTCGCAAAGAAATTCTAGATGCTGCACTAAATCTTGAGATATGATCTCACAAAATGTAAAATATCTCACCCCCTTCCTGCTAAATTATATGAAATTCAATGTAATTTTACCACAATGGGTGCTAATTTTACTTCTTTGAGAAGACCAGCTTTAAGTTGTTTTTACAGAATGACTTTCCCAATACCAGTCTAATTAAACAAGCCTAGACATAGATGAACTTTTTGTCTCCAATTAATTTTCAAGATTTCTAAATTAAGGACTTAACATTCTTTTCTTAAGGAGATAAAAACAACTGTATATTTCCTTATCTAGCCTCCAGTGTTCCTTCAGGGGTCATTTACATTGTGGCATTGTTTTAAAATGCTGCCTTCCTATTCTGCTAAAATGAAGTTAGCAACCAGCCAAGTCCTGGATTTAAAAAGGCAGCTCCCCCTGCACTGAATGAACATGTACAATCATAAAGGAAAACAAACAATCCTGGCACAAGAGAGAGCCATTTGGAATCTATCACCTCTTCCCCTCTGGTTTTGTCAAATGTTCTGAAAATTATTACATATTCCTGAATTTTACTCCAAAATGTATTTCACCTGGTCAAAACCAGGGAAAAATAACTTCATGAAAATAAAATTAATTTTTTATCACAATGGACTGTTTCTCTAAGAATCAAGGTTGAAACTAACCTCCCATTGATTTAAAATTTGCCACAAAACTGGGAGAAAAAAGAAAATGTACAAGAGAAATGGGCTGGGTCCTCCTTGGACTGTTAGTCTTTATAATTTAATTTGTTGAGAATTTAAAATTACATTAATTGTGCTTAAATAACTGACATTATTTGACACTGCAACAACAGAGCAACGGAAATGAGTGACAAACACACAAAAGACTTTTGTTATCTTTGTTTGTCTGCCTGAATAAATCTCAACAAGTAGTTCAAAGATTTAAATTTATAGCATACTTAATCGTCATTAGACGGCCAATCCTATTGACTCTAAACTGCATTTCACTGATATTGAATAGTTTTGGCATCCGCTTCAGTTTGACTCATCGAGAATCTTAATTTTCAAATCACTGAAATTGTGTAAAGAGAGGTCATAACAAAGGACTGTACACAGTGTTATGCTATATATGTGTTTTTAAAATGTTGTTTGTTTTCGTTTCTCTTTCAAAAGCTGTTTATTTATATTATTTGAGTACCACAGTGCTTTTCAGAAATGCAGCCTGTGACGAGGAAAACTAATAAAGGCTCTCAGTTTGGAAAGTAATTCACTCTTTTGAGACTTACCTGCAAGGATTGGTGCATTCTTAGTTTATAATACCACTCACCAGAAACAAGTGAACTTCCCCATTTTCCAAAATCCCAGTGCATCCTGACCCAAAGATTCCATGGGCTGCAGTGTGAGGAACCTCTTTAAAACAAAATAAGTTGGCTAAACCCAGCCAGTCGTAACTGTATGTTTGACTCTGCAGTGAGATATGCAGATACTCTGCTGGACTTTGCTGTCAGATGGCCATATTAATGCCCTTTGTACATCCATGTACCTGTAATTGCACAGGAAACATGTTTAGCTAGAAACTGTCTGGCAGTAAAAGCCTTTTACAACCAGTGTCCGAGACGAAGGGAAAATCCAAACACCAAACCCTTTTCAAGATGTCTCATTAGCTGCTTCCTTTTATGAAAATCTCACAAAATATGCTTAAGCATTGCAAACTCTAGAGTGAAACAAAATATGTTTTATTTGCTAAACCCAGCCAATTTAATTGAAATTATTTACAATTTTATAATGAATTTTCACTGGTTTTTTTTGCATGGAAAAGAATTAATAAAATTGGATTGCTGTCAACATTTATTTTCACAGTTTTAAACAGTTTGAAGAGGGTTTGGCTTAGTTTCAGCTTTTGTATGTGATGTTATAAAACATTTTGTCTAACATTGACCTAAATTTCATATAAAATATCTTATGGCTTTGTGGAAAAATAGGAAAATTTATTTTTGAAGTGATGTGATTCTTCTCTTCACCACCCTTTCAGTCTGTCAGTTTATCAATCCTTTATTGAAATAGCACAATGTACCAAACACCAATGAGTACAACAAATATCCAGTGATACCAAATAAAGGTATTTACTAGACAACATTATATCTCTCTAGCAAATGTCAGTGTCCCACAGAATCAGTGGCTCCTCACACACTGTCAGTTTTACTGCACTGTGGGCTTGATGCTGCACAAGCCTTTCCAAGTGTTCTGAGGTACAGGATATGCAATTATTAGTCAGCCACACAAGACCTCAATCTGGAATTTATTCAGTCTTGTCCTTCTTTCCATCCCTACTGGTATGGCAATGCTGGAGCCAGTGCAGCATTGTAACAGAAATAGAAGAACAAGGTCAAGATCTACCAGGCAAACTTTGATTTAACTTGACTAAAATATTCTGTGCTTTTCTGTATAAAATTAATAGCCAAATTCCTTAATTTTCCTTACTCCAGAGCAGAAAGGGGTTGAAATCAAAATCAGCCTGAGAAGTTGAGGGATATCTGTGTATTCAAATGCTAAGGCATTGATGTTCTTAATTTCTTTAGTGATATTTACTTTAATTATTGCATCTGTACGGTCTGACTCTGAGCCATTTACAACAGCAGCTACATAAAACTCGATGAAAATATTGAATTTAGTGGAGCTTTCAAATAGAATGAAATCATTGCACCCATCTGGACTGAACACTGATATTTGGTAGGGTGTAGCTTCCCTTCACTGTTGACAGTTTAAACAATCAGCTGGACAATGTTATTTCACATCAGCATCTGTTTATGATTGTTTATGAGATAAAAAAAATCAAGATATTCTCCTTCAGGCTTAGCAATACCATCCCTCACAGGTGCAGGTGAAAACTCTCGTCTTGTTCGAAAACAAGCTGCTCCACAAAGACTTGCTGTGAACTTATGGCAAATGAATAGTTTAGCTTTAGGGTAAGAGGAGACACAACTGTCAAACCACACATACTGAAAATATATTTTCAATTTTCCTATATGTAACAGCAGATAGGTTGAAATATGGCGCCTGCCTTCCTGCAGCTCCCATGCAGCTTTCCACATGACAGCCTATCTTACCTTTATGGGAGGATTTAGGCAGAAAAACACAATGCAAGGCCAATAGTATCCAGCCTAAAATTTTGGACAGAAAGAGGAAAAGTGTTGTGCTTTTGCTATTTTGCATCCTTCTCCAATAATCCCAAACAAACAATTTATTGCATTTTGCAGGAATAATCCAAATTCCATTTTTCCTAGCAAATCTAAAATGCAGGGGTTTGGCCTTTCTGTTCCTAGGAGAATGACAGATTTTGCTATGATATTCTGGTTTTTGATGGGCCAGAATCTCCTGAGATAAGCAACTTCCAGCATCTGCAAGAGGAGCAGAACGGGGACCTTAACCCTTGATCTTTGTATTGGCATTTGAAAGGATTTCCCTTTGAACAGCACAACTGAGGGCCCAGCTGGATGCTGAGCAATCATTTCCTTCTGATGATGTAAATAAATAACTAAAATGTAACACTGGGGTGAAAAAAATACTTGCTAGTCCTGGTAATTCATAACTATCTCATTATTTAATTTTTCATATAGGACTAAGTATGTGCTAGAGTGCCTGATGTCTTTGCCATGCTTTAAAAAGGACATAATAGTCGAGAGCACTACTGCCTTCTTTCGAGTGTAGCAGTGCTATTGCGCCGATAGGATCAGTAAACTTCCTAAAGCCTGCAGGATGAATTGATGTTTTTCAAAGTCTTGTTTAGGAAAACAAGGGAAGCAGATGTTCATAGTCCTTTAAGCAGGGGGAAAAAGAGGAGAAAGAGAGAAAACTCTCAACAAGGGATTATTCCTTTGTCAATTCCATTCTGACAAGAAAAGAGAATGTGCACTGATGATGTTTTTCTTTTGTTTAAATACGTATTTGTGCTGTGCTGGTTGAGTGGGAGAAAGGAAATTTGTCACATCAGTAGGATGCAACAACCAATGGACAATTTATAAACCAATCACTTACAGGTGAAGACTAGTTTGTAGCCTCAGTTTATATCTTTCAGCCTTCAAATGCAGAAAGATAAAAACATGCAGAGATAGATGACTACTGATGAGTGTAGTGAGGAAAAAGAAGTTGTCACTGATTGAGTGAGATTTTTTCTTTGCTTAATATAAAAAAAAATCCTTGGCAACAATGTATGTATCTGGCTGTTAAGAGGGATTTCATCCACGGTGTTTTGATTTGAGAAACCTTGTTTTTGTTCCTTTTAGCTAAAAAGAAAAAGAGACTCTATGGACACTTCTTTCTCTGAGGAGAGCAGATAAAATTTATGGAAGAGTCAAATCAGATTCTTTACATTTAACAAACACCCAAAAACTTATGGAAATTTGAATGAGATGGGATTAAATACTTGGCATAGGGGCCTATATTAATTTTCAAAAGACTTTCCATTAGCATAACTTAAAAAAAGTTCTAGTAGAAGTCCAAAATTGATCTATAGTGGTTTATAACTTCTTTTTTAACGAATTATTTTCTCTCTTGAGAAAGGACATTTTCTGTCTTATGAGCAAGATAAGCAAAATGGAGTTATAGTGCAGAAGTACTGCAGCCACAAGAAGAAATGAGCAGAGGTTGGCCATGATTGGTCAGGTTTAACATGATAAACCTCTCACCATCAGGACAACTTTTCCCCATGGGGAAAGTGGGTTAACACATGTTTTTAAATGCATCTTGACTGGTTTATGTTAGAGATTTTTGTGATAATACCGGGAAACCAGATTTGAAGGCCCAAGGTGGCATTTCCAGGTCAATTTTCAAAATTTGTTTTGCTCCCATTTTATTTTCAGTCTCTATTTGCACATTTGCAGATGAACTCTATCAACACAAATGTTCACAGAGTAAACACTGGGGTCCATCATTTAAATGGAAAAATAAATTAGTTTTCTGAAACTAACTGTGGACTGCTTACTTAAGTATCAGACAACACACTTGGCATTGCATAAGATTATATTAAAAGAAGGCAAGATACGAGCTTGGCTAGACTTTGGGTTTCATATACTATAAGAGTTTCTGTGTAAGCAAAGGTATTTGTGCAAATAAGGTCTTTTCACAGGAGATGGCTGCTCACAAAGCTGTTGGGCACCTATTTCAGATGCAGATCTGTCCCTCCATATCGGAACAGCAGTTTATTGGAGTGAGAAGGCAGCATCTTCAGACACAGATCTTGCCAGACTAAAAATAATCTCAATAACACATAGTGAGAGATGTTTTAATTGGAGATCCACTCCCAAGCTGGTTTGTTGTGATGTCCCTGCAGTGGGCAGCACAGAGCTGGGAGGAGATGCTGATGTAGGGTCTATGGGAGACTGGTAACCAATGCAGAGACATTTTGCAATTTATTTGCCTTAATCACTTGGATTAGTTGTGAAAGTGACTCAAGGTCTCAGTCCATACTGTGCCACTTTTGAAGTCCTGTTAATCTCCAATGAGACCTCTTAGGACTCTGCCCTTGTATGTGTCATGTAGACATATTTGTCATTAATGTGATTTAGCTCTCTGAGAGGTGTATGAGAAGACTCCCTGGTTAAAAAGGAAACTTGTAGCATCATTTATGTTCTGGAGACCATTTCTTATGGGGCTGTAGTGTTCAGTGCCTGATTCTCTTCTGCCTTATATCTTGTGTTGATATTAGTTTATGGTGGTGCTGGTAGACAGAATTGTGCTTTTCTGATTTGGAAGCATTTTATATTCTCATGGCACAGGTGCAAGAATCTGCATGAGGGCAGAGCAAGTCTAACTTAATGCAAGGACATTTGTACAAGTTGGGATGCTTAGAAGCAGAGAGGAATCCTGTAAATCTCAAATGAAAGGATATTAATTTATTTCAAGTACTATAGATATTTACAGATATAAATATGTTTACAGCTCTTTAGTTTTCCTTTTGAATGAAAGCTTTTATAATTTGCATGAGTATAAAAAAGAAATAATTCTGTCTATATTGTCAGGGTTTTTTAACCTTGCCTAATCTGTACTGCCAAGAGGGCCTAAACACATAGTTAAACTAAAATTGGGACTGTGCAGCAGAAGAGTTAACATGTATTAGATTTAGGGCCAGATTCTGACACATTTTCTCTAGTAGATAAATGGGTTTTTTCTCTGTGGGTAACTGAAAAAGCAGGATCAACATAAAAATACAGCTTTCAGAAATCCCCAGCAATTCCTAATGTTTATGCTTCTGTACTCATGTCTGTGTATAACTCAAATTCCATCCAAAAATTCCCTTCTTTTTAGTTTTGTTCAGGAAGGAGGATTTCACAGAATTGTATTTGTAAGTGGTTTTGAATCCAGGAGATTTTTTTTCCTGTAAATTCTGAAGAGCCTATTATGCTAGTGCCCTGTCTAAAGCAATGTAGAGTGAAGCTGTTCCAGTATGAGTAATGATGTGTCAGACTAATTGTTTTGACTAGCTGGGCATCCTCTAAGCTGACTGGATCTTGAATACTGCAGCTACTTTAGGTTTCATGCCCCTGCGCTCTGAATGCAGTGGTTGCTTCTAACTGTTGTTTTTATATCGTTTCACTTTGCACCTTTTGTGTCACATTTTTGCTCCTCAGTGTTTGTCAACAGTATATTTAAAAATATCATGGAAGTGCTCAGTGTTATACAATCAATGTCTGACACTTAAAGAACACTATTTTGTATGGGACAACCTGCTGTTAGTTTGAATATCAAGTATGCCATTTACATTTTGGTGGATAGTTCAGAAATTTGATGTTTGCCAAATATGAAGGGTTGAAGAACACTTCATGTGCTGGATTAGTTCACTGTTGTGATCTCCTTCACAATGAGCAGCCGTCTAATAAAATTTTGTACACGGATTTACATGACTGCATTACCCGATCTTGTAGGTGACAGTTCAGATGTGCAGTAAAAAGTCTTTAAATTCCTTTATTGTTTTTTATCCGATGGGCAGAAGATCTTTCAGAAAAGAAAATCAAAAGACAATATTTGCCTCCAGCTCTTAAAAAATACTTATAAATCCACTGTAACATATAGATTCAAAAATAGTTGGCCCAATCATATGTGTGTTAACCTACTTTATGGAAGTTTATAGTAAATTATTTTTTAAAAATCAATTGGTGTATGCCACAAGTAAAACTTTTCAACATTGTAGGCAGCAGTAAAAAATAATGGAATAAATCTCCTCAAGAAGCTCTTGCCAGGAAGTTTGCCTTGCTTTGCAGTGGAACATGTGGATTCCACCAGAGGAGTCCAGTAAATTGTGCAAAAGCTGTGACTTGTGGAAATACCATTAGCATCCTGTTTGCCCTGCAAATATCTCCTCATCCATGAGTTTTGGTAGCCCAGCCCAGAACACCTTGCAGCCTGGTACCCCCTACCCTGCATAAAACATAATAAACAGAGTTGGTAGTGGTGAGATTTGGTACAAAATAAGGAGCTTTAATTAATTTTAAATGGTGCTTTTCAGAGTGTCAAAAGCTCAGCCCACTGAAGTGGAAAAGGGAGTTAAGAGTGGCGAGAGCCTGGCAACACAGCTAATCTAGGCACTCCCAGCAAGCTCATTTCAAAAGCTGACATCAGTCCATTGGCATCTCGAGGTAGAGCTGCCTGGGGACAGCAGTCACTCTGCAGACAGACCTGGCAGGGCCAAGTTGGGGCTCTGTGGCAGCTTCTGTGACAAGAGCACATTGTCACAGCGTGGGGCCTGCGCCCGGCGTGTTTGCGCGCTGGGCATTGGACGTAACCCAGACGCACTGGGGCACTGGTGCTTGGGGCACACAAAACCAAGCATGGACTCGATACAAAACTGGGGATCATGCCTTCTGTCATCAGGTATCAGGGGAGCACCACTGCAGCAAACTGTTGCTCTGCTTCCCCAAGGTATTTAGTGATTTTGAAATCAGAGCTTACATGGTTACTTAAAAGAGAGGGATCATGCGATATATATTCTAGGGCATAAAGAAAAATGTGTTTTGAGTAGCTATTTTAATTGCTTAAAAGATAAGTGAAATTGTTTTTTGAACTTCCTTTATAGAGAGTTTGTTCTTCTGGAGATCTATCTTCTAGAGACTAATAGTTATAAACACAAATGCCATTAAATAAGCTATCAAATATTGGTGGGTTTTGTTTTTCTCTCATCATATTAACAGCAGCTAAGGTATGTTTTTCTATCCAGCCTTGTTTCTCTTTAAATCAGTGGCAGAAATCCTATTGATTTCTACCACAACACACAAGGTGAATCTGTACTTAATATATGTTAAGCTTAGACAAAAAAGTCTAGAATATGAACCTGATGCTGAAATGACTGCACAAGTCTTCAGCTAAAAAATCCTCTCAGACTCTGGTTTTACTAGGCATCAGATAATGCCCCTTAAAATTAAGCTGGCACTTCATAGTAAGTTCTTATTCATTCATTATTTACAAAGTAGGAAAAAGAAAACCTCAGCACTATTTGCTGAGTACCAGTCAGATGACCCACAGACAACAGAAGCTTGCAAAGTTTTAATAAGGTAGATAATTCCTTTTTATAAACGTAATCTCTCATCTCAGCCACTGGAGCAGAGCAGCTTCAAATTTGTCTTCTGAACTTCTGCCCAAAGTGATTTTCTACAATTTTCAGTTGTACCTCAGCTACATTCATGTCCAATTTTGTATTTCAAGTTTGATCCATTGAAGAGACCTAATGTGGTGTTGTTATTAAAAAGCACAAGCCTAGAATGGGACTCCTCATATTCTTAAAAAGTCTGTATCTCAATGCTGCCTTGAGTGGATCCCCCATCTGTGCTCTGCCCTTTGTGGAATGAGGTGAGGGCACATAGTTTCAAATCTAACTACCATCCTTATAAGCTGTAGGAAGCTCTCCAAAGCTGCTGTTCATATTTCATTTATTTGCTGACACCCACCCCTACCACACCCTCAAAAGATGCCCCCGCCCCCCCCCCCCCAAAAAAAAGCAAAAAACCCGAAACAAACAAAAAACAACAACCAAAAACTACCCACACCCCACTCCCCCAAAACTCCGAATTTCCACAGGAAGGCAAGCCATCATTTCACTGACAAGGATGCTTCTGAGTGTCTGTCTCCTGCATGAAGCTGATGGCAGACTGGGAAGTGATGCTGACCTTGGGCATGAGTGGCATGGGCCACCAGGATGCTTTGTGCCAATGGCTAACACCTAGTCCCAAAGGAACCTCTGCTGAGACCTGAGTAATCTCCCCCAGCAACTGTGTTGGGGCCATGCTTGCATGCTCATCTGGCAATATATTTTCTATAGGATGTAGAAGTTGAATCCAGGCAGTCCTTCTGAAGCTGAAGTAGCTCCTGAGGTCCTGCCATGGAATGTACTCAGGATCCATGAAGGAGCCTCTCACTGACTCTGTGACCTGACTTGGTGAAATCCTGTATTTCACACTCTGGGTGGGTCTGTCTGCTGCACAGTGTCTTAGGGCCACCTCCTTCCTGCACAGCACTGTGCTCCTGTTTTTCCTCTGTGTTTTCCATAGATACACATCTCCTCCCAGTCACTCAGAAAGGGTGGAGGAACTCTCTTTTCTGCCTGTAGCAATGTCTGCTCATTTAGAGATTTTGTCTGGTTAATGATCCCTGTGACCTATTATGCAAGAGATGACAGCAAATTTTGTTCTGTGTAAGTAATGAAACAGTTTTATCCTAGTATACATTGTTTCCTCTCAATCTCTTCCAGATATAATTGTTTACTGAACAATAGACAAAAAGTTTAGTTTAGAGATTGGTTTTAACCAAAAACTTTGAAGGGGACAACATCTGGTGAGATGGATTTTGGCATAAATGATAAACATCTCCTAAGAAATATGTTGGCTTGAGTTTTGTTTGTTCATGGTCTATCTTGAAAGTGCAAGTTTTGCTTCTGTGGTGAGATACCTTTACTGGGAAAGCTTATCTTCTCATGGCTGTGTTCTGGCACTGTACCATGGCTTGTCTTCCCTCTGTAATTAATGTTTTGAGCTGAGTTATGTCAGATGAAATTTCATTGTCTTAGGGTGCATCTTTGTCTTAGGACATCAAGACTGGGCTGTGTATAGATTTAATCTGCATTCTAGATCCACACTACACAAAAATAGACCATTGTTGCAGTTTCTCTGCATATCAGTGCTGTGAAGGCAGAACAGGAATTATGCACAAACCCAGGCTGAATGAAATCTGTACTGGGCAGCCACAGTATAGAATGTGTGTTATTTTTAGCATTCATTCACATCATACAGTGACAGAGCAGTCACTGGCAATTATGATAGCAATAGGCTCTGGAAACCTATTGATTATTTGAAAATATTTTAAATCAGAAAATATCCACAGACCTATAGGATCAATTCAGCTTTTGCTGCTAACATCAGTTGCCTCCCACCTTCATTTTCAAATCCATCCTTGGCTTCTCTAATATACCTAATATAATGAAGTTTAAAAAAACCCATTGTTTATGTATCTTGCTTTTTTTTTCCTTTTTTTCTTTCATGTGTTTGCCTTTGACTGGGAAAATCATGACTATAAGCACATTCCAGTCTTCTTCTAATGAGTGCCAGGAAATGGACAGTCTCGTGGTTAAAACACAGGACTGGAGAATGAACAGACAGAGGTCTGGTTCTAGCTGGGCTCTGGCACAAATTTGAGGCAAATAACTTTCTCCCTCCATGACTCAATGCTTGCCACAAAAAAAAAAAAAAAAAAAAAAAAAAAAAAAAAAAAAAAAAAAAAAGGTGTGTGTGGGAGTCTTTTGTCAGTGACAAACATATTTTGAGATTGTCTGTTAAGTATAGAGATTATTTTCTTTTGGAAACATTTCAGAAAGAGCAGAGGCAGTGAGGAGGCTTTCTGTATGTCTGGAGCTTCATTCAAAATTTTCCCAGACACTCCAAACTCTTGCAAGTGGCTGGAAGTTAGGAAGGGATGCTTTTCCCAAGGGATTTATTTTACAATAAAGTTGCTCTTTAAATATTCATAGATTATTTAGGACAGAACTTAGGGTTTTTGCCAAGATATTTTTCTTTCTTACTCTGTGGATGCAAGTGAAAAAGGAGGAGTGGAGGACAGGAGATTAAAGTGTCTTTTATCCCTAGAATTAGTTTATTTTCAAATTTTATGCAGTGATTTGATTAGCTATTTATTTTATTGGGTGTAGTTTGTTCATCAGAGGCGGCTCTGCATCGTAGAAACACTATGCCACTCAGATAATTGAGATAATTAAATCATAGTGAGATAATTTCATCTTCATTTTAATTCTGTGCACCACTCACAGATCTTAATTTAACAACACATTCAGATGAAAGATTTCTGACTCGAGATATCAGTGGAGGTGTAAGGAATAAGAACCATTTCGGGATTATTTCTTCATTTGCTTGCATAAGGCAGATGCTTTACTAAAGTTTGGCAGTAGCAAAGCTGATACCAAGGAGCACTATGCTCTAGATATGCAAGTCCCCCAATGATCTGAACCAAAATGCAAAGCTCTGTTAGCTCAGGGGTGTAGCTGACTCTATCACAGCTGGTTCTGCCATGGGAGGGTGACAAAGTTGTACTGGGTTCATGTGGGGCAACAAATTTTTTGCATTTTGAAGTAATATAAAATGCATTTCTGTGTGTGTGTGTGTGACTTTCTGTAGTATTTAGGTATTCTGTAGTGTTCTAAAAGTGTGGAAGAAAAGTGGAGAAGAGAAATGGGGGTGTTCAGTGACACATCAGCAACTCTAGATGTCTTATAATTTCAATCTATACATTAATTATGGCAAGAGAGGCAATTTTATGCACGAGTGCAAATCTTATGCAACAGAATGTATTTTGTCATTAACTGGATGGAAAATTTTGTCACTATGAGCAATTTTTGCTAAAAATAAATAAATTCATTTTGTAACCAAATGCATTTATTTAGAAACAAGGGACGTCTGTCTGATTGGGAGGGAGTGGGTGTTTTGAGAAAGAGGTGGCTTGTGATTCAGAACTCCTTAGATCTATTCTTGGTTCTGCTTCTGATTCATTATTGGTTGGATCTCAAATCAGTGGAAAATGGGCCAAATGTTCTGTGACCTATAACGAATCACATCAAAATAAAAGTCATGTTTTAGGCAAAGAGCTTCTTAACCTATCTTGCTTACTAAAACACAAGAATTCTGACGCAAGAAAAATGATGTGCTACTTCTCCAGTCCCTTTCCTCTGACCACCTGGTTCTGGGCATGCTGTGCACCTTCCATATTTGGTCAGTTTTATTTCTATTGCTCAATCAACACAAAAGTTTTTTCTAAAATCTGGGACTCTAAATATACCATGAATAGCAACACATACTTATATATAGATATTATGTCCAGAACGTCTTTCCTTTTTTCTTTTTGAGGGAGCAAATCTGGAGCTGAGGATGTCCATTTTTGTATTAAAATTCTGATTAAAATTTTGTCAACAGTCTTAATTACGTTTCTTTTTTGTTTTTTTTTAATAGTTACAAGTCCTTTTAAACAACTAAAAGATTCTACAGGTAGCCAATGAAAATAATTCTGTGTACTCATGCATTCTCTTACCCACTTTAATTCTAGCCCTGTTCACTGCCTTTCATTTAGGATCACAGAAAGTATAAGAGCTTTCCCAGGTTATCAAATCCAGTTCCTAGTGTTCACTGGAAGCCATACAATTAAAAAACAGATAAGAAAATTCCAGAGTCTATTATCATAGTCCCCAATAAGCTTTCCATACCAAACTTCTGACCTGCAGTGAAAACCTGGAGGCAGAACCATAATGTGTTGCCACAAAAGAATAACAACAAAAAAAAAAATTAAGTTAATGCTAATGCCTTAGTTTCTTGCAATATGAGAGAATAAAGCTTTCAGATTTGGCAAATCTACCATTTCTGGGTGTTCTGCCCACAGCTAGAAGTTTGTGAGATAACTAGAGGGCAATCCTATTTCCAGACTGCAGCACGAGGCTGCCTTCCAGCAGCAAAGCAATATTGAACATTTATTTTTCATTCTGGGAAATACTTCCAGTGCTTGAGGGAGGGTAACTTAATGTGGTGTGTACATCTCATTATTGCAGATAGGATTTTTTGTGTGTGTACTTCAATTTAGATTAAACAGTATGGAAGCAATTCTCAAAGGGCACCATGTTCCTGTTGCATGTATAGCATAATGCTGCTAAAAATTGGAATAACTGAATCAATAGAATGTATAAATAAGTATCTCCTTTACCCATCTGCACAGCTACAATGTGTTTAATATATTAATTAAAACTTTCAGCAAAAAGAAAAATGAAGCTTGAACACTAATCTAAAAACATTCTTTTTTAACATGTCAGGAGTGTACTGTACATCCTTAACAACTTAATAAGTGAGAAACATTGCAGGGGGTAATGCATCTTCAATGCTAACAGTTATTGCAAATGATTGATAAGAAAAAAAAGAGTTTAAATCTCTTTACTTGTGAGCACTTAGTTGTTGCTGAATAAAGGATACAGATCTGAAATCTGCTCTAGATTGAGAGAGAGAGGGAAAGGTTAGAATTCCTACTTTTAGCTCTAACACAAAATCAATCATCTGTTCTTTCAACAAAGAAATTTGAAGATAGTAACAGGGACTACACATCTAAATCCTTTCTATATTCATGTGAGCATACATTTCACAAGGTGCATTTGAGGTACATTTAATTAGAGCTACAGTAGTATAAATGTATTCTAAAGTGTTCCAATAGGCTGACTTCTTTTAGTTTCACTTCCCATGAAATGCTATGCAGTGGCAGAATTCTCCTTCTCACTCGTGGGAAAATGAGGACACTTCCCTGATATTGTTGTTATTGATGTAACTGAGCACAATTTGTCTCAGTGTAGATAAGCAAAACAATTTACTCATGCACTAGAACTTTGTCCTGCAGGGTTAGCATTTAGTGATGATAACTCTGATGAGCAGCACTGTCTGCCAGGAAATTATCTCCTTGTATCATACATCTACAACTCCTTGGAAAATTAATTTGACACATGGAATGCAAATACATTACCAGCCTTTAAAACTTTTCTGTGTGGCTTTGGAGGTCTAGAAATGTATATCCCACATTTCCTAGCTGGTGACCTTTGTTCTCAAGAGATTTTCTGAGATGTGACTACTTCCAGTTGCAAGTCCCATTTCTGGAACTGAACTTCTCCTCAGCTGAGTCTCAAATGAGCATGTAACCAGCAATAAATGGTACACAGAAAACTAATGTAACAGGGAGTGCAAAACACCTGAGGTTCCAGGTAACCCTAATGTTATTAGGGCATAGGCTGGACTCTCTGAGACAGCTCTATTCCATGAGCATTGGGATAGAATGTAAAGGAACCTTTGAAAAGTCCTCCCCACGTTGTTGTGATATCACATGACTGACAAGTGAGGGACCGGTTGTGGGCATGCTCTGAAATCCCACTGCATCATTCTTGTTTTGAAAACTAACAAGGTTCCATATTATCATCATGCAATATTCAAATGGGACTGCAGACCACAACTGAGATCTCCAGTCTGGGTTGGTCATTGTCTGGACAGTCCATGGCCAACAGACTCATTCTGGGATGTGATCATGACAAATTAAACCTGGATGTCTCCCATCATGGATAGTCAGGACTGCCAGATAATACATGGAGAAACTTTGTTTCTCCCTGCAATGTGGAAGCTTCATGAAACATCAGGAAATCTCAAAATGAAAACTCCTAAGCATAAGAAACTCTCAGCTGTCTTGGTTGGTTTTGTGGGTTTTTTTGGTGGGTTTTTATTTGTTTGTTTGTTTTGCTTTGGGGTTGTTGCTTGGTTGGTTTTTGTTTGTTTGGGGTTTTTTGTTTTGGTTTTTTTAACACCCCCCCCCACACACACACACACATTTTCTTCAAACATAATGGCTATGAACTTCTTTAAAAAATAATGAGCTAAGGTTCTCCTGTAACCAAATAACTTGAGGAGTTGGGAATTTTCAAAGATCTCTAAATGACACAAGACTGCAGTCAGTACAAAAGATGAGGCAGCTCAGGTCTGTATAGGCTAAAAAGGGTTGACCTACTCCTGCTGTTGATGCATTGTCATTAATTTGGGTGTGACTCTGCTCATCACTAATAGACACTTGAGTGGTGGTTTATGACAAATAACTAGGAATTTTTATATCCATCAGCAGGCTGTACAGGGAATGATCTGAAAGCCATGCAAACAAGAATCAGAATATTGTATTTAGGCTACTTCTGTAGTGCTCATATTGAACCTTTAGTAAATTATCCAGCCAACTGCATTTTCCTCAACAGTAATTTTTGAAAATTATTTATGTTATTATTATATGCGTGGTGATTCCCCATCTGGTATAACTTATATTATTGATATTTTTTAATACTGAAATAATCCTGTGTTTTGTTTGTAAAACTGTTTAGCAAACATTCATTATAGCTAACATGGTTGTTTGTTTTTTTTTTTTGCCACAGCATATTAAAGATTCAGGACTAAGCCTTCAGCTGGTGTAAGCTGATCTGGCTTCCAGTGTAGTCAATTCTTTAACTTTGTGAAGACTTTCAGTTGTAGCCAAGAGAAGAATAAGAAAATTAGTGCAGCCCTTGTATCTGTCTTATTGATCAGACCTTAATTGCACCAAGAAACAAAATGTTTTAAAAATTCTTTTGTTTGAGCTGGAGCAGTTTATGAAAAAATGGCTATACTGTACTGTGTAGAAGGAGTTAGTGCATATGCTAGTGGGAAGGGTGCAGAGCTAAACAAAACCATTAATTTAAAAAGGATACTTTAATTGAAACTGAGCAAAAAGTGGAAAATTATTTATCCAAACAAACTTTGTATCCCATAAAGGTGTGGGTACATAAAGCACGCAAGCCCGTTGCTTATTAGATTATTTCAGGCCTTCACAAGCTGTTTGCTTACTCCAATAGCAACTTGTTGATAATAGGAAGCCTTTTGTGAGAAACGGCCCAAAAAACAATGGAAAGCGTCAGATTTAGTAAAGTGTCTAAAGAAAGTCTTAAAATGACACCCACGCTACGAAGGGAAGACCAAATTTGCTTTTTCTGAAGGGAATTTGTGTTTGTCAGGAAGGGCTCCTGGCGGCTTTGTTTCCAGGCCTTGATGTGTGACCAGGAGCCTCCAGGCCTCCCGTCACCCCTGGCCTTGTTCTGCCACCGCGCTGCCCACCCATACCGACACCGCAGGGGGAAGGGTTTCAGAGGAGCCGGAATCAAAAGCGGAGGGAGGAAAAAAAGTGCTTTTCAGGGTCTGATGTGTGGGAATCAAATGAGAGGCCTAGCTGAAATCCGGTCGCCAGGCAACCATAGTGATATGCTGAGGGAATATCATTAAAGTTGGAAACTAAGCAGTCGCTCTGAATTAGCAAACCTGACCACCGTGTGGATGATGCGCCAGAGCCACCTCAGCCCCCAAGCACTGTTTCTGCACGTAGAGGGGGGAAAATAGCAGCTGATTTGTGGAGTTTTTCATAAAAAATAGACAATGGCTGTCCAGACACGGAGTTGGTGGTGAAATATGGTAACTGCCAGGCTTGCAGCTGGCCCTCTGACACAAGATTAATAAGTTGCCGTTTCCTAGCCGACCACAACCTAGTGGGAACTATCCGGCATTTTTCCATGAATTGTGGGTAACAGCCTTCCCGCAAGCTGGCCTACTTTACTGCTCTGCTTTCTGCGGCTCGCCCAAAGTGCAGTAAACATCTGTGCCTGCAACGAGGTCAGCGGACACTGTGTCCGGCAGCCGCCACCTGAGCGGCCCAGCCCCACGCACAGACCCCAGGGCTGGGCTTTACCCGTGGCACATCCACCACATGGGGAAGGAGCCCATGGCTGTGGGTTCAGCACTTCACAAAGTTTTGCTGCAGCTGGAGCGGGGAGGGGGCGGCGGGGGACTGGGTTCAGAAATGACAATGTGACAAGAGAGCGGGAGCAAACCTATTGAATTAGATTTAGGCTGCGCTGAATATTATCATTGACACGAACAAGCAAAGCTTATCTGCTCTTGCCTTCTTGAAAGGTTTAATGAAATTGAATTGCCAACCTCTGTATTTTACCACCATTTGGCTGAAGTGGCTCAGAGGCATACATGATCGCTTAAAGGAAGCCAGGTTGAGTCAAACTGCAAAGCGTATGTATGCATTTTTGACAGCAACATCTCAAACACAGTGTGACATGGCATAACATTTAGAGGTAATTTGATTACAGGCACTGTGTAATGCAAATCAGACTTCCCCAAACATGTTAATTTTTTATCACAATAGCTCACCAACACAGTCAAGTTCAGTTTAAGTTATTGTCAAGCTACATTTTATATTATATTTAGGCTTTGTAATATAATTGTGTGCAGTTGCCCACGAATTATAAAGAGCTAGAAGTTCAGTGAATCCCCTGGGTTCTTTCTTTCTAGGTTTAATTTTAAATGATTATATGATGAAAATCTTTCTTTATATTACATAGATGTTAAAAGAGAATCATTTGAATGTTTCTTCAGGCATAGAAATTTGGAAGGAACAAGTCACAACTCAAATTCATAGATTATTTTCGGTAGGAAAAAGAGTGAATGCATGTGTCTTTAAGCTTCACTATGATCAATTTATTCACTTAGGGCCACATGCAGCTGAGTTGCAAATAATTTTAGATAGTAATTTTGTTGGTACGTAGGCAGGACCTGTCAGAGTAACTCTGAATGTAAAAGTACAAGGTTTGAGCTTTCTGTTTCTGGATTTTCTTCTGTCCTTCTGTGCAATGCTGGTGAAACAGGTTCCTTCTTTTTTGCCTCAGTTTCCCCAGCTTTATATAGTACATTTAGATTCACAAATGAAAAATATCACAAGGAATATTTGAATGATAATGTCAGCTTGGGGAGCATATTCTTAAATTTTGAGCTTCTGTTTTTAGAAATTGCTTCATGGAGCAATATTATTCTTATGATTCAGAGCTAATGAAACTTTCAGTGGTGACAGGGTCCTGCAGGTAGGATCTATCTCTCAAGCTGGAGCACAACATAATCCCCCGCATGCAATGTCTGTCAGATACCAGCCAAACGACTCAGCACTGGCAGGTGGCTGCCAGCAATGTCCTATGTAAGTGGCACTGGAAATCAGTCTCATTTGAGGCAGCATTGAAGTGTCTTACTTGGAGGAACAGGAGAAACTGATGAAGTGGAGAGATGGTCTGGCACGGTTAGGTGAAGTTTGATCAACCCAGTGAATTCAGAATTCAATCTCCAGAAGTGAAGCAGAGCTGACCACAATCAGGGAGAAGCACAGATGATGAGCACCCCAGGTGACAGCAGAAGCTGAGTATGTAGTCATTCACCTTTGCTTAAAAGGCAAGGTATCTTGCTTAGTGTGTGTGCTATAGCTATAAAAAAGAGTTCTAGCATCTACCAGCCATGATTATTCCTTTCAGGTCTGTGTGTCAAGGAACACAGACTCCTTTTGAACATGTGTAAAGATGCAGATAAAAGAAATATCTCCAGTCAGTAATAAAGAGGAATCCAAAACATAAACACAAGTGAAGGCTTATATGTGGTAATCATTTCCTGCGCATCAACTGATCTACCGCAACCTTCCATGCATGCTTTTAGCTCTTGAAAAATGTGAGGTAATTCATGTTGGCTTAGCCCTCTGCTCTGAGTGAAAGAGAGGAATTAGCTAATTCCAGTTACCTGAGCCACCAGCTTAGAGCACATGCACAGACAGTTACCATGAATCAGAGGTCGTGCAATAACCTCTTTGTACATGAACATCCAGAGTTTATATGAACCAATCCCACTCAGTTATAATGAGAGAGGACAAGTTGCCTTGGGCTTTGCATCCACAGAAACATTAGTGCTGTTTGCTGCCTCTGTGTCTTTTTGGGTCAGTGTAGCTTTTGCGTTTTCTCTGGTTCTTTATATAATCTCCAGCACTTTCAGAGCACACATTTGTGTGAGATTTACCTGGCCTGGAGTGAGGAGAGAAGCTTAACAACATGGGTCCCTTTTATTTATAAGAGCATTCCTCTCACGATCTCCACCTGTCACAGATGTGAGGATTAAATGCAGCTCTGTTTCTTGTACATATTCATCTCTTACATCCCAATGATTCTGGACCCTGTGGATTCTTAGAAAATGCGTTTTCCAAGAGCTGAATATTGTTGCCTTTAATTCACTAATATCTGTCACATCTTTATGTCCATGAAAACATTCCTAATCTGTCAATTAAGATTTACTTATACTCTATTCTCTGAATTATTTGGGACTATAAGGTTTTAGGTATTTGAAAAGTGAAATAAAGTAAAGGGACAGTATTTTTCAGTTACAGTAATAGTGCTTCATATTTAGTGCGGTGTGTACTTTTGAACAAATGAATATGTTTCCAACAAATGAATTGGTTTAGCAGTCCCATGTGTGTTCTCTCAGTCTATGCCAACTCTCAAGCCTCTCTGGTCCTACAGAATCTCTTGATGCTTTACCACTCCTTGACATAGTTGACTGTTACTACAGCAAAGTCACTGCACTGTTTTTAATGCCCACTCTGCAGCTTTTCTGGTTTCATTGGTTCCTGGAGTCATTTGGACTCTCATTCTCTTTCTGCAAGAAAGGTGTCACCTGAATGACTGTGGTTTGCTGGAAGAAATAGATCTCCTCAAGCAAGGCCAGAATAAAACAGCCTCTCTTCCATCCTATTGACCAGCTCTTCAGCTGTGAGGGCAGAGCTGGCTGTGCAGAGAAAGAAGTCACTTGCCTCATTTATGGGATTTTCAATTATTGCAGCGTCAACTCAGACCCATTTCTTGGCCACAGAGCAGACACTTGCTGCTCAGCTCTAAAAATCAACCCTCAGTTTGCATTCATGCCTGTCTGCCCTGCTGTGTGCTAGAGGAAGAGGAAACGGTGAGGCTCAGAGAACTCACTGGTTCTCTGTGTTAACAAGAAGCTGATGTGATCTGTGAGTGTTCTTCAATAAGTGATGAACGGGACATGTAAGCACAAGAACACATCTTCTTGTTACCTGTGTGCACCTTCCTTGATATCAGATGTCTGTATTACTACTCCTCCTATTGTAACCTGGGACTGTGATTGTAAACTGAATGTTCTTTATCTATTTAACAGTCTTATATAATCAAGTATCTGAAAAAGTAGAGGAATCTGATCAAGAAACATTTTCCTCTGGTCCTAAACTGAACAGTACTGTAGTTTTGCTTCACATCTTTATGCAAAATAGTTGAAAAAATCATAGCAGTGCTGTTCTGAATCTGCAGGAGGGGTAGCAGAGAGTGCCAGTTCAGGTGCTGTATGAAACAGTGTGCACAGGGTAAGATCTTTGATTTTTCTGATAGAAAATAACACACCTTTTTATCAGTTCTAGTTTTATCAGTTATATAGATATATTTATCTAGTTATATCAGTTTTATCAGTCAGAGGGTTTTCTGTGTACAGCATAGGAAATCAGCAGGAGAGTGGCTAAAGTCTCCTGCCTCTACTAATGTTGCCACAGAGCTTTCTGTGACACCAAAGCCTACAGTCATCTAGTCTGGAGCTGGAAAATTCTCGAGGTGATCTCGAGGTGATATCATGGAAATATTTTGTTCAGATTTTCAAGCGACACATTAAAAAAAAACTGCTTAGCAAATAATTAAGTAAACCCAATGCCCTATGCAAGAGATAATACATATATATGTGTGTGCTATCACTAGCCCAGTTTTTATTGTCAAAAGTGTGCTCAGTTTGCAAAAGCCAAATTTTGAGACATAGAGACTAGGTTTTCGCCAAGGGAGAGCTGTTGGATTGACTGACTGAATTTATCTCTGCAACACATTTTTAATAAAATTCAAACCCTTCCATAGATCAAATATATGACAAGAATGTGACACTGCAAAAGAAGTAGTCTGGGTTTCATGAGCAATTTACTGGACACGCAGTTTAGAGGAATTACCTCGTGATTGGCTTGGCCTCTTCCTGCTGCAAGTGGTAAAGGCTAATTCCCCATGCTCCTGCTTTTCTTGGCCACCATTGCAGTGTGCCTTGGGCCAGCAAATTTGGTCTATAAGTAGATGTGATTTAACCCTTATGGTTTATTTTCTGCTTGGCTGTCAGCTGATGGCAAAAGGCCAAATGCTAACAACCACGATGGCTGAGCAGCTGGACCTGCATGCATGACATCTCAAAAATTACTCCCATACTGTCCCCTTCATTGCAGTGTGTTGATCTCTTCCTGTTTGACTGGTGTGGTGGCAGAAGCAAGATTAACCACCCCAGGAAGAGCACAGGGCTAAGGGTTTTTCTGCTGAAGTAAGTATTCTTTCTAAATGATAAATAGTTGAGCACGTTTTCTCTTTAGTTAGAACTATAAAATTTTGGAAGGATTTCTTCTGGTTATTTCCATCATCTATTATATTCTGCTTGTTGAATTTCTGCAGGTTATTACTAAGGAGAAAGAGGAATTTTTCCTTGAGGCAGAATTTATCCATCATAACATCAGTGATGAACAGGAGAGAGAACTGTCTGCTATTACATGAAAATTAAAAACATTTTATGCAATAATTCTGGAAGCTTGGTGTTTAGTTGGTAGAAATTGAGTGAAATTTGAGGTAGTGAGATTATTTATGTAAAACCAACAAATGCAGTAAAGTAGCCTGCACAACTTTCCATATGCAAGAAAAGAAATCCTTTATGTTTCATTTTATTTTAGGCAAGCAAGTGGTTTTGCTGTCAGCACCACTTGTAGCAGTATAATGAAAGTGAATAATTTTAAACAAACCCTCAAATACTCTCTACTTTGTGTTAGGATTATGCAACTGAGAGAGAATAGTAACTTCTTAACAAAAAAGAAGCAATATGTGACATTTTGTCTGTCAGCACTGCTGAAGTGGAATACACAAGCTTATTTAAAACTGAGTTTTACTTCACATAATGATAAATAATAAAGGAAAAAGAAGTGGCTTTAGAGTATAATGAACCCAAAGCACCCAAGCAAGGAATACTATAGAAACAGTGAGGAAGATTATATGCAAGCATCCTGTGAAAAATAACATATCTTGATATGGATTTTCTATAAATTATTCTTGATATTGTGGAAGTGGGCACTGAGGAATCCCACCAGGACTGGTGAGCATATGACATTACTCCTGTGTGAATTGGAAAGGATCAGGCCCTGTATGAGATGCATAGTCTTCTTTTGGTACTAGATTAATATGTTTAAATTTAAGCAGGATAGAGGAATATTTAAAGACACTTAATGTTAGGAATTCTGCCAACCTAAATGGGAAAAGACATTCTCCCATTCATGGACAGCACTGAAGACTTTAGAAAATCCTGGGTTTTGTGTACAGGTTATCAAACCCTTAATTGCATGCTAAATCAGCCTTCCAATTTGAAAGTTGATTAATGGCTTGCTTAGCAGACCAGACTGAAAACCCTTTGAAATTTATGGAAAAAATTCTGATGATTTCAGAAAGGTTTGGATCAATTTTAGAATCAATTTTGTTTGGATGAACTTGGTTGTTTTGTGCAAAATAGTCAGGCAAAGGGGATTAGAACTGAATGTGTTGATTGGTACCAGTTGCACCTTTTAAATTTGTGGCATTCCAAGTGGAATTCATTTTACTCTGAAATTTAAAATAAAGGTAGAGGTTTTTCTGAGATCCAGATACAAATTAGAATCAGCATTTTTTCACTGCACACAGTCTTTATAATTTATGCCACTACTTGCATTGTTATTGAAGGACACACAATCTCAGAGAAACATTCCTCCAAGTAGATGGATATTATTGAGGCTGAAACAGAAGTTAACTTCAGGAAATGTGTTTTGTGGTTCATTGTATTTAATTCAGTGCAACACATCTGGCTATAACTTGTTCTCTTTTCCTGCATATTTTGGATTTTTGTGTTCAGTTGTGATGCAAGCAAGAGGGAGGAGAGACTAGGCAAAATGTGTTTCCTTGAAGTGCAGTATTGCTGTATGCAGCAATTCCTTGTTCTGCCTGATCAGTCCCAGGCTGGCCTCAGCTCCATGGTATGCTTCAAAATTAATACCAAGGAACCTGTTGTTATTCTTGGTTTTTCTACCTGTGAAATTCAATATTGGGCTGGTAAGGATCAGATTTCACCTAATCCAACAGGGAAACCATGATGCCACTTAGGTGGACTTTGCAAAACACTCTGGGTAGAACAAGGATCTGCCAAAGCCTCTTCTTGCTTCAATCTCTACAAATAAAGAACCAAATTCTTTAGGACTGCCATGTAAAAAGCTCAGTGCTTTCTTGGCTCACACACTCAGAACAGATGCTTAATATTGACTAGATACATTTGCTTTTATTGGAATTACATTACTGTGTATTCATGCAACTTCCCCAAAAGAGACATTTTCCCCCTTGTGTTGTGTTTAAATATTTTCCAGTTAGTAATCTCATAATACTCTTCACAAAAGAAAATAATTTCATAGCAGAATAGACACATCCTGAAGATATCATGTCTTACACGAGGACTGGTCCTTCATTAGTGCCGCAGTGGAATTCAGGTTTGCTAACAAAGCAGAATGTGCCCACGATATTAATGTAGTGTGATCGGCCACTTGATGAGGGAATAATTCATAGGCATGCACTAACAAGGCTTTGACTGAGCTTTGCTCACCCTTTTAAAGGAAGACAGGGCTGTTGTTTTGGGGTTCAGTCCTGGCCCTTCTGAAGGCATGGGGATTATATTGTCTCTTTGAGGTGTATAACAATGAGAGCACTGCCTCTTCCTGACAGGCCCTGTGCTATGCCTCTGTTAGAAAACAGAGCTCAGAGGTCTACCAAAAAGCCCACTGTGCCTGGAAATATCAGACAATGAAAAACTGAATTAATAGAATCTGACACAGTTTTACTGTAGCAGCATGTTTTTCCTTACTTAAATATATTTTTCCTTCCCTTGTCAACAGATTACTTGGTGCTCTTTTCAGAAACAGAAAAGTTGCAAAACCAAAACAAAAGCTCTAAAGATATTGGGTTAAGGATTTTTTCTTTTTCTTTTAATTCCATGTTAAGAAAAAAAAAAAAAGATACCACACGAAATGTCAGACGGTCTGAAGCGCTGCTGGCAGAGTTAAGAAAGTGGTTCTCTGACAAAAGAAGCCTGGTTGTCTTTGACTATCCATTTGAACATGCAGACCTGCTTGCAAGCCCGAACTAGAATTCTTGTCCAAATTTTGGGAGTGCTTGGATTCTGCTTTTTTGGGGTTGATCTTGTATTGACGCATGAATTAGTAACTAAATTGGTACCTACATCTGTCTTTCCATGCAAAATACTTGGGTTCTTTGAAGCTAGAGTTTTGCCTTGGATTGCAGAGTTTCTCACTTGGACATAATAAGTAGTTATTTGGTTTCTTATTCCAGAAACATATTGGCCCCAGTTGAATGCTCAGTCACTGGGCTTGAGGCCTCTGTTTGGAGATGCAGGCTCAGGCAAAGAGAATTTACTCAATTTTTAGAGCTCAGCTGGTATTGTCTGGGGTGAAACTCCAAGTCTTCTGGCATGTTTTGCTGCTGACTTCAGCCTGGCTAGGTTTTTCCCTGTCTCATATTCTTGTGCTGCCCAAACAGCTGCTCACCTGGAAAGGGAGTAGGCAAAGGTTCCCTTTCATGTTTTGGATTCTGTGTGTTTCTAAGGTGTGTTCTCAGCCTGGATTAAGTGAGTTATGAACTGTTGAACAGTGCAGAACGTCTGTGGCACCAGCTGTGGAGGTCTGTCCTCAGATCTCCTTTTCCTTCTCCAGAAACCCCTGCAAACAAGAGTCTGGAAACCAAGCAACATCCACCAGTCAGACAAGACAGAGAATCCTGTAGCAATAGCAGTAGGAAAGCAATTATGGTAAGCCTTTAACTAGCTACAGAGTGAACATTTTACATTCCTAAATCTGCCATAATGCAAAATAATCTGTTTATATTAGGAAAGACATTGCATTCTGCTCACTCATCCCTTCCCAGGCTTGTCTGCACAGAACTAGGTTTCCATAACTCATAATAGGAAAACACACAATTGTCAAAATCTTAGGACTTGGCTTCTTTTTTTAATATTACCCCAGCTGCACTATCTTCATAGCCAAAGGGTCTCTTATTGCTCCTTTAATGAAGAGAAATATTGAGATAATCTGGAATTTGGTGCTCATCCCACGAGCCACAGGATCCCCTCTCAGCTGCTAGACTCTCTTCCCAATTATCACATGTGGCCTTGAAGCTGTTTTCCTCAGTAGCCCTTGATAGAGTTCAGACACTCTGGCCTCACAGGCACCCACTCACCCTGCTTTGGTGCCATTCTGTCTACAGCTCACGAGTAACTTCTGTTGGTGCCCATTGGGATCTGACATAGGAGGCCTCCAAGTCAGAAACATCTCTGCTTTGTTCCCAGCCCCATTTAAACAAGACCATTTCAGTAGGCGACCATTCCACCTGATGGATGCCATAAAGCAGGTCAGATTTAATACATCCAATAAACTGATTTTAAAATTAAATATAGCAATAGCATTTCACTAATGAAGTGCTCACTTGCAGAATTCCAAGCACAGTGCAGGAATTTAGTGAGTCTTTTTATAACCACAGGCTTGCCTCTAACTACAATTATAAATGGCTGAATTCTTATCTGGTTAAAGGGAGTTGGATTGTGCCCTGAACTAGATGCCAAGTTTCAAGAGCTTTCAGAAATCGGATTTAGATCAGATGAAGCCTTAAGAAGCTAGATGTTTGGATGAACCACATGTTTTCAAAAAAACCCCAAACCCTCTCACTGGTTTTTTTTCCTTATAATCTTCTAATATAGCGAATGTATTGCTGGCTGTCTTCTATATGAAGCAGGGCAATATATGCATGAAAAGCTTTAGGCTTGTGACTGGTTCCATGGAAGGGTTAAATTTTTGTGCATTGTTAAGTTCTCTGTATGTGACTGCCATTCCAGAGCCCAATCCCACATTCCTGAGCAGCCAAATTTCCCCTGGAAGTCAGTGGGAAGTTTTCAGGTGCATAGCAATGGACTACAAAGCAGAGTTTCTTGAGAAACAGGGGACTCACCATTTTCAAACAAAAATCTAGTCACCTTGAAAGCGACCTCTGTGCTCTCAGCCAGAACCACTGAAAGAAAACCTTCATTTGTATTTATCCCCTAACCCTGAGTGAAACAAGCATTGCATGCCCATCAAAGAAAACACTTTAAAAATACATTTTAAAAATGTCTAAACCTGGAATGTTTAAATGGTTTTGACCCTTCCCTTCATAATAAATAATAAATGTGAGGCACATTTATAATAATTTCTGCAGTTAGGCGATTATTACAATTTGTTGTAAATAGCATTTATTTGAGAGAAAAGCAGAGTTCCCTTCAATTTCTCTCCCTCTTTCCCCCTGTGATTCCCAGTTTCAGCTCTTCCCCCAAACTCATTTGGGCAGGGTGCCTGTGAGCAGCACTGAATATAAAGAAAGGAAGCAGCCCAAGTGTAAGTTTCCTTTGCCTTATGCCCCATATTATTCCTTATTTGTTGTGCTAATTCAGCAGAGTAATTCCCAAATACAGCCTCCTTGAATTGTTTTGGTGAGAACTGCTAACTCACTGCAGACTATTTTTAACGAGCTCTGCAGCCCAAAGAGTCAGAACTTTACGGCGTGAAGGCTCCATGCACTGACTATTTAATAATATTGCCGGTTGTTGAAGTCCCGCTGCTATTAAAAAAAAAAAATAATAATTTCTGCGATGTGATTGAAATTTGTTTCTCAAACCCCAAAGCGGAGTGTGCGAGTTGAGCAGCCGGGCCCCCGCGTCCTTTGTCCTGGTGCCTTTGGGGACGATGTGGTAGTGCCCTCTAGTGACACAGCCCGACAAGTGTGCCACGGAGCACAATGCGGGACTTTGTTCCACTTCCTGACCGTTCTTTCTTTTGGGCTCTATTTTGGGACGAAATTGATTTATGTCTAAATATTTCCAAAGCTAACATCTAGCGAAGGCGTCTCAGTCCAAAAAATAATACGTTTTTCCATACTTTTTAGAACCAGTGGGAGTTTTTTCACCTTTCAACTACTGTATTAACAAATGAGCTGTGGTTAAACATTTCAAAGAAACAGAATTTTTATTTTTGCTCTTCTGCGTTACTTGTGCCAGCAGGGTTTTGCATGGCTGAAGCCTTACAAAGTCAGTAGTTGGAGGCTTCATCCAGTTCCCAGGGAATTTAGTACCCAAGTTCTCATTAGACTTCCACAGGAGCAGGATTGGGTTCACTGAATAGTCATACACAATTAAAAGATAAACAGTCAGCCTGAAATGTTACTGAAACTTTTAGCTTCCTTTGCTCAGGAAAGAGGGGCATTCAGAAATGTTCAGGAAAAGAAAAAAAAAAAAAAAGAAAGAAAAAAAGAGAAGAGAAATCTATGCTAATTGTAGAAAATTTCAGAAAAAGCACGAAATACCTTTGTTGCTGTCAAGCACTAGTTTCTCTCTGTGTCCTCCTACACACATTTTATCATCTCTTTGTGACCATAACAATAACATATTGGAATATGACCAAATCAGTGACCTGCTTCATTCAGGGATTGGCTGGTTTTTGGCATTTTTCTGTAGCAATGAAATCAGTGAACTATAGTTTGCCTACAATATACAGGGGATTTTGGGCATGCCATAGTACACACTATTAAAATAGCATTTTTTTCCCCTATATTCTGTAATAAGAATAGATCCACCATTGTTAATGATGTAGTTTGTGGTCTGAGTACTCCTGCTGTTACTGTTAGTCATATTGAAATAGCACTAAGGAGCCTTATTCAGAGCCAGATGTGCTTGGTGCTGTACAAATATGAAAAAAAAAAAAAAAAGCAGAATCTATAAAGTTTACTTCTCTCTTGAATAATTAGTTTCATTTAAATATCAAACTTCCTGTGCCATAAACAAACAAAAAGTCATCCTGTTAAGTGATGCATTAAAGAGGTTAGATCCTGTATTTCTTCTGTGATGGGGAGGGGGGCAAAAGGGGAAGTGATGCTATTGACCTATATAAGTGCTATTCAAAGTGAGCAAAAGTTAGCCTAAGAAAAGCTGAAATGTTCTGCGTGATCCTCTTCACATGGAAAGGTCAGGAGGTGGAGAGTGAAAATCAGGAGAAAAAGATGTGATTAAAATGAGGTTTTATTTTTGTTTCAGGTTAGGGGAGTGGGAGCTGATTGAACATATTAGACATGAGAGCAGAGTAAGAGACATATCCCTCAGTGCCAGGGTTATCCATGTAACCCAAAGACCCTTTTTATTTAAAAAGCTATTACTTGTGATCTTTTCCATAGAGGGAATCAATAAATGCCCACCAAAGTTACTCTTTTGGTCAAAATGATAAATGAACATCGAAGTGCTATAAATTGGTAGCAACCAGCATAGTGATCCTGGAATTCAACAAGAAAACCAATAAGAGCAAAGCAACATTGAGACCCTCCTGGCTCTGCCATTGCTGCTGAAATTCTTAGAAATGACCCAAATATTTGGCATATAATGATTAAAAAAAAAAAGAAAAAAGTTAATTGTTTTACATTTTTTCCCCTCATTGGAATTAAACCTTAAAATAACAAGTCTTGTCTCCTTCCAATGTCTGTAGTTTGTATGTCCAGTGAGCCTTCAACACAGTCATCATTGCCTGAGTGTACAGAATCTGGAGTCAGCCCTGGTACCTGCCACACAGGAGGTGGGAGCAGGCACCAATATCCTCCAGTACTCTCCTGTGCTCAGGGAATGCTGCTCAGGCTTGATTTCTGCTCCTGAGTTATGAACAGTCCCAGTGCTTCACAGACTCTGTGCTACCACAAATCCAGCAGGGCAAAGCACATCATTTTCCCATGTACCACTACCCTGAGAAATAACTCCTTGTGTTTCCCGGATATTGCAGTACCTTAGCTAAGAACATGCTGATTTTCTTACAAAATGTGTAGCCCCCCCAAAAAAATTATAAAAGTTGCTCTTTATTCCTGTACTCTCTTGACTTTTTTTAAAAAGCAATCTGTATTTCCAGCTAGTCTTTCATTTAAAATAACCCTCTCATTCAAAACCTCACCTGTAACTTTATCCCAGTGGTAACTCTTACCTGCCATACTAGCCCTAGGCCCTTGTAGCACTTGACATCATCTCTTGGACAGGTTACAGAGCCTATTGAGACAGTTGTTAGAAGCAGATTTACTCTGCAATGTGGAGCCAACCACAGAAGAAAATTAGTGCATTTATCTGTCAGCATTAGGCTAGATTATCAATCCAGTGCACTAGTCACAGGATCTGGTTTTTCTTTCTCTGGGGAAGTGAAATTGATATAGTGGTAGGCAGTAAAGGTGTCACTTATAAACAGGACATTAGCATGAGAAAGTAGGAAAATGGTTACTTTTAGGCAACAGTCCTTTTTTAGGTTTAAGTATAGATTTGAAAAGTAAGGTTTTCTTCCTCACAAGTAGACTTTCTAAAAAGAATGAGAAAATTCCTTCCTTCAAGCCTTTTAGCTTTGTTTTTCCTACAAATAAACTTCTGAATTCTGTTCTGATTCTGAAAAAAATGGGCAAAATCTCTCTCTCTCTCTCTCTTTTAAAAAAAGTTATGGTAATCAATTTCAAGATTCTGAAAAGACCAAAAGTTTTCCCAATCAGGCAAGCCTCTGTATGACAATGAGAAAATTAGCTAATTTTCCTGCTCATACATCATCCATGACCAAACTGCAACTTTTTTGATGAATAAGACTGTGGTAACATACAGGTGTCCCCATCCCAAATCACTGCTCTGTTTGCTGGATGCTGGACAAATATCCTCCTGAATAGGTAATAAAGATTTTGTTCTGAGGAACAGCAAACTCAGCTTGGTCATTGCTGTGTTTTAGTTTTTTTGCCATACCTGCAAAGCATTCTATTACCAAGCCCAGCCAACCCACTGCTATTCCCATTATCCACCCACAAATGAACATGCTGCATGAGAAAATAAGACAGTTGCTCCCTACAATTACATTCCATTGTATATGGATAAGTATGAACTGCATGAGATTAGATTTTATATAAACAAGTAGTGAATAGTAATCCTTTGTCCTTAAACCTCCTCTTTTTGGTCCCTGAAAAGGGTTCCCAAACTCTTTTATGGTTTTGGGCCATCATATTTAGGATATATTTTGTTTTATTCTTTGTGAGTCCTGGTAGAGTGGCTGCTGAGAACAGCAGCACTGCCATAAGCAGCAGGATGCCTGGAGCTGACGGGGGTGTCAGAGGCTGGGATCAGTCCTCTGTACAGTCTGGTGTCCTGCTGCCTCCTGTGCTCTAGAGGAGCCTCTCCTGAGTGCAGAGGTCTTGAGCAGAACTAGATTTTGTCTCAGGCAGCTAGAGTGGTGCTGGATATGAAGCAAGCACCATCTCTGGTAGGATTTGTAAACAAGGCTGTTGTTTCTCAAAGCATATTTAAAAAATCCCAAGAAGTTGAAAAAAATTTAAGGCATTTCAGAGTGTGATGTTTGGTGCATAATACCCATGGAATTTCAAAGATACTGAGGCCTTTGCTTCCATTGTCCTTCTTCCTTATCTAACTTTATGTGAAAGCTAAGACTTGTTCTTATATTTCTAGGTCTGTTCAATTTATAAGGGATTGTTCTGATTGCTGGTACTATAGTCCTGACTAAAATGTGAACCTCAAGAAATACCACTTAATCCCAAAAGTGAATATTTTTTTGAAAGCTTTTTTCTACTTCTGGCTTAAGTACTTAAAGACTTTCCTGTAGATAATATATCAGCCCTTTTCCATGCTGGTTTAACATTTTCCACACAGTAGTGCCTTAGTGTGAGATTTAAAATCAATTCCCAAGAATGACCGGATCACCTAAACCTGTTGCTTGTTATTAATAGAAAGTAAGAGCAAATTAATATTTAAATTTCTGCCATAATTTTGTGTGAAAAATCTTTGATCCTTGTTTTCCATATTTCACTAGCAGTATAAGTGAGGTTGTTTGCACTAGTTAACATTAGTCACAGCTAACAGTGCATCAAGGTCAGGCCTCAGCTTCTGTAGGCCTCTAGAGAGATGTTTTTTGCTTTAGAAAAAAAATATTCACTTTTTCTTCAAATAGTGTAGTAAGAATAGCTATCTCCCTGTATGTGGGTGGAACTAGATGATCTTTGAGGTCCCTTCCAACCTAAACCATTCTATAATTCTGTGAATGTATTTTCCTGGCCCATTTTCCTACCATACCCCCAGTGGCACAGAGGACAGAACATGTGTTTGTTTCTGTGAGGGGAGCACTTGATTTGCACAGGGTAGCAGTGGTGTGGCACATGCTGCCCATGTTCCTCTGTGTGGGCTGTTTGCTGCCCACCTCCTGCTCTCTGCCTTCCCAGAAACTGAGTTGGAACTGCTGGTAAATTGACTCTGGGGAAAATTCAGAGCTTTTTACTCTATTTTATGTTGCATGCAAATGTTGTTTCACAGGCTAACATCACCCTCTTTCCTCTCCCACAGCAAGGAAAATGTGTTGTGTGGACAAGCACATGGCAACATTGCTCTGTCTGTAGCTCTAATTTTTTGTTTGTGGGTCTGCTCCAAGGTACTTGTGCCCCAAAACTACTGCTGCCAAAGAATTAGTGGGAAAATGGAATTGCTGCACCATCTGAGGCTGATTCCTTGGCCTGCAACAACCAGTGAGAGCAAAAAGCTGCTCACCGAGGAGAAAGGGAAGGCATACATGTGGCATGAGAGCAGGAATGCTGCCTACAGCAGAAGAGGGGCAGAAATCTGAAGGACCGGAAAGAACAGTGGTGCTTGGTAGCTGCTGTGGGGCTTGGGTTAAATTGCAGAGAATCAGTGTGAGTTGAGAGTCCATCTGTGTGTGTGCAAGCAGTCAGTGCCCAGCAGGTCTACATTCCTGGCAGGGAGCTCAGAGAGGCTGTGGAGATTGGGCAGGTTGATGGGACTTGGATGAGTTCATGGTGGGATGGCTGAGGCCTCTGTGAATGTCCTGTTCCAGAAGAGGTTTCCTGTGGCTCGTTACATTCTTGCTGTGAAGGCTCCCCAGTTTAGATACGTGCCCCTACAGATGCAGTCTGTTGGTGCTGGAAAATAGCCTGAGGCAAACTGTGGATCTTTACCTGTCTCCTCCTATAACTTCTTACTTTGGGAAATTCCCTGCTAGACCACTCCTGAGCTCAGAAACCATGTACATGTTTGGGCAGAGGTAGAGATTGCAACTTTTACTTTCAGGGCCTTAGGTACTCTCCTGGACATCAGCAGACTCTGACAGCTTATGGAAGACCTCTTAATTTCTGTGCAAGAGGAGTAACATTCAGTACTGCCAGGCTTTTTGTCTTTTTTCAGTTAAGAAGGGCAGCCATTTGAAGGAAGGGGCTGTCTTTGCTTTTAATATTTCCATAGAAAAATGAATTTATTTTTCAAGACTTTGACAGGTAAAACACTGCAGAGCAGGTAAAGGCTAACAAGGTCCCTGTCTATTGCCTAACACTGCTGCAGTAAAACTTAATGGGAAAACCTCTTGGTAAGGCACAAGGGACCCTCTCCCTGTGGTGGTGTTTGACATGGGAAATGCTCCCAAATTGTTGCACAAGTTTTTTCAAATGCTTTGCTTTTGTTTTGCATGTAAGAAGGAAAACCCTAGAAGCAACTTAAGAAGAATTGGTGCACAAATCTTAGTTTCTCTCCCTCACCAGGTGACCCTTCTCAGTGTCTTTCACTGCCCCAGCAACAAAATGGTGTCTTTCAGCAAAGTGAAAGACAGCTTTTCTTCCATTAACAAGCTGCCACAGACTTGGTCCAAACTCTTCATACAGAATTCCTGTATTTTCACTGTCCTACACTGTGCTTTTCATAGGCAACTTTTATGTGTGTAGATATATATATATATATAGATATATATATACATGGCAGTATTGTTAGGTAGGAAGCCAAGCCAGAGTGGCTTTGCTCCATCTTTTCCCCAGCAGGAAGTTTAGGATCAGTTTCCTGAAATCAAGAGCCTGGGGACTTCTTGCTGTTCTACAGAACTGCGATGCAATGAGTCACTGCAGTCTGTCAATTTGTGTCCCTCATTCTCTTAAAATTCTAGAAGTGTTTCTTAATTTGTTTTTACTTGTTTTTCTTCATCAGGCAGTGAAAAGAAAGTTAGCTCTGCACCAGGAATAGATTCAGGGAATTCTCATCCAATTCGGCAAATTCTTTGCTCACTCCCCCTTAAATGAAGCTATTTCCATTAGAAAAGGCTACTTGTGTGAGTAAGCTTTGCCCAAATGCAATACCAGCATGCATCATCTCAATCTATAAACCCAAGACACAAAAATTTCACATATTCCATCTGCTTAAGCACTAACTGGAGTTTCTGGATAGTTGGAAGATCAAGCTGAAAAACTTCATCAGAAATTCTGTGTTGAATGCAAAGTGTAAATTTAAGGGATTGTTATATGATTGCAAAGGGCAGATCTGATGACCTAAAATTTTAAGAGGAGAATTTTAAGATGTGAACAAATTTCTGAGAACACACGAAGCCATCAGAGCTCTGAGATACTGAAGCATCTTTCCTGAAGACACCAACACTGGGTTTTGCTTTGCTCACTGTGGTTTCAGGTCTCTCTCAGCCCTTTCTGCTACTTGGACTTTGCAGACCTGATTGCTAAAGCTAAGTGAAAGCCTGTTTATGGAGTTAATAACAATGTTCTCATTCACCAGGTACAAAAGAGGAGAAAACTATAAAAATTTTTAAATTTTCTCCTTTATTCAACTTTCAAGTTGGGCAAAAAAATCATAAAGTAATGCAACTTTATTGACATTTTTCCTTCTCCCTGTCTCTGAACTTGAATTTTGCACTCTGACATAGTAGGACAGATCTTTTGTCTGCAGGTGCAGTGGAGAAAGGGGAGAAATGTAGCATTGTAGAAGAGCCCTGAGGGATGAGAGTAGTAGGAGATATCATCTGTCCCTCAATTCCCAAAGGAAGGAATCCTCCACTCTGACTTGACATACAGGTGGTTGTGTTAATTGCAGAGATATGGGTTGGGATAGTTTTATTGTATAATATTACATACCACATGCCTATAGATCTATAAATAGGATAATGTTTACTTTTAAAAGTGCATGGCTACAGTTTCCCTAGTTTTTGCAAAGCTGGTAGCCTCAATCTGGTGATGGATTTTGATTTATTTTACTAAGAGAACCATGAACATTATATCAGAGGTAATATGTTGTGAAAGGGCTGGTTACAGTAAATATAAGAGCAAATTCAAGGAGGAAGGAAAGAAACCACTACTCTTGCTTGCTGGTTTGTAATTTTTTTGCTATTTTACTTTAGTATAAACGACAGGCAACCATTTACATGAATCTCTCCATTATAGACCAAAATAACAGTGCAGTTTTCATTAACAAAAAGACTACCTTTTTCTTCTTCGTTTGTGTTGTCAAGATACTTTAGCTGAAACATACAGTGATTTCCAACACTTACCCTAGTTGTCACACTGAGAGTGAAATAATGGCTGACATTAGGAAGATTATTTTTCAGCAATAAAATTACCTTTCACAACATATTTCTATCTAAGTGGAAATGATGGAAAATCATAGATTCTATTTTCAAATTGAGAGAGAGAGAAAGATGAAAATGAAATCAACAGGATTTCCTACCAGAGAATGTAGAGAATGCAAGCAAGCTAAAGATGCTGCCCCAAATCCAGTGGGAGCATGTCCCCAGACCTGTTTTTATAAATTGAGCCACTTGATTGAGATAAGTGGAATTGTGTGAAATGTTTTCTGTGCACAGTGTAAAATGTGGAGGTTAATTAACTGGGATCCCAATCCTGCTGCCTCTGCTGTCAGCAACACAACTCATGTGGATATCATTAGGAGCCGAGACTGAGCTTTTACTTAGTTTTTGTTAAGGACTTTGTGAACTTTTTTGATGAATCTCTAGCCAGATTTGACAGAAATGGGGTCAGTTTAAGGTTTTCTCTTGAAACTGTGATGTTCCCAGAAATGTATGATTTCAGTCATAGTGCTGGCGAAACTTGGCTTCGCTGTGCATGGAGTTGAATTTGAATGGAGTGCAGGGCATCTGAAACTATGTGAATCAAAAGAAAAAATGTGCATGTGATCCCTGCTGAAGTGTAACTGCCAAATTAAGACTGCCTATAAAAATGAGCTCCTAAAGAAAAAATGAAAGGAGTGTAGGCTGGTTTTATAAATACTATTGAATCTTGTGTCATCAGGCAGGCAGCCAGCAAAACAGTGGGTTGTGACTTGGGCTGTAAGTTGCGTAACTGTAAAGGTAAATAAGTAAAAGGAACGGATTGGTGACTTTCCATTTGCCTCTAAGTGAGGGTAGAATTGGGCCTTCAGGAGTGCTCAAAGAGTCCAAGGCAATAAACACGGTGACTTTGCACTCTGCACAAAATGTAAACCCCATAAAATAATGCTTTCTCAAAATGTTGCCCCTCTGATTTTAGCCCTCCAAAGATCTATTTTTAGACCTGCCTTTTCTGCCAGTGTTGCTCCTGAGCCATTGTTCCCCTGAGTCGGGGCTGGTGAAGCAGCTGGCAGCGAATTGCGGGTAGGTTGGAAATGCACACGAACATGCTCAGCTACAAAGAGATTTTAGTTCTCATAGTGTTAACTGCCCCTTCCCTGCACTCCTCTCCCCCCGCGCCACCCCCGCCTGCCACAAGCGCGACCCAGATCACATTAGAGTCCCAGAGCACAGGGAACGGGTCTCATCTATCCGTCACCAAGGAGGCAGACAGGACTGGGAAACAACAAGTCATTTGTACCTGATGAGGAGGACACTCCTGGGAAACAAACAGATGAGCCACCACATGAATCTGAGCTATTCTCTGAGGTAAACAGAACTGCATGAGAAACACACAAATTATCAGGGGCATCATGCTTAACTCCCTCGCTTCAAGCTGCTGGACGGGCTGTGGGCCTGAAACTCTAGATTGTCCCAATATCTGATTGTGAGAAAGTTAACCCCCTAAAAGCATCAGGGGAGGGGAAGGGAGTCCCAAACCCCAGGTTTGTGGAGCGGCCTTGTTCCCTCTTGCTCATGTTTAGTTGTCCATGCCCCCTCACAGTGTCCTGGGACGCCAGCCCTGTGCCAGTCATGGAGGACACGCGCAGCAGGGCTTGCAGCATGCTTTGTGCAGGGTACAGATTTTCCCTTTGGGGCCATTTCTGGTTAGATTTATTTCAAGCTTGAGCCAATTTGTGCTGCTGTAGCACTCTAATGATAGGTCGTATCAATAGTGGGGTCCCTTGCTACAAGCAAAACATTTGTAGTAGGGTGCAGTCCCTGAGCGGTGACAGCAATGACACCACTGCAGAGCAGGGGCTGCATGGGAATGGTCATGTGTTCATGGCGCATCTTGCTCTGCCTGCTCCAGTAGGCTTGAGGGCCTTCCTTCAGCTCACATTTTGTAAATGTGCTCTCATTCTGGTTTAAGAGAATCATATTAACTGATTTTGTAGCAGGCCTAAGCTTTCTAGCAAGGTATGTGGGACAAATTCCACAAAGGGAATTTAAGTCATTGTTGCAATCTGCTGCTGTCTTTGACACACCATTGCACTGGGCAGCTAGAGGCTGTGCAAATCTTCATGGCATGGCCACAGGGATAATATAGTCATTTACCCCTATTTTATGACAAGAAATTGAAGTGGAAAGAGATTTAGTGAGTGATTTGTATGAAGTCATACAAGGATCCTCTGATGAAGTGAGGAATTAAACCAAAGTTTTGAATCCTAGTCCAACCCTTTTAATCACAAGGTCATTCTTCCATTCTGCTAGGCAGCGAAACAAGAGGTTTAATTTGGTGCTTAATATTTAAAAAGAGTTGTCTGTGAATCTCAGTTCAAGAGGCACATAAGTATAGTGGTTAAAACAAATTGGAGAAAGAAAAGATATCCTGCTGGAGCGGAATTCAGAAGTCTGGCAAGAAGAGAGGTCTTGTGATTAAGCATGACTTGAATGTAGGTCACTTTGGAGAGCCAGGTGATTTCTGAATGCAACACTTAGCAAAAGTCTCTATGCTCTTGGTGGATTTTCGGTCGTGTAACTCAGAGGAGATCAAGGTTCTAATTTTGACGTTTTTCTTGACAAGTATTGTTCGACTTCTTTTCTTTCGCTCTTTTCCCCTTTTCCTTGTTCTTCCATTGTGAAAGTGATTATACTCTGTTGTGAAGTGATTAGTGATAACAAGTGATGCTCTTTGAGTAATATGTTAGGAATACCTTTTCACATTCATGAGTTATAATATGGGAGGGTTATAGTATGTTTGTATTGTACCTTAACAGTTTCACTTATGAAGTGCCAATGAATGCTCTATAGTATTCCTAAATTTTCTCTGAAGATTGGTACAATACAGAAACATATAGTATCATTTAGAAATACAAAAACATATGTTAAAGAATTTTTAAAAAGTTGATTCAAGAACTAGAAAACTCATTGAAGACAGACTGGTGATTTTACACCTGCCCATGACATCTCTGAGAACATGAACTGAATAAGGACAGTTTACCTGGGCAGGCAGAGAGCCCTGTACAGCCAGTTCCCTCTTGGAATCTGCAGATGTGATTCCACTGCCTTCATCAAAGTTGATTCATGAAGACCAGGGAAAAATTTAGCTTTTATTATATGAAGTTCTGTATTAATGACTTAGTATTCTCTGTGAAGTATGTTGAGCTTCTCTTTTTTTACATACTGTGTTGCTGAATCATTTATACCTATCTCCCTGATACATGATCACATCTTATAATTAATTTTATGAAAGGATTTTCCATTAATTCTTTCCGTATTCTGAGTATTAAACCCTTGAATATAAACCCATGAATGTCATCTTTTTATCATCAATGTAACTTTACTGCAGGCCAGTAGATTACATTTTGTGTACAGGGAAGCAACTGTAAATTAGCCAGTATTCATAGTGGAAGTATTAGTTTTTTGGTAATCAGAAGCACATATTGGTTTGTTATCAGATTAGGAGGTAATTGAATGAAAGAGGATTATTTATATGTGCTTTATTTCTAGATTTTAGAAAATAGGTCTAGAAGATGGAAGAGCAGTTTCTCTGATTGCAGTTAGAGGATGTTATCACAACTGTAGGGAATAAGGAATAAGTCAAAGTTACAGTAGAATAGTTATTTTAGACGGAAGACTTAACCCCTTACAAAAAAACCCTGTTGCATAAATTCTTCATTCTTGCATCATAAAGAACAAATGCTCCAGGACTGGTTTCTGTTAATCCTATGCTTATGTTTTTAAATCTGTTTCTGCTAGTACTTTCTGGGTATTCAGTGTACCTCCTTGTCGTGCTGTTCTGCTCCTGGTGCACTTAATGGTGTGATTCCCATGGATTTTTCTGTACAAACAATGTTTTAGTAAACGTGTTCTCAACAAACTGGAGGTGTGTATCTAACAGGATGGAGCATTAGTCAGTATGCACATGATGGAAACTCCACAATAGGAGAAAAAGCCAGTTTGTTTAGTCCTCTTTCAGAGTTGTGCATCCCTCTAATGCCACCTTTCCTGTCTGAGTCAGGGTATTGTCTCTCTTGCCTGTAAACCGTAGGGTCAAGTTGAGGTAAATCTCTGATGGGATGTGAAAGAGAGCAGTTCAGCTATCTGATGGGAACTTCTGTGTACAGTATCATTTAGAGGTCATGTTTTTCACCCCATCAGATTTTCATAGGTTGCTTCATTAAAAATTGAGCTTCAAGCACACAACAAAACAGAGTGGCAGGCTGCTTGAAACTTCTATCAATAATGTATCAGCTCATCTATTCTGATTTCTTCCAAATACTGCCTTTGTTATTTTTAGCACAAAAGAGAAAGCATCTAAATACCAAGCTCTGTAAAGGGGAAGGAGACTTCACTCATTGCCACGCTTTGCTAAACAGTGTCAAACACGAAGCAACCTTTTGCTTACATAGAGCTTTTCAGTTAAAGGGGGAAGGTTTCCATTCCATGAATGCTTGTTTTTGTGCTGGCCAAGATGAGCAATTTTTCAAAGCCCTCATTAACAACAAGAGACATAGCTGTATTCAAGGATCCCTCCAAAGCACCAGTCATGTCAGAAACACGACCAGCTCATTCTTGGTGTGAGCTTTTGCACAAAGCTCTGAGCAGTGGTCATGCTCACTGTGCTTGAGAAACTGCCAGGGGTGTTGTTTAGAAGGCCCAGTAATCCCCTGGGCTCCTTAAACCACATGTAGGAATGCTTCCCTGCTTTACCATTCCACTTCAGCCAGGGTGGAAGCAGACCTGACACATGATTTCTTTTTTTGCTGCTTTCAGGGTCATTTTCTCTGCAGAGAAAGAAAAGGATGTAAAGCCTGCCTTGTACAGGTTGTTTTAGTGTGTGCTATTTATTGAGTGTGACTGGGCAAGGGCAGATGGAGGTCCAGGAGAATCCAGAGGAGAAAGAGTGATCCAATAATTAGAGCCAAGAGCTTCTGTCTCCAAGGTGTAGTGCTGCCTGTTATGTGGACTTTTCATTTGGCTTTGTGTCTGTAATGTGGAATAACAGTATTTCCTCCCTTCCACATCCTGCTCCCCACAATCTCATGGCTTGAATGGAAACAGGCAGAGGAAAAAGCACTCTTTTCTTATGGATTTTCTCTGACACATCCCTGCTGCAGTGCATGTCAGTGAACCTGTGCATCACACAGAGGTGTCTCTGTTCTAGTCTGCATCACTCAAGATTTGTTTCTCTCTGAGAAGGTTTTCTTCAGTGCTGGCTGGTGTAAGGAGATGTAAATTTCTTTCTTTGCAAACTGTATAAGGTCCTTTGAATTTCTTCTGCCCTATGTATCTTTCTGCAACTCAAGAGCTCTTCATCTTAATTTGAAAAAATTTGGGGCAGACTTAGGATAAGAGAAAATTCTTACCCACAGGAAAACAAAGCAACCTCCAGTAAAACTTGAGAGTGAAAGCAAAAGTATCTTATGTACTATATAGCAAGTAACAATATGAACTGTAAAGCTGTAATTTTTATTTTTAGAATTAATAGTTCTAGCAACCCATTTCTAAAAATACCCGTCCTAGGGGAGGTATTTATACCTCAGCTTTAGGCACCTCTCTCAGCTGGCTAAGTTAGTCACTTTATATCTCCTTTACAGTCAGAGCAGAGAAGTTTCTGGCTGACCCTATGCAGCAGGACTTCAGTGCCTTGCTTTATTCTGCAGAGAAGCCTGTGATTTTAAAGGGATAACTGAGATTATCTGACTGAATTATGGACTTCAAGTTAGGTGATGTGACTCTACCACTAATGTCTCTGCAGGTTCATTGAGTAATTCAAGGTGCTAGAATTTCATAGCTATTTGCAAATACTCTAGTAATGACACAGAGAAAAAACAGGCAGGAAAAGCTTTATTGCTGTTGTCTGTGATGTGCATGACCTCGATTATTTTGCTCTATGTATAAGGTCAGCTCTTTCTACAAGGAGAATGTGAACTACAAACACAGCTGATAAATCTCTATGGTGTTATGTGTTCTTCAGCATTGATTTCTGCATGACTGGTATTAGTTTTGTGTATGTTTTGAAGAAAAAATGCCATTTTGCTGTCAGGGGAGTTGTTCAGAAATTAAGATAATGAGTAAGCTCAGTAGTGGCACCAGTGCAACTTTGCACCTGTGGACAGAGCATGTCCATGTACTGTGTGATGGGAGGATGACAAGAGATGTTGGGCCATGGAATTTGTTAATTTGCTGGTAATTCTCACATGTATCTCATCTCAGCAGTGAGAAATAAGGAATGTATTTTTGCAAATGTTTTTTAAGATGTTCTTCAAATAATATTCTTCTCTGGGGAGATGTCTGTGAGTTGGTCTATTACACCGTTAAGAGCCTAGGTATTTGAGTACATATTTTGAAAGTGAAATTATCTGTAGGGCTACATTTATGTTGTACTCTTAGTCTAAGGGATTCAGAGAAACAAGGGTTTTAGGGATGGATAACACCTTTGATCAGACCAAGTAAAATAGTTGGGAAAAAGGGGAGGTAACTCCAGGTGCACAGGACATGTACACAGTCAAAATTAATTTCTGAAGTCACTATACAGCCTCAAGTATGCTATCAGTAGAATAACAATATCAGTGATGAGAAATAACAGTATCCTAATTTCTGAAGGTTTGAACAAACTGAAAGGAAGGTGACAGGGAGTTCCTTAGCACTCTGTAGCTCTGTACATGTGCACAAAAGAGCAAAGAAAAGAACATGAACTGATCTCCTAAATTTTAAGCATTTCATGACAGGATCAAGTTAGATACTTGAGTTTAATATGTTATGCAAATCTCTAGTCAAGTGTGGGGACATTATTTGAACTGTTATCTGCAATTTAAACAACAATAAATTGCTTCTTGATGTTCTGAAGAATTTAAGGACCTTGCTACAACCTTGTGAACACAGTGAGACAGAAAGCAGTCTGAACATATACAGGGCTCTTGTAAACTGTGTGATCATAATGAGCTTTTTCTTGCTATTTTAGAGAAATGTTTACTTATTTTTCCCAGAGCAGAGGAAGAAATTTCAACATTCACTAGAGAAAAAGATTGTGCATTTGCACTTGATCTTCAAAACATGTCATCTAACAAGTTCACTTTTCTTAGACAATAAATGCTTCTTCCCTTCAGAGATGGATTAACAATGTAATTTGCAAATCTCTCCCCACAAAAACAATATCAAACACAATGTTTATCTGTATTGAGCCTGACAACTTCACAAATGAGCTTCAAAACCCATTCAGTAGCACTGTGAATACATATCCTGCAGACATATCAACAGTTTGTTGCAGTTTGTACCTAATGAAGATTGCTTAGCAGCACATTAATCAATCTAATCACGGGGAGAAATCATTCACTACAGAAGTTCTGGAACTTCATTTGGCTGCCTTGTGCCTGCCTGGTGCATGCCTTTGTTAGAGCTTCACAGGCTACCCATGCAATATTTGAGCTGGTTAATCAATGAAATCAATGTGTAAATTTGATATGATTTGTTCCTCAAGGAGGAGGTAACAGAGTAACCCTGCAGCTTTAGTCTTCTGAAATGCTGATTTTTAGCCTTCCTTTAGGGAAAGGTTACAGACCTGAGGAGAGTCGAGTCCTCTGGTTTTTGCAGAGGTTTGCTTCCCCCTCTCATTTTGACAAGTGTCCTCAGTGTCACTTTCACGCTTTTGGCCACACAGGAAAGGCTGTGGGCAACTTGTGGTGTTTGCTCTGAGGGCTCAGTAAGGCCATGGTGTATCTGACTCTGGAGCTGCAGGCTCAGACAGGCCTGACCTGTAGCACCTATGTTTGACATCCCAACACATGTCCTTATGTCAGCACAGGAGAGGTTTACTCCCCCTTTTGGATCATTATCTGCTTAGTAATGACTCACTGCAACGCTGCCAGCCAGGATATGAGGCTGCCCAGATCTTCACAGGGAGCTCAGTGTGATCTCAAAGATGAACCGTTGGTGATGTTCAAAAAGTTCAGTTAACTTTTTAAAAAATTATTTTGCTCTTCCCTGTGTGGAAAGTCAGCTGTGCTTCAGTTCATGTGAAGTGCTATCTTCCCTTAGTTCTAGTGCCTGGGGGTCTTTTTTGAAGTAGTGGGGTCTGAGCTCACCAGCTCATGTCTCCGAAATCCTGGGTGGTCTCAGTGTGCAGTACAGTGAGAGCTGTGAAGTGCAGGGAGGCTGTGGGTCTGTTATAGCCTGTCTAACACCTTTGCCACAGCAAGCAAGGGAGAGGGGGCTATTCTCTGAAAAAGAGTTGAGGATGAAATCTCTCAAGTCATTCCTTGACGTCAGCGACACCCAGTTAGGCCACAGCTGCTTTCCTCCCTGAGAATCTGGGTGACTGTGTGGCTGAACACTCTGCCAGAGCTGCCAAAAATTTATTATTTTCTATATTTCTGCACCTGTATTAAAAATATGCAGCACAACAGTCAAACACAAACAGTAGTGAAGAAAGTGGGCTGTAAAATGAGTGGTCTGTGAAGTCAGTGGACCATTTTCTCTTCCCCTTAAACATCCCTTCTTTCCATCAGAGCAATCAACACTTGGAAATTGCATCAGTTTACTTCAAGTCAGTTAAGGTAAATTAAAAGAGCTTTTGTGGATACACAGTCTGACACCAGTGTAATGTTAGCTACATGACTTCTGCAAGTTTTCTGGCGTGATGGAAATGTACTATACTAAATTTGCCAGAATTAATGTAGATCCAAGTGTTCTCCCCAGAAGCTGCTTTTAAACAAATTTGACACAACAAAAGGATTTGCACTGAGTGATCATGGAATTTCTGATCTGTTTATAAAATAAACTTTGCTATCTGTAAGGAAAAAAAATGGAATTATACAAGACAATATGAAATTGATAATGTTTCCAGTATGTGCTTGCACTAGCAGTTTTGGGAGATTTCTGTGCTTCTGGCAGTCAAAATGGACTTTCAGAAATTATTATATCATCAGCTCAGATGTGTGTTTTGCAGGTTTGGTGGAAGGGAGCACACATCTGTACAGGCAGCCATGGGTACAGAGGAACATCTGTGCCCCAGGACTTCTAAATGTCCCTCCTGGCCACATGCACAGGATGATGGTGTTGCACAGGCATGACTCAGTAATAGCCTCAGCCATCACACAAATGCATCATTTAGCACCAGCAGCAGATGCAAATGCAGACAGAATATTTCAGACATCATATCAGTTCCTGATTTAACAAGACAGGCAGCAAACTAGATGGCTATGGGCACATGGTAGTTCTGCTGACCTCCAGGAACTTCACTTCTCCAGGACAGCAGGACTATTACATGGTGCATGCTTAGAGCTTGCTGAATTAAGACCTAAGAAAAGTTGGGGTTTTTATCTGGGACTTTGAAAATGATGCTAGAAAAGATTAGAATTTTATCTCTAAATTGTCCCTGGCTTTCCCTGCTCCAGAGCATAATTTCATTTATTATTCTAATTTATTCATTTTAATTCAGGAAAAAAAAATCTTAACCATTTCTCAAACATAGCAATGAAAAGTATGAGTAATTATTTAATAATGAGGCAGAAGTTTAAGAAATGTGAAGAATATTTAAAGTAATGATAACAATGCTGCTCCTTCCTTTGAAAATAGGAAAATCTTGCAATCAAAACCAATGTTTTAACAGTTTCTAATTTTGGCTGAAAGCTGAAAATTTAATTGCAGCCAGTAGTATTATTTGCTACAGTAAAAAAACCTTAAGGAGTCTGATGCACTATTTGTAAAATGGTAGTAATAAGTGTGAACTTTCATTACACTATTGGATCGATACAGTAATCTGCTAAGGTAACCCTATAGAGAAAATAAAAAATCTGTCTTTTCAGATGGGGCATCACAAATGTATTTGAGATGTGGCAGTGGTGGGCCATAGCCAGTGCTCCTGGCGCTAGATGTGAATATGGTTACAGAGAGTAAGAATATTTCCCCAATAGAGAGAAACCTGGTTATTGAGGTACTGCTGATGCACTGTAGGGCTGTTGATGTGTCAGATGAAATAAGTAGTTTTCTCTCATTAGCATAAATTTGAACAGTGAGTCAATAAATACAGTAAATAACTGCAGAAGTTTTGACTTTATCTATTACTCCCCAGCTGCTACCACCAAGGAGTCACTTGGATAAAGTGTTTATTCTGCAGTGGGTAACAGCCCAGCCTGATCAAAGCTTTGCTTGCTCTGTGGGGACTGCCTCCTGAATAAATAAGGAGAGTCACTAAATAGTTGAACATTTAATCTATCTGCAAATGAAATTAACTGGACAAACCCAGAGGGGTTCAGTCTAAATAATTCTCCTGAATGGAGTGTAAATCCTAGGGTGATAGATTTTAGAAAAATACATACCACAATTAAGGTGCAGAGAAGTTCTTTTCCATACCTGGTCACAAACGTCATGAGAGTCAAGCACATTAGTAAAACCATACTGGACTACTTTGGAAGAACCTTTGTACTGTCTTTGCAAATGCACACAGTTGACCCCTGCACAGTTTGCAGTCTACCAAGAGGAGTAACTGTGTTTCCATCCTCTGTTCAAATCCAGCTGACACCAAGTTCCATGTTCATGGTGAAGTGAGGGTGGACAGAGCAGTGGTAAAATGGCCCTTCCCCATCAGTTCACTGGAACTGAGGATTTACAGTCTCTGATGAAAGGAAGTAGTGGGGTAATCTGCAGTGGAAAAGCAGATCTGTAGGCAATCTTTATTCTTCAGCTTCTGTCTTTGAGGAGAAACATTAGCGAATCCAGAGCAGGTCCAGAAAGCGACTATAATACAAGTTTGATTTTGTCTCCCCTTTTGGGGTTGCCATCTGCTTTATCATTTACAGAATGTTAACATTCTTTAAAAAATGGGCAGATGGACCTCATTCAAGTTCTGACAGTAACTCTTTGTTATTGGTACAAATAGCTGCAGAGGTATTTAATTACCATTAGTAGTCATCAGTTTGCTGCTAGCTGGTGACATTCAGAATAGTGAGCAGGCTGCATTCTTTGTGTCCAGTGAGTTCATAGAAAGTTAAACCTACTTTTGACAACAGCCTCAAGTTAGCTACCATTAACCCCTCTTCAGTTACTGGATGATGTGTTTGAACAGTATGAATGATTAATGAAGGTTAAATAGTCCAGTTTCTATCTTAAAACCTTTTGTTATTGGCAAAGGGCATGGCAACTGGCAAGGTGAGCAGAAATTCAAGTGTTTGGTTTTCACCAAATAGTTCTTAGCAAATTTAAATTATCATGAGATGGTATATTCAGAAGGAAATGAAGGGCTGTGCCAAAGAATGTAATCCTTGCCAGTTTGGCAAAATTGCTTATGAAATTAAACTTGTCTACTTATATTTTTCTCAGAAAACACTGCACTCTATTTTTAAGTGTGCAAAAATAACCAGTCTAGAAAAAGACCAGCATTTGGTTTTCTCTTTTGTCCCTTTCTTAGATGATAGAAACAGAAGGAAGGAAAGTTCTTGGTAGTTGCATTCACCTACTCTGCCCTAATTCCTGCTCCAAATCTGGCTTTCTGCAGTTTTGCAGAGGTGAGATTCTCTTTTGACACCAGAAGATTTTCTGGTGAATCCATGGTACAATATTGGCCAATTCTGCATTAGGAGATAATCCTGGAAGACTCAGGAGTTACATGGCAGAGGTGGGTCCAGACACTCAGGTCTCCTTTGACCTCAGACCATCCAGGGTTGCCTTTATACCTGTGAATAAGTCAAGGACAGACTAAGCAAAGGCAATTCAGCCAATGCTCTGAGATTCAGACTGTCGTGGGCTGATTTTTTCTTACTTCTTGCACACTGCCATTGCATAGAAAGCTAACACTGACTTCTTTAGCAAGTGTCCTTTGCTGGCATCTTGGAAACTTTATTGGCTACTGGAACTTTCCAGAACAGTACAGACCCAGACTCTGTTTCTTACTTTTTCTTTGAATCTGCTTTAGACACTGTGTGTGACCATTAACAGTGTGACCATTAACAGTGACCATAACAAAAATATAACTGATCTGCACACCTCAAAGAAAAGGTTCGATCCTCATTTGTTAAAAGTAACTATTCAGCCTTAAGAGCTTCCACTGTGATCTAATGAAATGTACAGTCTAAAGTATGTGATCTAAGAAACATTAAAAATATATCTGATATCACTGTGACTACAGCTCCTTCTAGTCTCTCTCCAGTGATATCTGTTGTCTGTAGGAAGAAAAGAGTAATATCCATAGGTTATTCAGCACTGATTCTTGTTTAATTTTCTGTTCAGTATCAGACCTCCTACCAACTAACTAACTAAAATCACTGGTGACAAGACTGTGCTGCCATGGGAAGATGATGGTTAATTGGCCACTACCCTTGTAGAGACATCACTGAGATGGGTTACAAAAGACTGTTGGCTCACACTTATTAGGAACAGAGTGACATATTTTCTGTCCATGCATTCCCATTAAAAAGAGAGCATTATAGTATTTTAGAAATGTGCTTTATTTTCAGTAGTTCTGGTGTGTTTGTGAAACGATTTTGTGAAAACTGTCATGCATGTATGCCCTCCAGGTACCATGGTTAACATCTGGATTTGCTTGAGTAATGCTTCTTGCATTGTTTCCTGTTTTCCAAGGCAATTCTGTGCCTGTCCAAGGTACAGCACTAATTATTAGTTAGGAGAAGACTAGAAATGCAGAGCTGTGCCTGATATGACTCCTCTACCCTGGCTCTAGCAGTGCATGGAGGTCTAAGGCGGCTTTTCTGCCTGATGAAATGTCCAACCCTGGGGTATGAGCCTCAAACAGGACCTGAATTAGCTTTTGCTGAAGTGAGCCCTGACATGCAGTCACTCCACTTGACTTCTGGAGACTTCTGGAGACTTCTGCAGGCTGCTCTGTTTCATCTTGTAACTCTTGTTCTCGTTTCCTAAGATACATCTGCGTGGGAGCAGACACCGTGAGTCAGCTCTGCCCTGAGTTAGATACCAAGGCTAACTAACTGTTTGAGAAGTCAGAGTGTTCAGATGCAAATTGGTACCGGAGTTTCCTGATTGGTTTCCTGATTTAGTGCCCCTTTAAGTGTAGAAGAAATGCTTGCAAAAACACTGAAGTAAAAAATGTGTTGAGAAATGTATGCAGAAATTAATTTTAAAATGGAAAACAAAAGTATGACCCTCCAAGCTAGGACATTGCAGCTCTTGAACATCGTGTTATGATTTTTCCCTTCACTATCTGTGCATGAGGTACTGATAGGGGATGGAAGAATAGAATGTACCACCCTTCTAAGCTCACTAAGGATGTTTTGGACAGAGTCCATCATGCAAAGAGGTGCCTTCACCTCTGGATTTTCTCACTTGTCTGGGAAAGTTTTCAGAGCTACATGATGTGACCTGTATGTCCTGGTTTAATAGCCATCAAACCTTTTAAAGAGAAAATGATGGCAAAAGTCTGCCCAATAAATTGTTGGATTACATTTAGTTGCCCAGTCACAAGCCCAGTTAATTCAGCTGCACTGACATATGTAAGAAGAATAAATGATGAGCAAATATTCAGAAATAGGTATTTAGACTTCTGTTAAGTGTCCATTTTGCCAAATTATGTCTACCCTTTAGGAACAGGGTAAAACATTCTTAAGTTTCTAATGACTAAAATTTATCCCATTATATAAAGTAGGTAATGAGCTGCCTAAGGATTTATTTACACGAACAGTAATAATATTTTAAAGAATGATTAGGAGCACTGAATCACACTTTAGCAGCCATTTTTTGGTGAGTAGTAGAATTTTAATTAGCTTCATATTCATTACTCATCCAATACCTAGTCTCTAATTGTACCCTCAGTGTATTTTGCTGTCATTGGAGCTCACTTTTATTAACTATAATCATTGAAGGTTTTATGAAGCCTATCTATAGTACATGAATACCACAGTGCAAATGAATCACTCAGCCTTACTAAACTGGCATGAGCATTTGCCAGATAAGTACATTTTGTACTTGCACTGGCATGACAGTTATGAGAGGCTGAAGAAAAAACTGATTTATTTGACCATCAAGGAAAAGCCTGGTAACTGAATATGTAAATTTTGTGAACTTGGTAGTTTGTTCCATTTTTTAAAAAGCATTTGTTTAGAAAAAACAGGTGTGCAACTTTCTTTTAAAAATAAAATTAAAATAATCCCTTTTCTATTTTTATCATTAACAATACCCATGTAATCAGTATAGAATAGGAATGTCCATGACAGCTGTACTTCTCTGTCCATGCAGTCATCCAAAAACTGTACATGCAAAAGTAAAATCCATGAGTCTATTTTGGTTTTCATTAAAATCTTACAAAAAGGTGTTTATCACCTGTGCATTTAGACTGAACTTTACCAGCATCATTGAAGCCCACAGACTCTTAATCCCTTTGGAGAGCAAATTCACAACCATGAGAATTGACCCCTGCTACAGATGGGTTTCTGGTTTGTCTATAAGTTTGTGTGACCTCCTCTTTCCCTGTATTCTGAACTTCTAAGTTTGGATTGCAAATTTGTCCATCCAGCATAATAGTGTGTTGATAAGAACAGTAAATAATATTACCCCTGGCAAACAGCAGTATAGAAACCATAGAGTGCCATAAAACTGTCTGTTCTTCATAAATTTTTTCATCTTTTAATAATGTAGGTAGCTCATACACAAGCATAAAATGATAAGTGAAAAATAAATTGTCTGGTGACTGTGTTGAAAGTGCTGACCTTGCCTTTATTCAATCAAATTCTCAATAATAAGAATGTAAGATTTGCCTAGAGCAGGCCTGAACTGGGATTAAGGATGGCAGCTGTCAGTGATTTTTGCCTGTGAAGTAATGTCACTTGATGCTTCTGTCATACAGAAATGATAATAAGAAAGTCATTAGTGTTTGCAGTATTAATCTTATTGGAGCAGGAATTCTTTCAGAGATCATGATTTTTCTCTAATTTCTCAATTGGCCATTAAAGAATTGTGAACTGGTTCTGTATGTCATTCTCCCACTCAGAAAATGTCAGTCAAATAGAAAGATTAAAATAAGTAAGTTCCGCTTAAATGCCTACCAAAGACAGAAGCAGATGGAAGAGTGATTTGGTCTGAATTTTTTTTCTGTGCTGGTATGCCACCTGCAAAAATGAAGTAGAAAGTAATATCAGACAGCAAGCTGTTCTCCAATCCTTCTAACCAAGTTGCCTTGAAATTATTTTTAAAAATTCCAAAGGGAGTTGGTTTAGATATGAAGTTACCAAACTGAGTTTCAGGAGTTTGTAATAAACACATACCTGATTAGGAAAATTATTTGATTGTTTTGCTGTTGGCTAAGAACTCCTTCAAATTTTTAAGACCTTGTTGACTTTTAATCAAAGATGTCACTTAGATTAAATTATATGAATGAATGAAGAGGCAATTCCAAAATGTGTTGAGGCAAATTTTAGTTTAAACCCAAATCTGTCTCTGTGTGCTAAGGTGTCATCCCAGAAGACATGACTCCATCCCAATGCCAAAGGGCTCTGACCCACCAATGAAAACAGAGACTCCATCAGTTCTCTCCTCTTTGATATCTCCTGGAAGACCCTGTCATTGATGATCTTCCCTCTTTTAGCATTACTGTATTGAAACCTATCCCTGTTAAAATCAGTGGTGCAAGAACCAGGAAGCAAGGTTGGGATGGTGCAAGGATGTGAGGAAATGTGAATGGCAAGGTTGCTGCAATGGAATTGTAAATGTTGCTAATAGTGTTTGATAGATTCAGATGCTTCCATCAGGACTTCCACTTGCTCGGGATCACTTTGCTGATCACTGCTGCTCTCACCTCTCTGTGAATGTGTCTGACGGATCTTTTGTATAAATGCAACATCAAGATATATTTCTGGAAAAAATATACCTCATCTCATAGTAAGTAAATGACAGTCAATCATTCTTGCAATGTTCCCAGATAATTAGCCACTGGGCCTGTCTAATTACTTCCATGAAACATGAGTTGTCTTTCTTAAATTTCTGAAATATGGTCTGGGAAGTCTCAAGTAACACAGTGGTTAGCCACTGGCTGGTCAATAGTGATGATTAATAAAGTTTATTAGTGGTAGTTGAATGAGGGATGGTAAAATATGGATATGCTCCTTACTTTCAAATGATTTATTAATTATTTTATATTACCTTTTTCCACTGTAGTGATTAGCTTGTTTTAATAATATATCAATGTAATCATGTATACATGATAAAAATACACTTGGTTCACCTTGCATGGGAGGAGGAATTCAAAACAAGAATAAGTCTCTAGCAAAAGACAAATCTGAATAGGGCTCAGAGAATTTTCCAACCTGACATTCTTTTAAATTTTATTTCAGGACTGAAACATGGTACAATGTTTCCTGGTACAATGAGTTTCTATTTAAGAAAGGTGTCCAAGACATACATTTTGGCGTGTTTTCTCAATTTATTTTATCCAATTCTTAGCTGTGCCTTTCTCTTCCTTTCAACACATTTGTCTTTTGTCCTATAGAACCTATAGATAATCAGAATTTCCATTCGCTGGGAAGTTTCAAATTGCATCAAAAAGTTTGCATTTTAAAACAATCAATATCTGTTCTAATCTGAGAAGACTGCATTGGGATGATAATCTTTGCAACAATTAAAATGGCAGACAAGAGTCTATTATGAGGTCTGTGGAACATCCCATGCAAGCAACTCCTGGAGCTCTCTTTGTGTAAGACCCAGATGGAGTGAGTTGTCAGAACCCAGTGCCAGGGTGCTCTGCAGTGCTGTGCCAGCTTGGTTGGTTGTCTACGGCTCCCAAGGTGTGGCACAGCTAATCCTCTTTACCTTTTAACAAAGTTGTTCTTCTGATTCCTTTGTTGAGGAAGATTTTCCTTGTGCTTGCTCCTGGGGCCTTGGAATAGGAGGAGCCTTCCTTCCCTGGCTTTTGCTCTCCCATATCAGCTGTACAGTCAGTCTGGTCTGAGTTTGGGCTTTGTTTTCCCTCTGCAGATTTCCGTGTCTGAACACAGGCTTATGGCTCTGTGCTCACCAGGAGCCTGCTCCGCCTTTGGAAGCTTCTACAGAGACATAGATCAATGATCATTTTGGGGAAATGATGACATATGGCCAGTTTTGTCATGTTGCTCTGTTGGCTTTTACATTTAGGTGCTGATCTGGGAATGACAAATGTTTCAGCCACAAGTTTGGCTGCAGGGCCAACAGTGGTATCTCAAGAGAAATTAAGGGAAAATGCAGCTCTGTCATCAGCTGATAGAGAGCTTGCAAAAGGCTGTGTCCCTTCACAGCTTTAAAATGCACAGCTCTAGTGAAAATCATGGAAAATCAGTGGAAAATTACAAGCAGTTATCCATTACTCTACAAATATGCTTTACATACTTGAACTGCATTGAATGTCCGGTTCCAAGACACCATTCTCTTGCTGTTGATTAAAATCTGGTAATTCATCATCAGCCTCTAGTGCAGGATAAATCTTTCTCTGAGGATATTCTCAATTCTTCTTGAAAATCAGGGATGAATCTGGGCACCAGTGGTATTTTTTTTATTTATTTCATATAATGAATTTCATATAATGGCAGATCTCTGTGGATGCTCTGCAACATTTATTCTCTTGATTCCCTGGAGAATCACTCTCTGGGTAAAGGCAAACACTTGCAAGAGTTGTTCTTTTTTTTTTTTTTGTGAACAAACTGGCTGACCATCCCTGAAATCAAGGAAATGGATTAATCAAAACAGTTTGTGTTTGTGTACAATGAATATGTTTAAATCCAGCGTGGAATTCGGCTCCAACTGTGCACTGGGATCAGGCCAAAAATGCACCTTTCCCAAGGTGACTCCCAGAGACCAAGAAGGAATCAGGGCTGGATTCCTGTGCAGGTGTAATGTGGGTTGCTGGCTACATTAGAGGGAAATTGAAGACAACAGTAAAAATATTTCATATGAAGTGATTGTTATTCACAAATGAAAATTACTTCTATTAAAATTGCTAACAGTTATGAGTCAGATTTTCTTGCTGTCTTGTGGGGCTGAGAGGTTTACAGGTAAATGAATAATTCTGTGTTTTTTAAAGAAAATAAGACAGCTTTTTTGCATTTGGATACAATGCAAAGTTCTTAGGCTTTAGTATGGACCCATTTTTTCCAAATCTGGGAGGTTTGAACTTATAGATGCAGTCAGTCCTTATTTTTAATCTATTAAAGCCTTGTAACATAGAAAATACAAATTTTATGTGCCATTTGTGTCTGTGTATGCCCAAGGTATGCACACATCTGTCTCTGTGACTGACATTGCTTTGTTTGAACTTTGAATGCAGTGACATGGCAATGAAATACAAAGGACAACCTGCAGTGATCTTTGGAGAGGGATCATCACCATCTCAGCCATGAAGTTCTCTTTAATCATAAATTAATTTTGGATGTAATGGAAGGGACTGGAGAGTGATATCCCTCTCTTTAACCCATCACACCTCACTCCCATCCCAGCTCAGTGCTGTATGTAAGCAGAAATGTGGCATTGGGTTTAATCCTTTGGCACAGGTGGGTCAGGTACTCCCACTAAGCATTAAAGCACTCAGAGTCAGTGCTTAGGACCAGGAAATCCCCCAGTTCCCAGAGCCATGGGTAAGATGTTTACATGTCCAAGCATATTTATAAACTACTGGAAAATAGGCATTTTTAGAGGAAACATTTCAGGTTGCACTTTGTATACTTTTTATTCATTTTTAGAATGTTAAACACAGAAGCTCTTTGATTTTGCACTGTAATGGCTTTGTGGGACTCGGTAGCCCTGGGATGAAACTACACAAAATCACCTGTTATTAGGGAAGTGTAAAATAAAGCCTCATAAATATAACAAACAGAATGGCAGTGATGTTCATCTGATACAACTGAAAGGGTGGACTGGTACTTTTAGCTGAGAAATTCAAATGCTACTTATTTTATAGCATGAAATCCCTTTGTGTAAACTGTGTAGCATTTGTGCAGAGTACAGACTGCAGAAAACACTGTTGGTTCTTGAAAAGTGAGATCTCTGCATGTTCAGGGGATAGCTGACTCAGGCAAGTGGGAAAGTGCTGGGCAGGCTGCTATCACTGAAGACTTCTGGTCTTCAAACTCCTGTTTCAACATTTCTCCTTCTGTTATCACTGTGTTGCTCCCTCCAACTGGCCACCCTCTCCCTTGGGAGGTTCGCACTTCCCAACCCTCTGGGCAGGTGAGCTGCTCTTTATTCTCTCTTCCACATTCCTGTTCCTGCAGTCAATTGCTCTGGCCATTCCCATCTCTCCTCACTCAGGAGTCACAGGGTTTTATATGCTCATTTCTCTTATTTGGATATTTGAAGAAGAACCCTAAGGTAATCCTGAGCATATTGGTCTGATAAAAATGATGATGCTTCTTATGGATTGTTATCCCTGGGGCTTGGTGCAAGGATATTGGTTTAGGAGTCAAGACTGATAATGATCTCATCTCTGCTCCTGCCTCTTGCACTACTGAGGTCTATTCACTTCATTTGTCCCCTGTTTTCATATGCCAACAGAGGTAATTCTAGAGACCTGCTTTTGTATTAAAAGCTCTGATAAGTATGGATGCAAATTACAAAATACCCCGGTATTATTTTGTCAATGCAGTCACAAACTTCACACTTCTAGAGAACCTCATATCCAGAGAACCAGACCTGAAAAAGAAAATGAAAAATGTTTTTATCTATTATTGAAATAGCATAAATATTACTGCCACCCTTGAAATTAAGAAGAATAATTTGAAATGCTTCCTAGCACTGGGCAGGAATTGGGCAAATGCACAGATGCCTCTGGAAATCAAATCCAGGCAGAAGGGAAAATACTCCCTTGTTGTACAGAAAGGAACTGATGTTCATATGTTTGGGAATTTACACAGATCCTCATTCAGTAAGGCCCAGCAGCAGGAGCCACCTGCAGATACGGCTGGGGGCACACAAGAGGACGGGTATATCCTCCACATACCAGCTGGCCCTTGCAAGAACCAGTCTCCTCTTCACTCTCCTCTGAATGCCACAAGCTCGCTTTTTAGTTTAATGATCTTTAAAAAAAAAATTGGTTTATTTAAAGATAAAAACTTCCTGCAAATAATTAACTGCCAAAAATGACCACTTGGGAGTTTTATACTAATTTATTCCTCTCTCCACCAAACACTTCTGTTCTGTATCTTCAACCTACTACATTATCACTTGTCTATTTTGCATATTGGGGTTATGGGTTTGCCTTTTCAGCTGTCTTAGGCTATTTGCATATCTTGATTGTTGATAAAAATATGACAAATTGTTCTTGGCAATGGGAGGGGAAGGGGTTTAATGATAAATGGGCTTTGAACTGCAAGCATATATTCTACATTTCCTATGAATGCTGTCTACCAAAAAGCTCATTGCAGCCTGAATTAAACATTTTTCTGGATTTAGCCTTAATAAAAATTTAATAGCTATATAAAATAGCAGAGGTTCTTTTCCCTTTTCCTTTTTTCCCCCCCTTTTTGGCAGTTTTCCTCTCTACTTTTCTTTCTTTAAGAGCCTTCTTTGACAACAGGACAGTGCCCCAGATTTCCCAAATCTTAGAAAGCCTGGAAAAGGTTAATTGGAAAAGTCAGGGTTGCAGTTGGATAGTTAGTGCAGCTGTATTCTCTCTGCTGCTTGTTAACATTTTCTCAGTGCCTCCAGGCCCCACAACTCAGTGTCACTGCTGTCGCCAGTGCCCTGGCTGTGAGTCCACTCCCCAGCCTCGCTGGCTCCTCATTTCTGTACGCTTCACTTTGCTGAGCCACTCCGAGCTGGCGTCATCCATCCAGTCACAGCTCTCTAAGTTTGCCATGTGCACTGACCCCGTGCTGACCCTGAACCATGATACAAACTATGGGATTGTAATTAATCTCTAATTACCCACAATACCTCGCTGGGTATTCAGCCTGCTGTTCAGTTGTATTCCTAACCAATTCAGTCATCAGTGGAGCATTCAAATTCGGTGCAGCTCAGTGTTTAGAAACCAAGGGCTTCACTAATGTTGACTGGCTGGGCTACTTAGAGGGCTGTGTCCACCTTGCTCTGCTCCAGGGCTCTCTGTGCAGGCAGGGCAGAGCCAGGCCCCAGCTCCAGCTCGGCCAATTGAGGGTGCAGTGCTGATGTTCATGTCTCTCCATTCAAAAGACAACTGAGAAGGCTGCGTGTGACTCCGGTCATTTATCTCTATTAGTTCTTTCTTTTGCAGCTGGTGTTACTTCCCCTGCCAGGGGACAGAAGGAGACTGTTATTGAGTCAGCATATCTTGCTAGAAGGCATCACTCTTCTTTTAATTTAAGTTGTATTCCTACTTCTGGCTGGGTGATGGGATCTAGAAAGAGTAATTCACTGGAAAGATGCCCTGAGGACGCTGATTGGGAATAGGGAACCAGTGCTAGGATTGTGAGGTGGGTCCTGCTCTTGAGCTCCCAGCTAAACTCAACCCTTAAGAGGAGACATTCGGTTTGGGCTTGACTATAGGAGCTGCTGTGGACTGTAAATTAAGTTTTGCTCTGCCAATCCCCCTGTGACAGGATCTTCCACTCCTTCTGCATACAGCATATGGAAAGCCATCATGCTGCAGGCCTCAAATGGTAGGTGGAGCACTCAGCAATCAAAGCACTGTGGAAGAAAAGAGAAAAACCTTCCCTCCCTGATTACCGCTACCTGTGCTGGCAAATTCTTTCCCCAAGTGTAACTGCCCCACTATCTTCTCATGTCTCTTCCCTCCCATCCCATACTTTCACTTTCCTGACTTTCCCCTGTCCTGAAGTACTCCTCATATTTTCTCATTCATCCTCCCATTCTCCCTCCACCCCAAAATCTCTTCGAAGTTTCACAGACCCTTTCTTGGAGACGGGAAGGAATATTTTAATAGGATAGTGTTTGAGCAGAATGTTCCTATTTATTAAAAAATTGAGAATTCCTAGTTCCAATGACATACTTGTCAAACCAGACCAAGACCCAGTGCAAATTTGTGTGGCTCCCAGTGCCACCTACGAGCTCTGACATCCCAGGGCAGAGCTGGAACTTCAGGACTGCTCTCAATCCCTCTTGTGCAACTGGTGTTTCTCAGTTTCTGTACTCCTGACTGGGTGACAGACCTCTCCCTCAGCTCACAGAGATTTACTGGGCTGCTCTGGGCACCTCCAAAGAGAGCAGCCAGCTCCTGCGTTCCCCTGTGAAACCTAGAAAGAAAAAATTGTTATAGAAAAAAAAAAATTCAAATTGCTTTTTAGTGGGAAATTCCCAATTTTAAATGGAAAACTAGTAAATATATCAATCTCTGTTTTGAACCTCTTAGGCTCATTCCTGGCACTATTTGCATTGAGAAGCTGTCTCAAAATCAAAGTGTCTTGAGAAGCCCTCTGACTCCTTTGTACCTGATAAATGCAATATATATGCTTTCAAACATAAAATTTTAGTTTTTCACTATGGGAAAACATAGCTGGCTTTAAAATCTTGACAGTTTTACTTATTTAGGACTTGATACCAGCTCAGTCTTATCCCTGACTACTACATCAGTAGAAGCTGTGTTTCTCTATGTGACAACTTCTGTGGCCAGTATCCAGCAGCTGCCTCAAATCTGATGTAACACTTGCTGTGGTGACTGTTTTGTTCTTAAGTTGTCATGACATATGAAATGATCATGTTAAAACCTGCCTAACTTGTTCAAATATTATATATGGCAAACCTGTTCTCTACCAGCAATAACTTGTACTCCTTTGCTAGCTGTCATATGGCAGATGTGCGGGTACCAGAGAAATCCTTGTACCAGACATGCTCCACACGTGTCATTTGACTTGGTTTTAACCTGGGGAGGGCTTATTCCTTGAGTATTTAACAGAGCATTTGGGATGAGCAAGATCTCTTTAGCAATCCCACAAAGCCTTCAGCTTGGTTGTGTGACAGACTCTCCCGGGGTGCCATGCCTCCATCAACCATTACATATGCAATTATGGTAACTAGTCTAATTAACACTTATTTTTCCCACTGAAGTAATATTCCCAATGTCTGAAACAAAGTGGGTAATTAAGACGTTGCCTCCATCTCCCCAGTGCATCCATCAGTTGTCTGTTTTCCTATTCCCAGCAGCCAGCTCTAAGGAACACCCTGCACCTGTTGGCACAGTTTGCCCTCATAACGTCTTCTCCTCTACTTTTAGACCTTTTCTTCCCAGACCAGGTGCTGGCAGCATTCCCATCTGCAGGACATGGAAATACTAATGAAAACAGCTTCAATTTTTTTGACTGAACATCTTTTAGACTTTCTCTCTTTATTCACGACACTATAAAATCTTAGCATTTTTCTTCAGAGGCTGCATGTCAGTATAATTGTTGGATTTTCTCCTTAAGTTTACTTTGGTAATTCGTGAAATTAAATGACTGCACCTGCAGTTGAGGTCCAAGGAACAATCAAGTCCTAACAATAATTATCCAATTTTTAGTCACCTTCAGAGTCCTTAACCTCAATTTTGAAAAATAGATGAGATTTACGAATGGGCGATGTGGATGTACATTAGATGTAAACCCTGGCTGCATTTAGGGAACTTATCTCTATTTCAAAGCCAAACCTTAAAAGAATGTGGATAGCACTATTAAATAATTCATCTACATTTTTATGTAATAACATACAAATAATTTTTTCTTTCTTTAAAAATTTAAATTGAAAACTGACTCAGTTTATGATACTGGTGAGATTGCAGGAGCCAGAATTAAAAACAGCACACAATATTTTTCAGCACCCAGTAATGCAGGCATCTGATAAAACATAGGGACCTGTGATTCATATTTGGCCTGCTTTTGACCCTTGAGCTTTGTAGAGTGATGAAATTTGAACAGCAGTATTTGTGTATTTAAACAATTGGTTTTGAAAAGCCACATGAGACACCCTTGACACCGCCTTTTTTTTAAAACCAGCTTTCTCATTTGTAACTCTTGCTCATACATTTCTCTTTTTGTTTGGGGAAATTTCTATTTTCACATTTTGAGGGGTTATTAAGTGGCACAGAGAGCTGTATTCTGTTCTGGAATCATTTACCAGATGTATGACCTTGGGCAGTGAGTGGAAAGTCACTTCACCTGTGTTAGAAATGGGCACATGAGTAAATCCCAGCACAGAGGCTGGGTGATGAGGTAATTACCTATAGGCACAAGCAGGCATTTGTGGATCTGTGGTGCTGTTCTGGTGTTATCAAATAGACAGGAATTACTCCATTGATACAGAATGGACCTTGTTGTAAATCTGCTTATTTTATAAAAAAGTTCCTCATAAATAGATACAGTGGTGGGTGGTGGATTATTGCTGAGAAGCAATATAATTTATTCTTTTTCTCAGTTAAAAAAAAAAGCCTTCTTCTGTTAAAGCTTTTCAGATAATTTCTTCTTTTTTTGTTTCTTCTCAATGACAAACAGAGGTAGCTCCAGGTTTTATGTTTTTGAGTAGTTTGTACTTTAAACTCTGAAAAATAGTTAAAAGTCAGTTTCCTAGAATTTAAGAAAGGATGCTCTTGTTTTGGCAGAGATTCTCAGATGCTCAGGGATGTGTTTACCTTTTGTAAAGTTAGTTGTCCTCTTGGACTTGGACTTCTTGGTCTTCCATGGTGTTTTGTCAGACAGAAGGAAGTGGAAGGTTATTTTTATATTTGTATACTCTACTGCAATCATCTTTGATTTTTCAGTTGAGGGCTTGAAAAGTTATCAGTTTTAGGAAGGTGTACCTCTCCTGAACTTACAAGCAGGGATGGGAGCTGGGCACACGTGGACATACTGGTCTGTTTATTTTGATTACTGTGGTAGGAACTGCTGTGGTGAACCTAAGACCTTCTACATTTTCTTCATATGCCTCAAGTTTGCAAAAGGACCTTGATCACCCAGCAGAATACAAATGGCAAATTCCTACTGATTAAGGAAAAAACTAATCTTTACATTATAATGAAAGATATATCACATTTCATGCAGCTGGTGTGGAAATGGTTAAGACAAGTCTGGAGGGAAAAGGGAAATACTCCAGCTGGCTGCAGACAGCAGGTATACAAAGCCTTGTCTCTCAGAAGAGAGGTGCTCTATTTAGGGGCTACAGATTTATAGCAAGAGCCTGAACAGCAGGGTTTAGTGCAGCTCAAACCAAAGGAACCTACAAAGGTTTATTAAAGGGTGAATCTCAGATGCACAGAGAGCAGGACTTCTCTATTAAAGATAAAACCAAATGCAGGAAAGGGTGGTTGGAGTAAACCTTTCCACTGACCTTTATGGCTTGACGAGGCTGCAAGAAGCCAGATATTATCCTTTGGACTTTTCCACTGGAGTTTCTAGCTAAATATTGTCTATTCCAACAGATAAACTGGGTTAAAACTCAAGATTGTAAAGGAAGAGCAGGCAGAAGTTTACTTTGGGGGCTAGAAACATCAGTAAAAAGCCTACTGTGACCTAATGTGTCAGCCCTAGTGATGCAATAGAGAAACTCACTGGCAATTAGGGTTCAAAACAAAAGGAAAAAGATCCTCATTTTTGTGTTTAGGCTATTGTTTTTTCTGCGAGGTATTTCTGTTGCAAGCACAGAAATTTGGGGGTTCTCCCCATGATCATTTTAGTGGCATTTTATATAGCCATTGAAAAGCTCTTCTGTCATATTTTCCTTTTTTTTCTTTATTGATTTTTTTCTCTTTAAGACTTTAATTCACTCTTCTTCAGTTGCTACAGTTAAGAGAAAAATTCTGTAGATCACATAGAGATAACATTCCAGCCAACACTGGGTCACTTGCACTCACACAAGAATACAAGCTTCCTGCAGACAGCTAGTCCTTTCCTGCTTTTCAGGCCTTTTTGCTCAATCTTTTCTTTTTTTTTCCCTCCCTTAGTATTTGGGTCTTATTCTTTCTTTAGACTTATCCTTCGTGCTGTGCTCATCTCAAATGTACCAATAATTGCTGCTACTTATATGTGGTTTGATCATTCTGTGCATTCCTTGTTGAAACTATCAGTGAAACAAGACATCTAAAACATGATTCTGTAGAGTTAGAGTAATATTTTGGGTGTCTGAAATCTCTTATAAATTGTTCTGTAGAAAGTCCATTTTTTAAAGGAAAAAAATGACAGCAACAAGCCAACTCTAATGACATATTTCAGTGTAATGCTGTAATTTTAGCCCCTGCCATGAACTATTGCTGTTGTACAGTGAAGTATTTTGCTAGTAAATGGTGAAATTGTTTCCAGTAAGACCCTTTCTCTTTATTCCATCCTTCCATCAGAAAGATTCCCATCTTGCTGATTCCAATGCATTAAAAAGAAAATACTCATCCAAAGCACATTAGACACCATGTGAGTGCCCTGCAAAAAGTAAATAGTAAAGACAAGCTATTGTAGTTTCACATTGTTTATTTTCAGATGTTTTTGAAAAGGCAGAAGGCAAAGGTGCTTCTTGACTTGAAGTGGATGAAGTGTCCCAAGTGCATGATCTATTTATTGGGATCAGTGTTTTCCCCTGTTCCTGCACGTGTGCACAGTAATATGCAAACATGTTTAATGCACTAATAATCCTTTCCCTGGGAAGCCAAATATCTTTTTAATAAAGCTTTTTCCTCTTCCTTTTTCTTTGGTGCCCTCTTTCCTGCTTGCTGGAAGTCTCCTCCTTCAATACACTTCCAGTTCTCTCTTTCTCATTGAAATTGATTTTCTAGTGGTTTTCTTCTGAACTGGTGGGTGCATTTTTGCGGCTCTTCATGGCTGATCAACTTCAAGATCTCTTGCCATCGGTCAGCATCTAAGAACTTGTTAGAAGATGAGTAAACCAGGAAAAGATGGTCAGTGGCCACCCTGATGGTGGGGTCAGTAGGACCTCAAAGTGCTGCACCAGTGCAGGCAGAGGCACGGAAGGGAGGACAAGGATTGACACTGTGATTTCCATGTCTTGTGGGGCCTTCATTTCCAAGCTTGGGAAACGTGAGTCAGAGCTGAGCTCTGGAGCACAAAGCCACAGAGCCTCCATGGCTGGCAAGTGTAGACCCGGAAACTCAGATGAATAGAGTCCTAAATGTTTTTTTGTTTAACCCTCATGCTGAACAGAAAATGATGAATCCATTAGCAAGTCCTTCTGCTGCCAAAAGAAACAGACTTGCACTTGCAGATTGCTTTCTTTCTGTGCTATCAAGCCACTGCATGGTCAGGTTCTTCAAAGCTGACACTCATCTATCAATTTAAAATGGTTTTTTAGAGGCACAGTAATATTTGTTTTGTGTGTGTACATGTCTGCTTGAAAGTGTCTCATTAAAATATACCGACCTCATCAAGCATCTCAAAAAAAATCCAAAGTGGAAAATGCCTTGTTTTCTGTTTACTTTTAATTATTTTGAAGTTTTTCACTAGTTTCACATGACAGTGGGGCTTTTGGAGTGTTTTTTTTGTCTGTGGTGATGTGTCAGAAAGACTAAACAGCTCTTACCCGGCACAATGTGAAAAATGTGCCAGTGGAGAGTGGACCTGGGAGGTTCTGATCTCATAAGGGGCAAGAACATCTCTGAGTCTGAGAAAACTCCCCGCAGTCCTAAGGATCCTGCTGAAAGCAGTGAGCCTCTTGAATATGTAAAGGATCCAGGATCAGATGAGTAATGTCTCTAGAAACAAAAAAGTCCTAAACTAAAGGATTTTTTTTTTCTTCATGATATACTTTATCCAGCATAATAAAAACATGTATATTTATAGCTTAGATTACACTTTGTTTTGTGGGATGAAAAAACACATTCTAAAGTTGGCCCCTTTCCTGAACAGATGTTACTGGCCTGAGTGAATAACTTACTCAAGCATATGATTGAACAGAACTGAAAGAGAATTTTTGCCAAACTCAGTTCTGACTAAAACTGAAATCTTTCACCACTTTTCTTCCCTCTGTCATACAGACTCTGCTGTTCAGTTCATCCTAATCCCTGTCTTCCAGCTGTGCCTGTTGATGGATTATATCAAAATCTTTGGTTTTGAACTTGCATTATTTCCATGCAAGAAAATCCATGAGCAGTTTGTTTTTTTTTTTAAATTATCATTCTCCCCTGAAAAGACTATCAGGGTAACATCAGGGGTTTCAATGTTTGTCTCTCACTGATTTCTCACATCAACTGTGTTTATTTTGCCAGTGCAAAGATGTTTACCCCTAATTGCCACTGCTTCTAGCTCCAGCTGGCTTCTTTCCTTGTTGCACATTATCACCAGAATTTAAGGTTTTACAGGTCAAATTAGACTCACAGTGACATCTGTGCCACCCATTACTTTCAGAGAGACTACCCAGGTATGGCTGAATGCAGATGGATGAACCATCCTTTCTGTGCAAGAGGGGACAGACTGGATCTCCTTTTCTCTTGGTCTTGATGGATCTGTGGTCTAACAAGTCTCAAAAGCAAAGAAATTATTTTCTGTCCAAGCCTAAACTGAACTGGGAGCAAGAAACACATCTTTTAATTGCAAATTAATTATAGTTTTTATGAAGGTATCACTGAGTCTGAGAAATGAAGGAGTTTCATGATGACTGTGACTCTGAGTGTGATGCTTTTTCACTCACCTGAGGTGTTATAACTACCTCCCTCAATGCCTAAATGCACTGAGCAGTGCCTAGAAAACCCTGCTGTGTGAGAACACAGCAATGTCAGTGTCAGTGATGCCTTTACAACAACTGAGATAGTTCAACTGACATATCAAAGCCCTTCACGAAACTGGTGAGAGGATGTGATGTCTTTGGCAGAGCCTGATTAGCTAGGATGATGCACATTTGCACTTCAGGGAAGCTGTGAGGCATCCTCTTGTGCATCTGCTTTCCCATAAAGATAAACAGAGAGGGAGTGGGTTAGTGGGTATTTGCACAGTTCCACACTAAGCCCTTGAGCACACAGATGCAGGTCAGAGGATATTGTGATGCAGTCATTGAGATGCTGTTAGTAGCTGGAATCTTAAAAAAAATAACATTTAAATACAAATAAGCAACTAGATTACATTTATAAGATAAAATATATAAGAAAGCATGATTATCTACAGAACTCAAATTATGAATGCAGCTGGCTTTATAAATAGTTTAGCACATGCTTCTAGACAAACTTGATAAATAAAAGTTTTGAGTATTGCTAAGTCACTGCCCGGTGGGTTTGCTTGCCTTTGATAGATTTTTAAATACTATCATTGACCTTAAATACTTCAACAATTTTAGGATTTGCTTATTTGTGCTGTATCCACAAGTTTCACTGAATATTTTCTATGGCTGAGTCCCTTTTGACCAGCTTCTCTGTTTGCATGCAGTGCAATTGCATCTGCTGATTTGGGATAGCGAGACAGCAAGTGTGGCTGCTCTGTTCAGAAACACATTAGTAGAAGTATTTGAAAACACTGATTTTTTTTTTTAATTTTTTTTTTTTCTTTTTGCTCCATTGATACATTCTGTAACACGCTCTGTAAATCTCTTGGTTTAATTCCTCTTTGGAGAACAGTTTAATGCTTAAAGAAGCATTTCCCTTCCTACATTGCTATTAATTCATCCCATTCTTGAAAGTAAAACCTTCTTGAATTTAAGGAATTTGAAGAAGTTATGTTCTTAACATATTAAGTCCATGTATTAAAGGTATGCAAGGAGATTCTTAGACACATTCACACACTGAGTTTTCAAAAAGGATCATCTGTATGAGTAGTTCTTTGTTTTCCTTTCTGTGACTTGTAGAGGTTTTTAGACCACTCAGACTGATACTGGCAATAATTGAAAATTCTTCACAAATGCTTTAAATCTCAGGGGCTGGATTCTTCTTTACTGACTCCATAATAGCTGCATTTGGTTCAGTACAGCGCAGGCTTAAACTGAGAGAGTGCAGGGGAGCAGGGGAATGGAGTCGTATTTCCATCTGTTCTGTTCTGTTATTTTGAAAAATTACATCAGCTGTCTGCTTTGACCACGTGTGGCACTGATGAGAACACATATCATGCAGGTCCCCACTGCCTGGTGCATGCTCTTTCAGGCTGTCATTGAATGTCCCTGTGTGCTGCCATTTATACTGTGGGCATCACATGTATGTACAGAGAGATGCAAGTTTGCAGGGACTCTTTTGTAAGCATGTCCTGGATGAAACACCAGAGATTAAGCAGTCCACTCTCTCCAGCTTCCCTTAGTCAACTACCTATTGACATATTATTTTCCCTTGGGGAGGAAAACTGTTTTACCCTTTGGAAAAGTGCTGCACAAAGCAATGTAGCTCTCCACCAAGAGAGGTCATTCATTTCCCTGTTGCTTGCCGTGTTCTTGGTGTTCTGCTGGGGTCTGGGGTCTGCTCCCATTGACCCTGCAGGGTCTTGACTCCTTTTCCATCAGGTTTTGAGTGGGATTCTTCCCACTGACCCCCATCATTTGAAAGCTGGCTGTGGAGTCTGAACTAAGCAATGAGGTTGTCTTTTATTGATGAAGAGGAATAGATACCTCTCCAGGGAACTGCATCCTAAGATACATGTCTAAATAGCCATGATGAACTGCCCTTTCTGAGGTTTTCTCTGTACAGCCACAGATTATAAAGGGAGCAGAGTAGCTTAGACCAAAGGGGTGATAAGAGGAAAGATGACTCCACGCACAGGCAGTCACAGTGGCAGCAAAAAGCCTCTGGCTCAGGGTGGCAGAATTTTATACCCGTAGTAAACAGCTTTCAATTGCTATGTAGGTAATGACAAAACTCTGGCAGTCTTTGATAGAAGCTGCTATAGGTCCTGGGAATTGTTACACCTGATGGGGAGATGAGAGGTGAGGGAAAAAGAATTTGTCCACGTTTAAAATAATCTGTAATTCAGTAGATTGTCAGGAAACCTCTATTTCACTTCTGAGTAACTGGATTGTGAAGCATAACTGATGGTAATGCACTTTTAAGTGAACATGAAATATGCAAAAATGGACTTTAAATATGTTGCAAGAGTTCTGACCCCTTAAAATATGGTGCTTTCTGTACAATGAAAAGATTTTGGTAGAAGGCAGTGCATAACAGCACTTAAAATCAGGCAAAAGATTATTAACATGCTGCTTCCTGTGTTATTAAAGTCTTTATCCCAATGTACTGTGGAGCAAATCCAATGGGATGCAATTACTGAAGTGTGCTCCATCACAGTACTGAGAGAGAAGCTCTTTAGTAGAGGCTGCACAATGCCCTGCTCTGATGGCTTTGCATTTCCACTACAGTGGCTTCACTTTTCCAACTGAAATGTCCAAGTCTTTCATGAGGTATGAGGATATGGAAGTCAAGGAACAGAAAGTCCAAGCAGAAATCACAAAACAGCAAGGCCAAAATTCCATCCAATCTCAGCTCATTCCATATCTGTGTTCACTTTGTTAGGATCCATGAGGAAATTGAGGGCAAAGCATTTTGTTTTCCCCCTGGGTCAGTAAAAAAATACTTTCCCCGTAGCAAAACTGCTCACAGGAAATGCTGTCAGGCACAAAGTCTCCAGTCATCCAGGAAACAGTAAGTCAGGTGAGTGTCTTGAGGCATTCTGGCCTTAGCTTGTCCTGGTATTTGTAGTACTGAGAAGGCAGAAATCTTACTGGTCTCACTCATTTTGTTCTGTTTTTTTTCTGTGTTATATACTCACCTGAATGATTAAACCAAGTTATTTTGTTGTTGTTCTTAATTTTTCTCTGTCACATAGAGCAAAATTTCAGTGTCTACACCATTAGAAAATGCTTCTCTTTTTGGGGCAATAAAGTAGCTGAGAGAATTATTTCCTAGAGCTTTGCACTTGAGCAAGTGGCCAGATTTTTTGGTCAAAATAAAGCTAAATATTTCTTATTAACATTTAGGTCAATAATAGCAGATCTGGGTTATCTTTAGGAAGTTGTTTTCTTGGAAGTACCACTCCTTGAACAAAACAAGTTTGCTTTCATAGAATATTTTGGAAGGTATTTCTTCATACTCTGTGGTAAAGTATCAACTTCTGCTGTCTGTTGATTCAAAAATTAGAGGTGTGCAGTAGTTGCTCCGGCAACAGAGTCTCATTTTACCCCTCTGCTCATTTCCAACCTGTTACTAAATTACTAAGCACGGGAGGGATGCATCAAAGAGCACCTAGAGACACTGCTAATGTAATGAAACCGAGCCTTCATCTACTTAAAACATGTTGTGTCAGCTTGGAAATAAGACAGGTGATTTCTTTACCCCCAAAAGTTGGCACAGTGTCAGCTACTTTAAGTTTTAAAGTTGCAAAAACGAAGTCTACACACTCAAAAAATTCCTTCTATGGAATTTTCTGATATGTTGTACCTGGAAATATTAAATTTGTTTGTTAGCAAATTATAAGGTGTCTTTATCTCTTTACTGGTTATAACAGCTGTCAGGTGTTCTTACTATTTTTAAGTACTTCAGTTGGTATTTTCTGAGAGTATGTCATATAATGGATGTGTAGATTTATAGCTACTACTGCAAACATTAAGCAGCATGATCAACCCTTCAGATGGGAAGAAACTGCGGGTGGAAAACTCTGTTATGGAAGACAGTACTGTGCAATTTTAAAATTTTCTCACATCATTTTTGTGGGGGCAAATCCTCTTTATAGAGTTTGGTTTTAGCAAGGAATTCAGTCTCAAGAGCTTTCACTCTACTTTGCAGAAAGGGTAAAATTGGGAAGAAATGTATTCTTCTGTAAAAAGATGCTGTTTCCAGCATCACACCATGAGATCAATTTAACTTCCTGTTTGGCAAGTAGGGCTTTCAAGGCTAAACCCTTGTGCCCTCATCTCCCGGGATAAAATGGGGAAGGATAACAATCATAAGGTTCAGGGCTACTGCTGGCCCACCCTGAGCACAGAGTCTCATCTCTGGTGTGATACCCACACCTGGACCTGTGGGCATCCACAAGGCAACAGCAGTGGCCTTGCCAGCACTGCTAGATGCTTTACTCCTTTTATTTGGTGCAGAGAGGTGACAGCAGAGTCTCATCTGGACATCTCTCTGTATTCTAATCCTGGTTTATAAATACTTTTACCATATGTAACATAAGTTCCTGGATTACTTGTGTGAAGTTGCATTTGGCTGTGATTTGAGAGGTTCTATATACAAGAATTACCTTTTGATAGTGTTTTTCCACAGCATCTGTAGACTATTATCAAGTGGTAGGAGACCAAGTAGTAAGAGCTTCCATAATGTCAGCAAAATTTCAGCTCCTTAATACAGTGGTCTTATGCTATTTCCCAGCTTGAAAACCCAGTACAAAGCCTTTAAAATGACACTGTAAGATATCTTTGTCTAAAAGTAGGGTGCCAGATAGTGCCTATAAATGTAGATGTTTGCATTTAGCCTTACATTGCAACCTTTTCCTATGTAATTCTGGTATATTCACAACAGCTTCTTTTGACTGTCATTTTTAATGCATAATGATTTTGCCAGGTGGGCTATAGAGCTGTGTTATCACTACAGTGAAAAAGTCCACATGGACCATGTTACAAAGTGCAGAACATACTAGATATAATTTCCATACTGGTTTTAGAGATCAGACTTAAGCATAACTTTGCTCCAGATGCAAGATGCGGACAACAGAGACATGTTTTGTTATAGGTTTTACTAATGCAGGTTTAAAGTAACATGACTGAAGTTCTAAATTGATATGACAGTTGCACCTTTTCTGGATAAAAGAGCCGGCTGCAATGTTATGCCTGGTTTTAAAACCAATACACATGATCTGAAACAGATTTTTTCATCATGGTTTTGAAATTTTCTTTTCAGACAGAGGGAGTGTTTAGGAACATTTCAAAGAAATGTAAACATGCACTTAGACAAAATAACATGTGTCCAGGCCAAATTTCAGTTGGAGTGTTTATTATTTTCTGCCTCCTTCCAAGATTTCAGTGGCACTTTGCTTGTATTCTCCTTAACTTTCCACACTGGTGCACTGTAGCTGCATGTAGTTAGACCTCTGAAGTGCCTCAGCCCAGGGGAAGCCAAGGTTGGTGAAAGGCTTTCCCAGTACTTAGAGGTCTGCTTTCCCATCTGGGAACAATGCTGCCAATGGGCTAATGTGCAGGAGCCAGCATGACTCCTTCCTCTGCTTTTGAGACTTTTTGAAAACTGGTACCAAGGAACTGATCAAGAGAGATAGGCCAATACATGGTTTTACTGGAGAGACCTGTTTATACTTCCTGGTACCTGAAGATGTTTCTTCTGAACATAGCACTGAAAAAGGAATAGAAACCAAGGTTTCCCTTGGCAATTGCAGTCTATGTGTTAGAAAAGGATCCAAGATCAAAATCTACCAGGGAGGCACCACTGAAGGAAAGCTCGTAGTTGTTAAATGTCTGTAAATATCACATACTGTGGGATGCTCTGCAGTTTTATCTGCTGCACTATGTAAACTCTCCTGAATGCTTTTTGGCAGGATTTTGCTCCCGTGCAAACATTTTACAAACTGTGCCATGAAGCAGCTTGTTTTGCCTACAGCATCAAAGTCTTGGTGTCTCACAGCTTCCAGTGACTCATGCCTTTCTTTGCAGCTTGGTTGCCTCCCCATGAGACAGAATAGCTGGCTAATAAGTTTGCTGAGTGTATTGATGTCCTTTTGGTTGAAAGGATCATATTAGCAAACAGTAAGATGAGAAGCTATGGATATGGATAAAAAGAAAACATTAGGATAATAGTAATTGCATTTAAATAGAGGAGATCAACCAAGTAAAGAAAAAGGAAAAAAATAGTGACAATTTTTTTGCCTTGCCCTTAGTTTAACTCTTCTTATAAAAACAATCTTTGCAAGAGGAGAGAGAGGAAGTGACTCCAGTATTGTTTCAGTTGCTTTTAGATTGGCATTGATGTGCTGTGATCCTTTTCTTCCCACATAACATTAGAGGTAGAGGACAACAATCTACCTTTTCTTAATTGAAGGACCATCAGCTTAATTTGGGAACAGAATTTTCCAATGAAAAACTTACCCAGGAGTCCATAAAAACAAATAAGAATAATACAGCTAATGTCAGCAGTTCAGGAACATTTTATCAAAACCTAACTTGTTTTAGGAATGGTGTCAGTGTATTCAGAAGATGTATTATATAATGTTAATATTAATATATGCCATTATAATAGTATATGTAATATCTTATATAATAATACAACAATATGTAATAATAGAATTAACTATTATAATTACTTATGGATTTATAATATATAAAAATATAAAGAGCAAGAAGGATAAACAGGCAGTTTTAGGGAAAGTTCAATTTTTTCTCTTCTTCAGCACTGTGTAGATTCTATTTCTGTAATTACTAGATCTTAGAGTATTGCTGAGCTTTTTACTGAGAATGGGTCTCTTGACACATTCAATAAGTTCAATTGCTCAAATGAAGGAAAGTGAAGAAGTAACACGGTGACCTTAACTCAACTGAAAATATCAATGTTTTTCAATTTCAGCAGAACTTGGATCCTCCTCATTAGATGGAACTTTTGTTATGGATTCTTGGTGTGAGCCCAACTCTTTATTGAATTATGTACAACAAAATATTGAACCAGTGTAGTGGAAATCCTGTTCTTGCTTGAGCAATTCTCAAGCATTTTCAGGGAAACAACTTTTCACACAAAACTAAACCATGAACTCCAAATTTGAGTGCAGACCTCCGTGTGTGTGTCATAAAATCTCATTTTAAGCCTAATTCAAATTAAAACAAAATCTTCTTTACTCATCCTGTCTCCAGTGGAATCCTTTGCTGATTCCCCCTTCAGCTCCAACAGAGGATGAATCAAGCCATCCTCACCCTGCGGGCACCCAGCAACCCCACCCTGTGACATCAGCAGCTCTGCAGCAAGAGAAGGGACTCAGATCCCAGGATTTGAAATATTGTTATTTGTGACTTTCTTGTTCTTCCTCTTCTACTAATGAAAATACAGAGAAATGTCTATTCTTAGTAAATGAAAAACAAACACTAACATGTCAATTAGATGTTCCTGTAAAGTGTCCAGAGTATGTTACAATAAAGATTGCACACTTCAAAAGCACAATACCTTGTCCAGTGCCACATATGAAAAGGTCAATACTGGTCTTTTTTTTTTTTTTTTTTCTACATATGAATCATAGGCAAAAAATAAGCTTTAACATTTGTGTTACTATTTTAATCTTCAACACTATTCATGAGGGATCTCAAAATACTTGTGACCCTCAGAAAAAATTCCAGCATGGGCCAGTACTGTGACCCCCTCATGTTACAAATGAGGCACAAAGATGGCACAGCTGAAATTTTCCAAAGTGACTGCTGGCTGGGGCAGGGAAAGGACACCTCACTCTCGGAGCACCTAGCCTGAATGATGGAGAGTTCCATTATCAGGCATGCTCTCATCTACCAGTGAGACACACAAATATTCTGCATTTCTCAAAAACAAACACACTATTCGGATAGCTCAGGTTTTGTACAGAAAGTAAGCAAAACCTGCAGAAAAGTGAAATTCTGAGTGCACTGAAGGACAACTGATGTGATAAAGCCAAGAGGGTAGCTTTGTTTTCTGCACTCAGGGTTTCACCAACAGATGAGTGCCCAGTTAGTTAATCAGACTGCTGGAGCAATTCTGTGCAACTTCTTCCCCTGAAATAACTTCACCAAAGTCAGACTCATGTATATGCTGTGCTCTCTGCCTCTGACTCACTCAGGAACATTCTTGAAAAGGCATTTTTGTGTCTTTATAATTGAATTGATTCTTAAGTTGTGCCACGGGTGTACACCTTATCAAAGAAGACCTGGCACTCCATTTGTACATAATGCCCTCTCGGAGGAGGTTTAACATGCAATGTTTGTTGTTTCTAGCAGGTCTCTCTGCAGAGAGAGAGGTCGCTACTCAGGGAAGCACTTTCCTCCTTGGAAACAAGAAAAGAAATCACCAGGAAGGAGGGGAAAATGCATCTGGGTAACAGGAGGGGATCTTGTCAATCTTCAAGCCACTAGAAAATGATCATGAAAATCTTTTGTTAGAGAAGCCTATAATGGTACTATTGCTTGTCTATTGTGGCCACTAACAGCAAATAGCCTGCGAGGGCAGGGGAGATGTAGGTTTAGACATATTGTGAAGAGGGGCTCTGGATGCTTGAAAAGTACAGTCCTGCCCATCAAGGTCAGAGGGGTCAAAATAGTGTCATCATCAATCCTCAATGGAATTATTCCTATAAACAAACGGACCTTTAAAAACATCTATGGCATATATGGAATAATGCTAATGATGAAGTATTGGATTTCTTCCACAAGTGGAAACAGGAAAGCAACTGTAACAGAAACAGAAATGCAAAATGTAATTGTAAGAAACTTAAATTGAGCTGGAGACCATGCTGCACAGTACTTTTTCTGCTGCTAGGAACTGTATTTAGCATGAAAAAAAAAATAATAGAGAGCTTATATATCATAATTTTTATGCATTTTAAGAATAAGCCCAGTTGTTAAATACTTTTCAGAGGATTAATCCTTATCCACATTTATATTTCTGGGGATGCCATTGGGCTCAAACTGTGTGCATCCATTGCAGAATGGCAAAAATGGTGGATGGGGTCTTTCCTACTGGAAGAGGCACTGACTACCAGCTTTCCCTTTCTAGCTTAACAATTTCAGTTGTCCTTCTCAACTGTGCTTTTGAGTCAGGGTCCTTGCACAATCTGTCTTCTGTCTTCAGTACTTGGTGGGACAATTGCTTAAGTAACTTAATCAGAGTTTCCTCGTTAATAAGGAAATTGCTCTTTCATAATACACTTAAAGTGCATGAAAAGAGCTTCAAGTAGACAATGATAGACATGGATGTTACACTGAATGGCAGCTGCTAAATATATGTGTGCTGATAAATGTCTGTGAAGCAACTTCATACGGCAAGACAAGTTAAACGTTTATTTCAAGCTTTAATTAAAAGTTACCTCACTAAAATTTTCAAAAGCATCAAAGTTACCAACTATTTTGAATATTCTCCCTCTTTGTGCAGTCAAGGGCCTGTTTTCTCTGCCATCTTGAAGAATGCATATTATTAGTTCTCAAACTCACAGTACCTAACAAATGTCCACAAATGAGAAAGCTGCCCTTGACTGTAGCTATCTACTCTGTGAAGTAATATTGTTTCCAAACACCTGAATAAAAGCACATTAACAGCAGGAGTCAACAGAGGTACTTTTATGATTTTTATTTTTAAAGAAATACTATAAAAGTGCCCCTGCTACTTTTTTAGAATCCTTTTCAGCTGTATTTTTCTTGAACAATACTAACATTATCTTGATCTTTGTGGTCAAATCATTCTCTCAGTTGCATGCTGTGCAGCTCTGAAAATTTGGAATGAGTTTAAAAGTTTGAAGGACTTTAACTTCCAAGCTTAAGCATAGATTCAGGCATTCCCTGGGTCCTCTGAAGCATACCTCTTTTTGTAGGTTTCTGTGAATTTTTGGAGATACATTATGGTCTACAAAAATGGGGATATATTAGTTTGGGAAAGTCACTTAAAATTTCTGTGGTCCTGCTGTAAAATGGAGACAGTGACACTTCTTTTGCTCCTCCTGCATGCTTAAAGTGAAGATCTTTCAGGCCAAGATGTTTCTTTCATCTGGGAATGGACAAGAGGGCTCCAATATAGATTGATACTTTGAAACAGTATAAGGAGGATCCAAATCTATCAATTTTTAATCTTTTCACAGACAACTAAGCAAACAATGCAAAATGCAGCCCAAAGGGAGTATTACATGAACTTGGGCACTTACAGGGAGATTTCTAGATGCTAAATCAGTGAGTTAGTTACTAGTTGCTTTTTCTGGTGTACTAAAATAAAGTTAAACAAAAAAATCTTTATTTTGCTGTTTTAGGGTAAAATCCAAGTATTCTGAAAAACACCTTGGACTCGATTTTCATTAGCTTATTTTTTTAGGGCAGAATATTTAATATCCACATCAACAAATCCTCAACTTTGTCCTAAAAAAACAGCATAATATATTTTGGTTTAAAAATTTGTTATGGTTGAGCTGTAAGCACTCTAAGGCTGTGATAGTGATGAGAGTCATAGGAAAAATAAAGGTTGCTGATATTTCATGTTCCTCAAGATCATATTTAGCTTTGGGGATGAACCTAAAGGTAGCAAAATCTGACTTCTGGAATTAGAAAACACTTTGAGCTCAGTAAGCTTGCACTGGTCCCTGTTCTGGAGGTGTAATTTCTAGTCTAAGCTACCAGAACACAGGAAACTTAAATGGGCTGCTCTTTTCTACTAGGCCTGTGTATGCAAAAGGTTTTCACCTCAATACAAGTACATGCACATAACTCAGAGACTTTACTTAAATGTCAGGTACTGCAATTTCTCATCTCTCAACATGGGTCTCATTTTAAAAGAGTCTAACTTTAATTGATAAAACAGGGCACGCAGGGTTTAAAAAAATTCTTCCTGGAGAAGATGGCTTGTAGCAAGATGCTGTCAGGGCACAAGGCAAAAGCTCCATTTACTGTCTGTGCTCCTCCACCAAAGCACTGCAGACCAGGTGCAGCACTGCAAACCTGCCCTGATTCCAGCTCTAAAGGTGACCTAAACCTGACCCTGCTGCTAAAGACTCATCCACCTAACCTCACCTAAGTGCTCAGATGAAACAATTTCCTTTTAGTCTTTTGGTGTTATTAATTGTTATTATTCCTTTAGATCTTTGCAACAATAAAAGGGAGGCTTCAGTTCCTGGCTGCAGCAACCCCTCCCACAAATCAAAAGAATATGACTTTCATTTTGAAAAGAATGAATAAATATATCCTGAATAAGAGGGGCACAGATTCCAAACACGGTGAAGTCTTGGAAGAAACAATTGTTCTTTCTTTCATTTGATTCATCCTCAAAGGTTCCCTCTTTGTGTCTCACGGAGTCTGGGTGGGTTTTAGAGCCAAGGCTTTGTCTCATGTGAAGGTGTTGAGAGATGCCACAGGAACAATGAGACAGAAGGTCTAACCAAGGGATTGGGATTTCAGCTTTCAGAAAGAGCTGGTGATTTGGGAGAGCTGAGTTATCTTTATCTGACCTGACTTCCAGTGCATTGGATCCTCTGTACTTTCTGAAAGCCAGACCTTGTGATGGGGTCTTGAGCCCAGAAATCACCAAACAGGAAACTCCCTGGCAGGGAGGAGATCCATGGGCTGAGCAGCCAAAAGCTTGTCTGCCACACTGACATACAGCCTATTTTAACTTCTCTCAGGGAAAAGGGAAAACAACCCTTCTTGTTCTCCTAAGCCCTCCTAGTGAAGGCACCTCTGTATATGGATGCCTGCACATTTCAGCTCTTCCCCAACAGCCAGGTTTCAGCAGGGAGCTCCCCATCCAGCTGTGCACCTTGAACAGCCCTTTTTGTCTCCTCTCCCCTCTGTAAGTGAATTCCCCAGGTACCTGGTGCACTCCAGGGTTTCAGACCTGCAGAAGCACAGCTCAGCACTTTTGCTGTCAGCTTCCTAATGCAGTACTTTCTGCAAGGCAGACAGAAGTTACTGACAATTGTTTGCCTTTGGTATTTTTTTTTTGGCTAAATTAAGTAAGTGTAAGATGAGAAACTGGGCATGAGGGTGGTGTGCCTTCATGAGGTGAAGGGATTTAGATGATCTAGAAAAACCTAATGGCCAGTTCTGTGCCCATTTGTCATGCTGCAAATTCACAACAAAATTTTGCTACAGTCCTGGAAATGAGAGAGGATTTTATTAAGCTCTGTGATAATTATATTTGGGCTCCATGTCAATTGGTCTATCTCCACCCCCAAATTTGTCTGAATAATTTTATTCATTTGGTGAAGACCTTTCTTTTGCTCTGCACTGTAGATGTTTCCAACTTGGTTGATAACTTCGAGTTAATGAGAATTCTTTGGTAACCAAAGTTCTTTGACATCTAAAATACTGATCATGCAATTATAGCTCTGATAGCTTCTTTTTCCATGGGCTAGCCTTAGAGCATTAAAACAAAAGCCAATTCCTCTTCTCCACCTTTTTGACTTCTACTTTTGATGTACAAATCCCCCAGCCTCTGGGAAGGAAAGGGTTAATATTTTGTCCCTGAGCTACCTCAGGTATCTGCCCTCATTGAGGATTACAAGAGAGCCCAGGTATGTGGGGCTCAGCTGGAGCAAATTGCTCCAGCTGGAGGGCCTGTAAAAGGAAGAAGTGACCAAGTGATGGGTCAGGCACCCAGGGCTATGGAGATTGCTTACTCTGAGGAGCTTATTTATTTATGTAATCCCCTTTTTAGCCCAGCTATGGGAAATCTTTTTAATTTTCCACAGTGCTTTCCTTCTGTGCTCCCCCATCCACCTAACCTGAAAGGGATTTTTTCAGCATCCTTCAGTGGCTCCTCTGGCACATCACATTTCTCAGACTCATCTCATCATTTCTGTCCTGTTTTACATGGTTTAATACATCCTATTATTTCCATATTGGCACTTTTTAAGCTAAAAGGCCTAGCACACTTGTAAAGACTATTAGACACAATTTATTTTTTCCTCTGTGGCCCTTTGCATGTAACATGCAAGCCCATTCCATTTCAAGGAAAGACAGTTAAAAATTGACCTACATTTCTGTTGAACTATGTCTCATGTCTCAGTGCTCAACTTTATGGAAAGAGAGGGCTTTGCAGGATGTCACAAATTAGTTTGAGAAGGAAAAGTATAAAGAATATGCAGTTAAAAATATAACAGGCACTTGCTCACCACTGTGTGTAGAATACCTTGTTCCTTAGTTTAGGTGAGATTACAATTAGGGGTAGATAACATTTTAAGAGACCTATTGTTCTTTTAGGTCTTTTCATTTTTATACAACATAATTACAACTATTATGCACTTTCATCTTGATTCATAGAAAAGGCAAATATATTACATCAGTAAGAACTTTATGTTCATAATATTAAGATATGTTTCTGCCTAGGAAATTAACTATTTTACAGCACTATCATAAATTACAAGATTAGACGGTTTAAAAAATGGGTCTAACTGCCAGGAGTCTCAGGGTAGATAATAACTCTGGATGTTTCCTGGTCTACAGTCACTGTTGTGTCTTGGAAATATATTCTGAGCAAGATCATTTATTCCTCCCATCAATAAAGGCATATATCTTCAAATTTATCTAGCTTTGTCTTAGTGTAATAATGAATAACTACTGTGACATTTTGGGCCAAAGCAATTCACTTCTCTGCTTGAGGTGGAAGTGAAAATCTGCAGCAGCTCTCAGGTCTCAAAAATAAAGAAAATTTAGTTTATAAACACTGAGCACCCTTGCTACTGACAGACTGAGGCACTATATTATCTTTGTACTTCTGGAATAATTTAGTGAAAGATCCTGAAGTAAAAGTTTGTGGATTTTTATTTCCAGCTTGTAAAGGACAGAGGAGAACCCCTGCATGGAGACATGCATAAATATTTTTCCTTTTTCTTTGTGTTTGGCTTAGGAATGTGTACAAGATACAACATTGTGCAAATTTCATGGGAATTTGTGTAGTTCAAGGACTTTAGTTCATTGTTGTTTGAGAATTTTTTTCTTTAGATTTTTTTATTCTATTTCCTTTAAAAACCCATTCATAAAAGATGTGGCATTTTGTTCTGGCTCTGATTTGATTACTGAAAAAACCATTACTAACAGAATACCAGTCAGCATGCACTGAATCCCTTTTTAAGTACTGTATTAAAGCTTTCTCTCCTTTCTGAGCATCTTTACACTCACTTTTCCAGCAGGATTTCATTTTCCATACAGCTATGTTTAAAAAGCAAAGGCCTGACCTCCTTGATGTTCAAGTTTGAAATTTGCCTTGAACCTAATAGGACTAGAACTACCTGTTTCATCTTTGGGAGTTTCCAGGAAGTTTAATGAGCCCAAGGAGCCTTCATTTCTTACTGGAACTTCTTGAGGGATTTTTTAAATGGAAATAACTAGTAAGCAGCCCAGCAGTGGATTCCCATGAGCTCCTATGCACAGGCTGGCAAAGCTTAAGCTATTGATACTGGGGAATGGATGGGATTTTTGCTTAGTAGCACGAGGTAATATCTGCTGAATATTCAGCTCAGCAGATTGATGTCCTTTACTGCAGATATGGCTCTGGACAAGACACAGCGAGGCTGGACTTGGCACCCCTGTGCTTATTGCAACTCCTGTGTGCTGCTAATCAGCCAATTTGACTCTGCTGGCACTTAGAGCTGTTGTCAGACACCCCCAGATCCAGCTTTTGCTGCTGCTCAGCAGAGCTGCTTGGTCCGACCTCCTGCACTGAATCATCACTTCTGGAGGCTTTGCTTTTAGACCAATTGCAAGAGTCATCTTGTAGAGGAAAAGACTTATCAGTTGAGTCATACAGAGCTCTCCTAGATCTATCATTGCTTCTTACTATGAAAATAATGGGTAAAATGAAGAAATCAGGAAAAAGAAAGTATTAAAATGTGGGATGGAGATTTAAATGTATGGCAGAAGACTGTAGGAGATGTAAATTCTAACTAGGTTTATAGAAATATAAACACTCATTTATATTTTTGAAATGTTTGATAAAACAAGAAAATACATGTACCAGAGTTCTATAAAAGACATCCATCTTTTTATAGCTTATGAAAAGTGTTAATATTCTGGTACAATTATTGAATTTCTGCTGCCTCCTATACAATCCTCACCGTATACAACTCTGCCACCTCCTCACTGGGCTTGCTATACATCACCCTCTGCTTGGCTTAAGAGGTGACTATAGGCATTAAGCAGTGTAGAGATTGTAAAAGTTTTTTTATTTTTAGTTAACTTTTGTTAACTTGTGTAGAAGATTTTTTATTCTTAGTTGACTTTTCAGGCTTAGAGGAAAAAGATATAACAATATGTGGCTTGAAAATGGAAATTAACGACCTTCATAATAGAATCAATTATATTTTAAGGAGGATAATTAACCTGTGCTACCTGGAGACGTTGTGGGTTCTCTGCCATGGCAACTTCTTAAATTGAGCCTTGGAGTCTTTAATGTTGTAGCATGAAACACAGGAGTTATAGTGTGAGATTTTTGCCTTCTGAGATAAAAGTGATCAGGCTCTCATGGACAGTTAGTTCTCTGCTCCACTTCTAGCTAAAAGAATTTACTTTTCTGTTTCAGATTTCTGTTACAATTTTAGTTAGTTAGTTTATCTCCATCAGTCCCTGGGCTCAGTCCTCTATGTCGACCTCTGGCTCCATATGTAGAACAAATATGTGAGAGATACAATGTGCAAAAGGGTTATGAAAATACTTCATCAGAAGGAAGGAGAGGAGCGTTGCTATTTGAATTTCAAGCAGAAAGACCAGGGAGAGGAATCAAATCCTAGATCACAAGAACCTGGATTTGTCTAGATAAAGTATCTATCTACATAGGGAGCACATTGACTGTGGACAAATACATATTGCACAGTATATTGAGCTCAGGTCCAAGCTGACCTGACAGTCAAACTCTAACAAGTAGACCTTTTGGAAAAATATCTTTTGATGTAATATATTCAAAGTGTGTCAGGTTAGAATTGCCTTACCTCAGTCTCTGCAAAAAGCCAAGTACTACCAATGGGGAGGGGTAATCTATGGCTAAAACATTGGTGTTAAGGACTGTGTTTGTGTAGTATTTGGTTGTTTTTGACTGTGGTTGTCACTGTCTCCACCTCAGCAGTGTTTTTAGGTACAGAGATTCTACCACAAGGCTGGCAGCTTAAAGCCTTGTGAGTTTGATGTACAAAGAAACTTTCCATCTCTTTTCCATTAACAAGCAGGTTCCACAGCATTGAAACAGTTAATCCTCAGCCTGTTTTCACCAAACCTGACAGCATGGCTGGAAACTTTTTATCTTTTTCTATTCTTCCTTGTCCTTATCCCCAGTCCTTTCCATCACTCTTCTTATAGCCTGAAAAAGAAATCAATCAAAATGTAGATTGAAATTCCAAGTAAAAGTCAGTGTTTCTTAAGGAAAGATAATGGCTGCTAGACAAAAGTACACCACTCACATTCTGACAAAGAATTATGCTGCACCCTGCATGTTCACTTGTTTCTCCTCAGTGCTGTTTATAGTGAGTTATTTCCTTTCTATTTTCAATGTGTTCCAGTTGGAAATTCCTCTCTCTGAGCATTCACTATGATGAGAATCATATAAATCTGGAAAAAGTAAAAGAAAAAAGATGATGTGCCAGAGTGGGTAACTTAATCCCACCCAATGACAGAATAAGGTGCTTGTTTCTGTATCTGAGGATTTTATGAATGTGTGCCTTTTTTTTTTTTTTTTTTTTTTTTTTTTTTTTTTTTTTTTTTTTTTTTTTTTTGTTAAAGTTAGGGTTTTGGAAGTGGAAAATCGAAGGTAAAACCCTAGCTTTCCTGAAGTCTATTGATCCCATGAAGAAATGTAAAAATGTGTTCAAATGTATTGTAGTTGTAAATGAGATTTTAAAATGTTGCTCAATTAGAACTGAAGTTCTCTAAGCAGTGTTGATTCAAAGGCCGGTCCATGGTAGCGTGGTCTTAAAGTGAGTGGGAGGGACAATGCTCTCTGGGAAAGGGAGGAGACACCAGTGTTATTTCTAGGCTGTCAGAAAGAATTCTCACTTTGAGGGTTGCTTTTGGGCCCATATCCATCAGGGTCCGGAGGAGGATGGTTGATGCACTCCTTCCACACACACTTCTGACACCTGTCAGAATGTAATGGTTTCCTGTTACTGCTGACACTGCCCAGATTCAAACCACTGACCCAGAGGTGAAAGGCTCTGTATCCCATCAGCAATCTTCCCCTCTACATTTCTCCTATTGTTAATTTTTACTATCCTTGAAAACTTACACTGCAGAACCTCACTGGCACCAGTCAATCATAAAATAAGACAAGAAGTTTAAGTGCATCTATTTTGAGGGCTAGGCAGATTCTTTCAGTCTGATATTTCATCTCCATTCTCAGATCTGCTGCTCTTTTTTTTTTGTTACTTGTTTACAGAAATGAATGATACATCATAGCCTTCAAGTTTTATTTTCTTCTCAAAGTTTTTTAGACATACTAAAGGACACAATCCAAGAAACTAGAATGTAATTACAGATTTTGCATCTTCTGTATGACCTGTCAGAAGTCTGCTATCTCTTATAAAGCCATTCCAGCATATACTTACTGTCAGTTTGATAGAAGAAACACTTTCATAGGTTTCTTTGATTGACACATTTAAAATGACATCAGTTCCTAGTTTTAAAACCTATTGTTATTAAGTCTCTGTTGCTATTTATGTTAGAAATATGTGCATGTATGTCAAAACAATACATCAACTTTGCTGATTGGCTGCGCCTTGAATGGGTTGCCAAGGTAACAGAACAATTGCTTTTAATCTTTTCTAAATTGTCTTATTTGTTTGTTTCACATTCCAAGTTTCATATTTAATTTTCCAAAAGCATAATTTTATGATTATTTAAAAATATTTTTTAGACCACTTGTGCATTCTGCACATATTATGAAATGTGCATGGGCATACACTTTCTATCAAGAGTAAAAAGAGTAAATAATTAAATGACTTATTTGAGATAAATATCTATTACTATGTTAGTGGGTACTGAAAGATCTCTTCAGTGTGGTATATCTGGTATTTATAGGTTACTTCTGAAACAGTACATAGTGATTTCATCTCCTTCACAATTTGATTATCTTAGATGGTGAGATCTTCATCTAGGACCTATGTCTTTTCTAGGAATGCTGCTGTTGGCATTATGAAATTATGAGCAAATACCTTTTAGGGTGCTTTCCTATTTTTACTTGGAAAAATAACTCTTCACCCAAGTGGAAGAATGTGTGTGAGTTTCTAGGCCCTCAGCATAAACTGGTTGATATTTTTGCACTTCCTGCTCATATCTGGAGGGGAATTTTGATTCTTCAGTATGTAACTCAGATAAGAATTAACCAAGTTTCTAATTTCTTCTCCTGTTTGATTATGTAGCAAACCCCAAACAACTTCTCATACCTAGCGGGGTCAGGTTAAATCTGTGAGAAACACAATAAAGCTGCCTCTGCTCAAATGCATCTCAGTTAATTCCAGGCCAAATGGCACTGGTGCATTAAACTCTTGAGTTTTACCTAGAGTTAGGAGAGTTAGACACAGTCTTGCATCTGTGACATGTCAGTAAGGACCACCTTGGTCAGTGAATTTCAGTTGTGCATATACATACAGAGAGGTAACCACATATTTTGGTTAAGGTCATGTCTGTATTTTTATACAGTTACACTGGAATTTTGGGACAAACCATATCCAAAAGATAATGGTGGGTTTTCATCATCTTCCAAAATAAGACCTGGAAAGGCATATCCCTGACAATCAGTTCAGGCTTAAGTGGGTCTGGACAAGAAATGACTTCCCCATACACACTCTTCTTTCAGGCTGATAAAGTAATTATCATGTTATGATAAAGTAATTATCATGTATTATATACATGATAAAGTAATTATCATGTTATGAAAGTGTTAAGCAATACACAGATCAACTCTGTAGCAAGCTTTTCAGATATTTTTTCTCCAGAAAATGGTGAATTCATATTCAATCCTTCCTCAAGAAACTTGCTCAGTAAGTTATTAAATAAAAAGTAACATATATGAAGATTAGTATCCCAAGCTTTGCTGATGTTCTGTCAAGGAAATTGCAGTGTCCATTTCAGAGTAGGAGCAGTTCTGTATCCAGGCATTATTCCAGCAAAATGGGAGATTAGGTCTGTTAGTTGATTACATTAAAGAGGTTTTAAGAGCAGTGTGTTAAAAGGTTTTAAGAGCAGTTATGGTTAAGGTTGTATCATCATGCTTATTAGGACATATTGCAGCAAAGTTCACACATTCTTTTAAATAGATGGCAAAAGAAGTTCAGAGGGTTCTTACACCTGTAGGCAGTTTTTAATTGATGGCGAAAGAAGATCAGAGAGATTTTACAGCTGTGCAAGGTTCCATTGTCCTTTGCATGTTATACTGACATGTTCTGTAACTGTAACCTCAGTAACTTGATAAATACTGCACACAGAGTCTAAAAGAGCATATGTTAGAAGAAATTTTATTACTAAAGTAAAGAAAACATATTGTTGATATGAATACAATGGAGAGATTTATGTTGGGAAAGATCAACAAGTGCAAATACAGACTTGCCAGGTTCTATCTGAATAATAAGAACAAACATCGTATTTCAACAAATAAGAAGAAATGCACTTGGAACTCTCTTGGTTAATTCTTCAGGAATCAATTTTCACAAGGATCATGGTTTGTGTTCCCAACCCACTCTTTGATGTTATCTAACCATTGTATCAACTATTTTCCTGTTATATCATTTTGAAATGGCTTCCAAGGGCTTGTATAAATGTAAATAGTTTGGCATTTTCTGGGTTCAAGTTACACCTAAAATACATAAAACATTAGTCTTGCTTTTAATGAATAAACCACACTATAACAGTACTTTCAAAGAATTAGATTTTTAAAGTAGCATATGAAAATACTGAAATTCTGTAATAACAGGTTTTACAAATAATATCACCTAGTTGAACAGTGGAAATATTTGAAATTATGGCTGTGGGATGGAGCATTATTTCATGATAATAAGGTGTGCCCAGTGAACAGAGTAGTGAAACTTCAAATTCTATATCTGGTGACAGTGATGGTAATAGGAATATGTTGAGTGAAATAGAGGCTTGAATGGAAGGAGCACAACACTCTCAAGGGAATTTTTGGCAGAGCAAGAAGTCATGAACCATGACCTGTTAAGGAAAGAGCAAAAGAGGTACCAGCGTAAATAACATGACAAGATCTTCTAGAGTAATCTGAAGGATATTTCACAGCCTGAAAGAAAGTCTTAGATACTTTGACACTCAGTATTTGATGCCAATGTGCAGGTGCCCGACCCACCTAAGACTGTGAAGTATTTGTGTGCTGTTAATCCTGGCCATAAAACACAAAGTGGCTCAGGTTGAATATAACTCTATTCCCACATCAGTGAATGTAACAAGAATGGAAAATGATACAAATCTAGCCCTTTCATGTTATAATATTAATCTCAACTGGCACAACATGAGTCCACTTTTACAACAAAGATTGGACAGTGAAAGGGAAGGGAACACATGTCAACTATTCTCACAACAAATCTAAATAATCTAATCTGGTGTGTGGTCCTTCTCAGAAGTTTGTCCAAGTCTGGTTACAAAATTACAGAACTGTTTTTTGGGGTTTTCTTACTGTAACAAGAAAAGACTTAGTATGCTTTCTATCTAAGAAAAGGCTCAAGTTTCAGTTGTTATTAAGGACTTTAGTCAGAAGCACACACAACAGTTTTGGATATCAGAAACTCTTCAGGTGAAAAAAGTCACAGCTACACCTGAGTAGTGTGATATTTTTTCTCACCCTTGAAATGTACCAAGCACCAATCTTTAGCATACTGTAGGTTGGAAGAAGCACTTCTGAACACTCTTTCTGAGTACATGTTCTGTTCTTTAAAAAGCAGCGGTTTCCACCCCCTTGCTGTCTGGCTCTTTTCACTGAATACAATATTCATGAGAGACCAGATCAACAGCCTCAGAGCACAACGCCCTCTCCACACAGAGCAGCTGCTCCACGGTTCTCCCTTCACCCTCCCTGGGGTTGTGCCTCAAACCTGTTCCAGGGGCACCACTCTAGGGAGTGCAGGAACAACAGAGGCATCACATCCTTCCCACTCCATGTCTCTTCTGGTGCTGTCCACTTATAACTGTGAATCTGAGTTTAGAGCTTGTCTCCCATGGACTCTCCCTGGGCTGTGAGGCCTTTGAGACACATCACAGAGGCCACACTATGTCACCCATACAGTGCTGCCTCTTTAGCATGGGTGCACTGCACTTAAACTGCTCTCTAGAACTGCTTTTAGCTCTTTTAAAATTGCAGAGTCACTCACTCTTGTGACTTCCTGGCATCACCTCTTGCTGAGGAAGTGCTTTGTGACTTGCTGGCTCAGCACACTGGCATGGGCTGTGTCACCCCTGCTGCCTTGGTGTGTGGTGACACCGTGGATCCCCAAGTCAATGCTTCACAGCTGCAGCTTGCTCAGGTGCCACTTGCAGGACCCTGACTCCTCAACTTGCTGAGTGGTGTCTTTGTGGCATCCACCACCCTGCCCCTGCAGCATGTGCCTGCTCTGAGTGGCCAGTGGGAGAGCACTGTCTCTCCTCAGGAGGATTTTAAGGCCTTTTTGAGAAACCTGGGAGGTATTTTAAAATTTATTCCAAAGTGCAGGGGACAGAAAGTGCAAAGCCAAGGGTCTGTCTGCTACTGAGTGCAATAGACTGTATTTTCTTAATGTGGTATTTTTTTGTTACTTGCCCTGCCTCTGGGCTGTCACCATCCTGCGGGGTTTCATTTCTACTGCTCTTTGTATGGTTTGTTTCTGAGTTTTCTGCCTAGCTGCTAAAATCCAATATTGCACTGCAAACTGACCTAGCAAAGTCTCTTCTGCCTATGGTACCACACCCATGATGGGCTGGAATCAGGCTGGGTTCTTCTCACAGCTGGGACTCATCTTGCCATGTTTTCTTATGCCACAGAGAGCTATTCCCTTACCTCTATCACATGCTATTGCAGAACAAATCAGCCTGTTACCCATGTACAGATAATATGCCCATCTTTTGTTTGAGATGCAATGCCCTAGCAGGAAGCAGAAAGCTGCGGGAGCTGCTTGAAATCTGGTACAAAAACATAAACTCCAGTAGGGAACACCCTGTGGCCTTTTCAGGGGTATAAATGCCTTTGACTATTTGTATCGATGAACTCAGTGTCACTATGGAGCAAAATGTCTTGCCTTTCATGTAGTACAGATGTCACTGTTCTCTACCCACTCCTCAAGACAGTGAGCCTCAAAAAATCAGCTGCTCTGAGCAATCCAGCCTGGCCATGCTAAACCAAAATTCACTGTCTGTATTCTAGCCACACAAAGGTTAAAGATTCCCTCATGCTAGCATGCTGAAAAGGAAGGTGAAGTAGCAAAGCACCAGGATGGCTTTTGTGGTTTATAATATATCAATTTGTACAGTAAATAGGGTCTGTGTTTAATACTCCCCTGCAGCGATGACTATTAATAATAAAAGGCCCTGAAAGGAACTGAACTTTCATGATAAAGTATTTCTGACAGCTCGCTCCTCAGCACAACAACTGTTGTCCCCAGAGACTCATTCAACATTCATTTGAATCATGGAGAAAGAAGACCAGCTTGGAAGATGTTTTTTCTGGAGTGCAGAGGAGGACTTTGATCCTAGCTCAGATAACAGCTGCTCTACCTGAGCGGATTTTCGGGTAGATGTATCCTTCAGCCCAGGTAAGCCTCGAGGGAGGTGTCTGGTTGACCTCAAAGCTCAGGGAAGGCACCTGATACCTGAGGGAGGGTCTTTGAATGGGCAGGAGGAGCTGGCAGCACATTTTATCATTGTGTCAGTCTCGCGTTTCTGGCGAGAGCCAGCGCACACAGGAAGGGAACTCCTGAAGGGATTCGAGTCGCACCTTGCATTTTTTTCCCATTGTAAAATAAAAAGGAGGCAAAAAGCCAAAATACTTTGATTAGATTTTGTCTGTACTATTGTGTTTTCTCACTGCCCTTGGAGAGTACAAAGCACTTCATTTGAAATCCATGACCCTGATTTCCCAAGCTGGAGCAAAAAGCAAATACCTGATACTTGATAAACTTCTCAGAGGAAAATGAAACAGTTCATATAGTGCCTATAAGAACTACAGTGATGGGCATTATGCACATCCCTACAGTAAACAGACAATGCTAGTTGCTGCAAAACATGTCAAATTATTTGGTACTTATGCAGACAAAAATCCAACTGAAAATAATTTTAGCTTTGGGTACGATATGATAAAGATTACTGTATGATCTTTTTATTCTCTCAACAGCATCTGTGCTGGTTGCTGTAAATTAATGTGAAAAATATTTGGGATTTCTTGACTGTAGAAGTGACAATGCACAGATTTTCCAAATCTGATTTCATTTTAATGATTCTTTTTCTTTTCTTATGCCTGCCTTTGTGATACTGAGGTAAACCCAGAGTAACCCAGATAGAAATTGAACTAATTAACTTTTAAATATTTTTCTGTGAGGCCATTTGGAAACACTCTTCTCAAAAAAAATTCCTTCATTTATGAATATTCTGTTCATTCATTTTCTCACCAAGGACAATTTATCATTCCCTCTTAACCTGAAGTGGAAAAGGCTTTAAGATATCCTGTAATTTGGAATCTCAAATTATGCCCTTGATACCATGACATTTTAAAGTAAAACTTCTTTCAGAAATAAAGACATTTGCTGAAGTAAGTATCTTCTAAGACAGGAGATCACCTCCTGGTATTGATTGTCTTCAACAATCAATACAAGATTTCCAAATGTAATGAGAAAACCACTGATCATAGGCTTTTTGAGCATAATTAAAAGACTAAAAACAGTGGAAACATTGTAGGATAACAAATGGAACAAACATCTAAAAGCAAGCTGAAACCTTCCCTCAGTCATAGTCAATACAGACAGGGATAGCCAGAGTTACACCCAAAATTGCCAGTGAGCTTTCAGTCTGAGAGCAGCTGGCTTGTGGCATCCAAGGCAAGAACCTTGCACAGCCCCTTTCTGCTGGAGTGTGGCAGCTGTCCTTGCTATTAGGAACAGAGGCAGGGAGGAATTATTTTAACTGTAGAGTTCATGAGATAAAGATAGTGAAGTACAGACCATGGATGGGAGAGCTGCACAGGGGTGGGTTTTGGTGTTTCTGAACAAAAACCTGCTTGTGAAGAGAACAGACATGCACAAAGCCCAGCCCTGCAGCCAATTTTCAGTGTCTTTTCCTGCATAAAGACCAGGGACAAGCCAGCTGCAGTGCACACACACGGAGGCATCCTCTGGCTTCCCGCGGGACTGAGATGTGGCAGAGAGGCATCAAGGTAAAAGAACCCTGCTTTGGAAAGTTTTAGCTGCTGAAAGAGGCTTTGAAGATGTTTGAGGAGGAAGGATTTCTGTGGTTCTTTTGTACATAGTTTACACAGCCAACCTTTCAAACTGCTAACAGAGTCCAGAGCCTAGAAACATTCACAGTCGCTTCAAAGTTAAGGGTTTTGTCCTGTTAAGTCATTACATTATCTGAGTATAAACCAAAGAGTTTTCAGCTCTGAATAATTTAGGTGAAAGAGTTAGCCCTAGGCCAGGTGCTCTACTTAGGGAGATGGTGAAATAAATTATTCAGAAAGGGAGACAGGTAAAACAGATGGAAAAGGCCGCCAAAACAAGACACCCAGAGGGCAGCTGTTTTGCAGGTCCCCTGTGAAGCACCTTACTTACTAGGAGGGCTGTGGTAATGAGTCAAGCAGTGGTGTTGAAACTGAACTTTGCCTTGTTAATTCATGTGGTGGTCACAGGGAATACAGGTGCTGATACCTAGAAGCAACCACCACTGTGTCCAAGCCTGTGCAACTTTAACATTAGAGAGTACATCCGCAAAGCACTTAGGACAGAGGTTCCTAAAGTATTTGATTTTTAAAATTATCCTCAGTGGGGAGGGGAAAAATACTCTTCTCAAAATATTTACTCAATTTAAACAATTTTTCAAACACATAGAATCATAGAATGGTCTGGGTTGGAAAGGATCTTAAAGCTCATCAATTTTCATCCCCCTGCCATGGGTAGAGACACCTTCCTCTAGACCAGGTGGCTCAGAGTCCTGTCTAACCTGGCCTTGAACCCTACCATGGACAGGGTATCCTCAACTTCTCTGGGAAACTTGTTCCAGTTGCATTTTGTCTTCCCACTCATATCTAGATTTCAAATTTTGATTTAACTTTTGCAATTTGGAGTACATTTTTCAAGGTAATTCGGTATTCCTACCACTTCTGTTTATGGTCATATGTGTCAATTTTCTAGAACACATAATTTCAACAATGATAAATAAAGCCCTTTGATATTAAAAGTACTCAGATAGTCCAGGAACTTATGCCAAAGCAATGAAAAGTTCTAAATTATCTTGCCATTTTTACTGACAAGTGAATTGTGAATGGCAAGAAAGTACTGGCTTTTACTGTCAGTCAATGTTTGATTCTTTTGCTAATGACAATCACTAACTTTACTGATGGTTGGCAATGTAAGACAAGTGTCATGAATGTATACGAAAGCTGACACCATTTTTTTAATGGAAACTAAATAAACAAATCATTGCAATGCTGATTTTCATTCCCATTATGCAGTAACTACTCACACAAATAATTATGCTGTTTATGAGGGAATAAGTTGCCTGTGCAAATGGCAAATTAGATGTACAATTGTCCAGTGAGATGTTTTTATGAACAGGAGCTTAGTACTTTGCCCAAGTCTGTCTCACTAGGGAAGAGCTTTCACCAAGAAGAGAATCCCAATCCCAATCCCAATCCCTCTCTCTCCTGCCTCCCTGCCCCAGGAGCAAGTGGCAAAGAGTACAAGAGAGGACAAAAGGCAACTATGAAGAGAAGGAAAGCAAAAGGAGGCACCTGAGCAAGGAAAAGACAGAAACAGATGAAAGACTTGAATAAAGGAAAGCACTGTGAGGAAAGAATACTGGTGTGGCAAACACTCAGAAATCCTCCTTCTATTATTTCATCAGCCTAGATTCTGATACCCTCCTGGGAAATGGCACCTAATTTGCTGTGTCCCCACTGTCTTCCTGGAGAATCTGATTCACAGCTGGGCCTTGAAAATTTCAGCTCATTCCTATTTTCTGTATCTTTTCCTTGTTGAGTTACCCAGTGGCTGAGCCCTGTGGGGCAGAAACACTACCTTGGCATTTTCTGTTTGTGATGTTCAGCATAATAAATCCTCAGTCTTACTGGGCTGGGTGTAAGTGTAGCACACATAACACAGTTACAGACACAACCCCTGCAGAAAGCACACTTGTACATAGATCTGGATAACAACACATCCCCTATGGTCTTTAGATTGTATATTCCATATTTTTCTGTATTGCAGAAAGGTTTTAATGAAGAAAACACATTCATGTTGCTGTTATTGCAATATAGGCTATCATGGTAATAATTTTTCAGTTAAGGAACTCTATAAATCTACTAGAGACCTTTGAAATGGAAACAAATTTTTTCAGGTATAGTTTGTTTGTTGAAGTCATACATTTATGACACTGTGATAAATTGTGTGAAAATTAATAAGAAAAGATTATGGCTTCACTAAAATTTCAGGCAGAACTGTTACAACAGCAAAATCTCTTGTTTAATCTCAAATGTCAGTAAAGGTAGCACAGAAGGGCTCAAACTTAATCTTATAAACAAGTTAACCTTTTTCTTTTCAACTTTGCTCCAATGCAAAAGTACTTCTCAAGTAACAATTTATGTAATTGTTTTCCAAAATGAGTGTAAGATGACCTTCTTTGGCATCCTCAGAAAGTTTCTTTTGCTGTTTTATAGGAATTTTAAGAAATTGTTAGATATTCTTGCTGTCTGCTGGCTCCTCTGAGCTGACATTCTGCTTGTACTTATCTGAGATATTATGTAAGACCAAGAATTTCAGTTATTTTCTAGTTAGACAAGTAAGTATGTGAGCTAAGGATGGCACTTGGTCAATAAATCCTTTCACTTCCTTTGTACTTCCTTTGATCTCCAAGGAGAATTTTGCCATCCTCTTCAAAGAAAACAATATCCGCTGATGTCCATCTTTTCTGATTCCCTCTTGATATCTTTCCTTCTTTGACCTGACCATCACTGTGGCTTCCTGACTTCTTTCATTTGGTAGCTGAGATATACTTGAAGTATTTACTCTTCTTTCATGTCTCTGTTTTCTTGGCCCTGTTCTCATCTTAGCAACATTTTAATTAGCCTTATTTTCTGTCTCTTCCTCCTAAAAAGGCAGACATTTTCTTTTCTCTTTGTTTTTTGCCATTGTTTATACTGATCTCTTCATTTGATACTCTTTTCTTAAGTGATATTTTTTTACTAATTTAATTATTATCTCAAATTTGCATGTCTGTCTGTTTGTAATCTGCCTATCTCTATATTCCCTATGGCACTTTTTCTTCTGGATGAATGTTTGTTACACAGCAAGGATATCCTGTAAATAATACTTTTCAAATCATGTAATCACCTTGCAATTCTATTTTGAATTCCCATCCTAAAGGAAAAAAACATATATATCTAACTGCATTAGCAATGTGAGGTGAATTACCCAGTAGCTCAAGAAGGGATTGTGATTTCACCTCATTAGAAGGTTTTTCTCTTTTCTTCCCAGGTTTTATAATCACTAAATGAGAAAGATCACAACTCTCGTCTGCCCAGGCCTGGGGCAGTGTGAGACAAAACAAGAAAGATATTCTTTAACAATTGCTCCTCATGTCAATGCACAGAAAGGAGTTTTCATTTAGTTTGTTGGAAAACAGCATCTTCTGTCGACAGGAAACTAATGCAAGTAATAAATCTGGATTGGCATAGACTATGGAAGGAAGAGGATGTACCAGGAAACAATCACCTACTTATCAATGAAGTGGAAAAGCTCTAAACTTATTTTCTACTACTTTGAATAAATAAAAATATGTTAATATTTGTTAAAATAAATATTAAAATAATTTTTTAAAATTATGTTAAGACAAAATAAACTAATTTGGCTGAGATATGTGAACAATTCAATGGCTTTGCAGGCAGAGGATTTAATAAGTGATACTGTACACACACCTGAGAAAATAATTTGGTTCTTACTTGGTTCACTTCATTATAAATAGCGCCTTGATTAAGCAGAAATTTTTTTAACTAAAATTATTCTATTTAGATTAAAATGAATTTGAAGTCCTATTAAAATTAATAAAATTTAGAAAATGGTAGTATTCCTGATGTGATTGAAAAGGCTGATAGATGTTGTTTTTCACTCAGTGCATCATTAAAGAGGAGGCAAACTGCTGAACTGATAATAATAATGGAGCTGAGAAAGGTGTGTTTGAAAATTTGAGAAATCTGATCAGTATATGCAGTGGTTCTCTGGAAAAGCAGATTTCAGGAATGACCTCATCCCAGAGTATAGATATCACCTACTTTTGTGGATATAAATTGACCTTTCTAGATGATTTCATGTACGTAAACTCCAAACTGTAATGAAACTATCTTTAGTGTCTTACACAAATTTTACATTTTATTTGATGTGAAAATAAGACTTGTACATAACTTATGGGCTTGATCAATTGTTCTGAGATGTATGCAAAAGCTTGAAATTATTATCCTTCTGTTATGAAAAAGAAAATCTTCATCATCGGGTGCATAGCTTCATCTCTTTTTTAAGGTGCCTGGAAATTAAAAGAGGCTGATTTTTATACATCATTACAGTAGAAAATTTTTTGACTCTGCTCCATTAAAGTGGGTGAGATTCATCTGAGATACAGCTGAGATCAGGTTCAGGCTGAGAAGACTGAGGTATTTCATTTGCAAACTATACAATGAATTTTTAATAATTAATATAATCAGCAGTATTACCAACCACTTAAAGATTCAGAGGCAGGTTTACCACAATGAACTTGATTATTATATGTGTGCAGGGAACAGCAGTGAACTTCATTATATTTTATATACACTTTGTGCACAAGAGGAGAAATTACTGAAAGTCTGAGCTTCTATTTTGAAATGTGAACTAAATTGTGTTTTATGGGAAGGGTACTACTCTTTTAAACCTTTTCTCTTTTCGTTTTTCCTTTCTTTTTTTTTTTCCCAGGAAAGGAAATGCACTAGAAGTGGGATTTGTTAATAACTTTCTCTGACCCATTATGAAATATTTCAAATTTGGTAAGTAGGGAAGAAAATTAAAATAAATTGTTTTCACAAGGGGGTATAATTTTTAAAATAATTTTTCATGGACATATTTGTTTTGGATAACTCTATTGATTATGGCCTAATCTTTCTCAAAGCTTCTTTGGGTGGATGAAAAGTTTTGTACTATGCAAATACAAGCTGTGATTATCAATTATCTAGTGTTCCTATTGGTTATTCACCAATATGTTCTAATACAATTGGTATGAAATATGTGATTTCTGCTGTAACTATCAAAAATTTCAGTCTCTGCTGTCAGTAGTGGACATGATTTGTAAAGTAAAGTCCAGTGACAGCTGAAATGCCACAAGTTTTGAAAGAATCGAATATCGAATATATAATATTAGAATATATAATCCTGCCCCACATAAATGAATGGATAAAATTCCTTTAACTTCTATGATCAGGATTTTGGCCTGAAGCATATGGACTTAAGTAGGAACTGAGATCCTTAAAAACATGACCTCTGCTTACAGTAGGTGTGTGCCAGGGTCAAGGTGGGAGGGCAGGTTATTGCATGAGTTTCAGGAGGGAAATGATGGATTTCCAGAGGATTTTGGGTGAACATGCTGTTTTGTCCAAGCAGGGCACTCCAGGACTTAGAGTGGCATTTTCCTGCTACCCTGTCTTGTGGCTTTTGACTAGAACTCGTGTGTAGGACATGTGTTAGGGTTGAGGTGAGATTTTTATAGGCCCTATAGGCGCATCACAGACAACGTACACGTCTGTTTGCGTCTTGTTCCAGGTAAACACCCTTACATAATGAGCCTCTTCTTTTTCATCCAGGACTCTTCTCTCCTTTTTGCACCTTCATATTCAAGGTTGCAATTCATTCTTTAACACTTTGGAACTGAAGATTAGCACACATTCCAGACCAATAAAAAAAGAAGTGAGATAGTAACTGAAATGATGGAGGGAGGTGTTTACAATGTGGAGCTGCAGGGTTGTGCAATAGTGTATAATTCCTGTGTGGTCTGCTGAGAAGTGCCAATCTGTGCAATCTGTAATGGCAAAAAGCCAGAAAAGAGGCCATAAAAACTGGCACCAAGTGAAGATAAGGTGCTACAGCCTTAGAGTTTATAGCCCATGTAGAGGGGAAGGAAGATATAATGGAGGTTTAGTGCCTCTTTCTATGCAAAGCCTGACTAATCAAATTCTGACTGGCCTTTTACAAAACAAAATGTTTGCATTTCATCAAGCCATAAGGATGTGTTTGCTTCGACTCCCTAAGAGATAAATAGTGCCTCTCTGAGAATGTGATCATTTAGGTGTGAGGTTTTTAAGATATTGTGGTAAAGAGGCCACAGAAGTACCTAAAGCAGCTGCTTTTCAGCAGGTAGAGCCTTCAAGGCAGCATAAAGTTTTGGCTGTTGCAGTATTTGTTAATTGTCTGCTGCAGTTTTGATTTTTATTTTGTTTCTGTAAGCACTCTGTGGAGCCTATCTTTGGTCTTGGTTATCACTACAGATTCTGCTTTTATTGTTGTGTTATGGAAAAACCCAGTACCTTAGCCTGAAACTGTTTGGAGTTCAGGATAGTGGAGGGAAAATGGGTTTTTAATCATCAAAACTATGAATCAGACGAACAGGATTTTTTTTCTCAACAGGAGTTTATTATAATTTTAATTTTTCTTTGCAGACCTCTGTTTCTTGAAGCACTTTCCCACAGCTAGGGCCACAAAAGTCAATGCTTACATCTGTTTTCATTGTCCACATTTTCTGACACAGAGATTGATCTTGAATTTTATTTTTTCCCAAGAGGTAGAACCCAACTGTACAAAATAGATTCAGATCTCTACTGGATACTTTCATAAAACTAATGGTAAGTTGCTGTGCTCCCAGCTGGGCATGTTAGCTTTCCATCTTGATTTTGGATAAATGCTATTCAAACAGAAGATAGTTATTATTATGATCATTATATGCTGAGCTGAAAAATTAATGCAGAACTGGGTCTGTAGTCCTCACTAATAATTTTGCCAAAAGGAGAGGACAACTAGTCTGGATAATCAGTAGAAAAACTTTTCCAAATATAGCCATAGGAGAAGTGCAAGGTAATGGAACACTGAAGTAAAATGAAGTGCTTGGCAGCTTTTAGAACAGTTGAGAACATCTCTCTGCAGTATTCACAGTGCCTGCCTCATCAAAGTCTGTAATGATCAGCCAGCTCAGAGAATGCAATACCTGCTATGGAAATGTACAGGACCTTGCACAGTGAAGGGAGAGGATTTGTCATGGTGCCTGGCAGATGGCCTGACTTGATCTCAATTAACTTTAAATACCCTTTGATGTTGAGAGTGCACTTATCCCATGTTGACTGGTCTGTTCTGATGGAACAAGGATAAAACCTCTCCCCAGAATGCACAGGGACCTGGGTCCTGCAGGCACCACACCACTCACGCCTTGACTTTAGGGGCTGATGGTCACACCATGAACATCTCTCCAGACATCACCCTGTGTGTGTGCTCACCTTCCCCAGCTCCTGGCACAAAGGGCTGTTGTTCCCATGCTGCAAATGGAGCTGTGGTGGGCTGTGCCTCTTATTTAAGCTCACAGCTGGTGTGTTTGATAGAGCAGGAGTTGTAGCCCAAGCCACATCTCCCACATTGTACCAGACTGGATGTTCTTTACCTCGGTGGTCCTTGCAGAGAGTGAAGCAGGTGTATCCAGTGGCCCCCTGGCAGGAGAGGAGGGGATCATTTTGCAGACAGTAACACACTGTGTAGTGACCCCAGGATGACAGGGAGATATCCACAAAGCCCACTTTGGTCCCCTGCCCAAAACCATGCCATTGGGGAATTGTGAAGCTCAGAGTCATCTTGACTAGTTTCTATTCTGTATATATGTTACTGGGGTTTTGCCATACTGCCTGAGGCAAACTCCTGTCAAACTAAATTACATATGTTCCCGCAGATGCAGATGATGAACTGCCTACAAGCTCATAATAGAGATGTTAATATTGAGGTTGGTCTAGAAAAGCTCAGACCTGGACTGCTTAGCTTGAATTGTATCTTCAATTAATTTAGAATTATGTGTAATTACCAATCCCTACTGAGTCAATGAAGTGTCTGTATCCAGAACTGGTAAATTAGGTTTTTGGCACAGGGAAATATTTTGTCAGGGCAGAGGCAACTGACAAACAAATTTCAAGTTGTCTCAGAGACATGGAGACAGAGACACTCTGTTCTGTAAAAGCAGCAAGGGACTATAGTATGGTTCTAAAAGTCATATGGCATCACCTGATTTCAGAACCTCCTTTTATTCTAAGACTTGGAGGTTCAGGCCAGACACTGTTAGGACCAGTCAGTGATGTGAGCAAAGTGAGCTCTACCTACACACACAGTCCAGTGATCCTAAGGACACAATTCTGGGATGCAGCACAAACTTGTGAGAACTACTCAGCAGCCTCAACTCTCAAAGCCCCTGGGAAGGGGGGATGCTCAGCATGTTGTCAACATGGATTCTAAAGTGGATTTCAGTTGTGTGCCTACCAGGCTCACAGGTTGGATATTTAAACTCTCAGAACTCAGTCAAATAAACCCAGTTTACCTCACAGCCAGACTAAGTGCTAATTCCTCAGTTAAGATTATTTCCACATTAAGATGGAATGAATCCATTCCATGTTGGCTGCTTAGCATTTGTAAGAATTAAGGTCAAAATATATTTTTATAGTTTGGAAACTGTACTTTTGTCATTCACTCAATAGTGTTTGAAATCTTAATGTTTGAATTTCACAACAATAATAATAGTATTGCTTTTGAATGGGAGCTCAGCATAGCAATTATCAGCTGAGACAAAATGAATGTTTAAAAAATTATCACTATCTGAACCTAAGCTTTCATACTGCTAGATGTTTTATAATCTGAGAAGAAATCCTCATATTCTAATAAAATAAAGTAACTGGAGACAAAGTGAAATAAATAGCAGCAATAACAATACTTCTTGTGATTAAATATTTCAAATTTCAAGGATGCCTATTCACAAAACACTTAAATAGCTCATCAGTTTGGCCAATTTCCCTTGGTTGTAAGGAATGGAATGCCTTAATCTGAGTGGACATTCTCACTGTACATCTACTTACTTTAGGGAGACAGTTTATGTCCAAGCTCTTGCAATTAGACTGCTTCATGTCTGTGTAAATAAATCAGTCACTCACAGTGCACATTTTAGTGAACCATAGTCACTTGGAGGCTTGGAGATCAAAGGGCAAACCACTCCACAGAAGAGATCAGCTGGATGGGGAGAGGGGAGTTATGGGAGAAACCTCCTAACTGATGAGCAGGCCAAGTGCTCTGAAGGTTGTTGATCATGTTGTGCTTCCTTTGATTCAAAAGCATGTTTATTTTTAGTCTCTTCGAACCTTGCTAGTACTGGGGAGCAGAGCCAATGTACAGCAGAGTTCTCAGCTGCTGTGCTGGAAACTGGGAGATCTCAGCACTTCTCACAGTTAGTCCCTAAACTTGGGCCACCAAGATGGTGGCCATCCTGAAAAATAAGCCAGAAATTGAGATGGCACCTGACTTTCTAGGAAAATGCTTCTGTGAATGTCTGAGTATTTAATAAAGGGTGTTTTCAGCTACACAAGCAGACACAAATACATAAATATGACTTTTCTAGATTTGAATCTACCCTTACCAAGAATAAAATAACTTAATTGATGTCTGTGGCATTACACCTGGTTTCTAGAAATGCTGAATGGGGCTCTCTGTACAGGTCCATTAAGTTCTCTTTACTACATATGTAATTATATTGATGTAATGTCTGTCTTTCCCTTTTATGATAAAAGTAATATAAAAAACCCTTCTAACTCCTTACATCTTTTATTGTTTTATTTTATAAATCTGAAGAAAAAGTGGTTCATAACAGTCTTTACAAACAAGCTGCATCTGTTTAATATTAAAGTGAAAAAAAATTAGAACCATTACTTTGGGATATCCAAATAACCTGAGGAAAAATAGCATCCATCTGGCCATTGGTATAACTGTTTTTTACATCAGTTGGATATTTCTGGGATTGCAAGATTCAACACTTATCTTTAAGTAGAGTGAGTTTCTAAAGATGTAGCATCCAGAAACTTGTGAGTAATCTGTCCGCTTAGAAGTACAATATTGTGTTACCAGATCTGCTGAGCAAAAGCACAATAAAGTTAATCCTTTGGTTCTGGAAAAGCTGTAGGTATTGCAATGGCAGATGTGCTGAAACAGAAGTGTTTACGTTTGTTAGGGCATGTGAAGCAGCAACTCTGCCAGCTCACGAGTATTTGAATTTCCTGCAAACTTTTACCTAAGGGCTGTCGTGGGTGAGGAAAAGAGCTCAGAAGGAGTCTCTGCACCCTGTTGGCAGACTGGAAAACCTCTTTTGTTGAATTGGTTGGCACACACCTGCATTTTCTCATTGAACTTATTCCCTGTGAATGGAGTCATTATGGCACTAAAGTGCTTTTGGTATATGGGGTACAGTATTACCAAGATCAATATTCTGTTATATTTAATATATTTTCCACCTCGTACTTTGCCATATGGAAAGGAATAAAAATGTTAGGTCAAGGATTTTGTACTGTGGAGGTGTGATATGACTCTGGATTGGCCAGAGCTTTGAGATGGAGCTGCCTTCTAGACCTTTGCCAAAAGTGAGCTCCCCAGAGAAGCCTGTCAGACTTTAAATTCACAAAGCCAGGTTGTGCAGAGCACAAACAAGAAGGGTAATCTTTTGATGAGAGGAAACACAAAGTAGCTGGCTAAGAACTAAAATCAAAATCAGTCATTTTTAATATTTTCCCTGCCTACAAAATCCTTGCTGGCAGGTCCTTGCTTCCATGCCTGGTAACAGTTGACTTGGGGACTTGAGATTGCAGTTAATTCTATCCAGACTAAGGAAAATCTTTCCTTCTGTCCCCTCTAATGCCTTGCTGGCTGCTGGCTGCCCTTTCCTACTATCTTCATGGGACCTGCTGACTTCCAGCTCCGTGCTATATCCATCTTTCCCAAAGGAAGGTACAGTTTCCCCCTTAGCAAGAAGGAGTTTTTGACTGGCTGCTTTTCAGGGTCTGATTATGCTGAGTTATAAAAAAGATGGTGGTGCAGGAGGTCACAGTAGCACTTAAAAGAGTTTGTGCTGGGGATTTCAAAACATTATGTTACTGTCCCTTCCCTTGGAAGCTTTTAGTTGAAATCTCAAAGGCAATCAAAACAAAAATGTAAGTGGACTTCCAAAAGAGTGAAAAATTTTGACCTCACCAGCAAAGTGGCCACAAAAGACCTGGAACAGACCAAAACTCCACTGGTTCCCTTTCTATTTTCCATTCCATACCAACACAGACACACTCAGTTTGCTCTTTGGATGGCCTGAACCCACCTCCTTGGTCTTCTCACTAAAAAAATCCTAGTTCTTCATCCAATGCATTGACAGTTCTGTTCTTCCAGAGAAAAAATCATTATGAGGAATGTCAGCAAAGCAGAGGGAGTCCCAGAGGTCCAGTATAAAATGTAAAGACCAGAAGCCCCTGAGCAGTACTCACTGTTGGACAGGAAATGACAGTAGTTGGAACAAAAGACAGAACAGTGGTATTTTTTCTGTTGTCACAGCTGAGCATCAGCACAGGGCTTTATCAAGAGCCAGAATACCTCTGAACTAACTCCTGTATAAATACAGATTAAGAGGCCAATCATTGCCCTGGACCATTTACAAAGTATGTATGAGAGGCACAAAGAAACAGTCAAACCCTATTGATGACATTATTAAAAAATAATCATAGAAGAGAAAAGGAGGTAATTTGGAATAGAATGCTTACTGTGCTATTTCTGTGGAGGGCTACATTTTCAGGTCAGGTGTAAAAGACATGAGAAAAGAATCACAACAGAACTTGTGGAACTTCTAGAGGAGAAAAAGCCAGATGAAGAAAGTCCCTCACAGAAGTTGAGCATGAGGTTGCTCTTGCTCAAGGAGTAGATATCTGGCAAATCAGAAAGGAAAATGATTAGGTGTTGGTTCTTACATCAACAAGAACCTGTAAAAGATTTTGCAAGAACATCTTTGGTGGAACATTAAAAAAGCCAGATTCCAAAGGGCTTGAAATAAAAGTAAAACAGAAGGCCAATATAAACTCCAGGTAATGATTTAGATTTTGTGTTCACTATTTACATAGGAGTGGAAGGGATCTTGTAGATTACCAAGTCCTTTCCTCTGCTGCTATCAGCAACTGTATCTCATGGTCTATACATTTACTAAACTTCAGAAAAAAATTCTATTTCCTTTCTTTCTAGTCTTAGTGGAAACGTGGTACAGAACTTCAGTCTTTTGATAACCAAAAACTTTAATTTATGGCTTGAATTTATTAATTGCTCATTAGTAATCATTTGTTCTTGTGTCATCATTGTCCATTTGCTTAAGTATCTTTTCTCTCGCTTTAGTGCCTAACCTGAATGTATTTATAGAGAGCAATTATATTCACTCTCAGCATGAATGAGCTTAGAGATGAAAGGGAGAAGGAAGCAAACATGTTGCTTCAGCCTGGACCAGCTGGAATCTCTTTGTTCAGACTCATGTAAAATGTTTTGCAGCAGCTGAATCTGGAAGCAGCATTTGTGCAGCTCACAGAAATATGATACAGATCCCACCACCTCACAGCCAGATGAGATGGGAATGGACACAGCAAGCAGGGATATTGTCTGAATATCCATGGGTGCTGTGGACCTGAGAACAGCAAAACTACAGTCCAGCTTAGCTGGAGAAAAAACATCTGCTTTTGACTGATGTGAACACCCATGGTGAGCAATTGTAAGCATTTCCCATTATCCCTCATATTTTTCTAGTGTTGGGAGCTAGGTGTCTGTAATGGGTTATCACCACCTGTGTGGCTTATCTTGAAGAGATGTTGTCTGCTGTAGACTCTGGAGTCAGTTCAGTCACTCTGGAGTCTGTTCTTTCCTAGTGTTGTTGTAAGGCTGTGTCCCAGAGATCTTCACACTCAGTATAATCAGAGAAGGGCAGGGATTGCCCATCTTTCAGACTTTGTGTACAAATTTCTAACACAAAATAGATTAAATAATTCAGTCACAACATTCTCCACCATAGCAAGTGTTCAGGTAAGTGCCTTAAAAGAGGACTCCTTAAGGGAAAGGCAACTGCACTAAACTATAAAGAATCTTTTGCTTGGTGGAATCTCATTGCCAGCATCAGTAAGCACAGCTGATCATTTGTACTAAGAGATGTTGGATACTTTAAATGTGTGATAGTACCTCATCCCTTTGGATGTAAACTTTAACTACCTGAGAGCAGTTTGTTTTGAACTGTTTTTTTAAACACATTTTATATAGGAAGGGCTTTTAGATCTGAAACTGTTTACTCCTCCTATATGTGTGCCATCATTCATGTTGAAAAGAATGATTTTTCTTCCAGTGAAAATTCTCTTGGGATTCCACCAACTGCAATAACGATGGAAAGTTAAGGGCCTTTAATTCTGTCAAAGATGCATCATGTACAGTAAAATCAAGAAATAGAATAAGATGACGACCACTGTACCTGCAGTAGATTAGTTACTCTGTGGAATAATACATCTCATCTGTCTTTTCTTCTGGAAAGTGGTGTCTTATCTTGGGTTAAAGCTAAACCCTGCCCTCTCCTTGTAACTGACCCTTGTGCATCTTCATGTAAGGGCAGAATTTGTACAAATTTGAGCTCTTCTCACAGTTCAGTACAAACCATTCTGTCTTTCCTAAGGGAGATAGATATACAAGAGTAGTGCAGGTCGGGGTTGTGGTGAGCCACATAAGGAAGCTTGAGCAATACCTGATTTAACTGCAAGATTCTCAAAGGGTTTTCAGAGAGGAAGAAAAATGGTATGGTTGGCCATGGTGTTTCTCAAAGGAGCTCTGCATTACAATTCTGGAGATGGGTTTGAGTTCACCTGGTCCTTTGCCCTGCTCTTGCCTGATCAGGGAGGGAAGGCCCCATGGCAATGGAGAAAAGGATGTTGCAGTAAATAATCAGAAAGTCAATTTTGGCAGCCTACTCAGTGAAAAGGAATGAAAAAGCGGAGGTGGCAGGAGGGGTTTTTAAGGCTTTCAAGAAGGGTGGTGGTTTTCTCCAGCAGCAAAACACACAACTGAAACAAGGACAAACACAGTGTGGAGAAAGCCTGTTGGATACTTGTCTTTGCACATCAACTTCTTCATCAAGAAAACATCTTAAACACGAGTTGTGCAATAAAACTCCAGTTTGCTGGCAGCGCCCTCACCTGTCTCCTCAGAATATCTGACACACTGGTCCAGGTGTAGATTTAAAAAAAAACAACAGTCTGCAGACTGAAATCAGAAAAATGTGGTGACCAGGCCCTACATCAGAAGGATGTACCCATGTGCATGCAGTACAGGAAAGGGGCCAGTATCTCCCACAGGGAGAAAGAATTGGACCATACAAAAGCATTTCCCTGAGTCAGATCTGACCTGCAGACCACTAGCTGGACCCAACAGCTAAATAAATACCTCTGTAGGAAAATTTTAAATGCAGAGACATTTTAAAAGGAAAATATAAAATGTTTATCTTCAGGCTATGCGAGGGTGTTTGGGGAGGACCAAAGCAGACAAAAAACATGAAATCTGTGATATCAAAACTGAGTATCTTTTTACCAAATGAAGGGTTTTTTACCAAAAAAATATTGAAAAACTCTACTTGAACTGTGGGAACCAGTAAAACTTCAATTCCTACGAAGACCTTTATTTTCAACAAACAAAACCTGTCTGCTGTGAGAAGAGTCACCAGGCTGATTCTCTTGTTATAAAAATATGAAATGCCCAACATACCCAAGAAAAGACCCAATCTCTCAAGAGCTCCAAATCTAGACAGGAAGAAGGTGAAGCCACCCTGAGGAGCCTGGGCACTTCTCTAATGTCAGTGACTGACTGCAGAACATCACCAACCTTACAGTGATGATCAGCAATGTCAAACTCTCCAACTGGTGTGAAACTTCATCTCCTTGAGGCCTGCCAGAGCTTGGACAGTTCTGTCTGGGTGCTGGCACTGAGAAGTCATGGTCCAGATCAGGGACTACTGTGCTAGACATTGTATAAAGATATCACAAAAAGACGTGTGGCAGCAATGCCACACTGTTGTGGGATTTCTTTCTGTTTTAATTGGAAAAAAAACCAACCCTGCAGTTATCCGATGCTCTAGGTCTATGTACAAAGCACGTTTAAAAATACAATAGGCATTCAAATGGGAACATTATTAATTAAAAGCCTCCACGTACTGTACAAATGAAACATTCTTTTCTCTACCTACTCAAGTCATTCATTCAGAAAAATCCTGGGAAAATAGTCAGGCTTTGCAATGTGCCCCATAGGTCAATGTATTCAGACTCCCAACAGACCAAGTGGAAGGAGTGAGTTCCAGAACAGCAAAATCTTCACTGCAAACTCCCTCTCAAAGGGAGCACATTCAGAAATGTGCACGCTCACAGGAAAATGGCTCTAGCTCTTTACCCAGCTCCAATCTTAAATGAGTCCTTTAATATATGTATCTCCAAGCAAGAAAGAGATGCTGACCTACGCTCCTGCCTGGAGCACAGCAGTGGGAAGGACTTTGAAGCCCTGTAGGGTTTCAGACCCACAGCTTGACTGCCTTGGTATTTTTTTCTATTGTATATGTCCTAAAGGTATCAATTTATACTATATATTTATATTTATATCACAACAACCCCTTTTCTCTATGTCCAGCTACACCATGTCCCCTTTATTTAATAACAGAGGTGTCCTTGAGAGCCAAACTGTTCCTGAGCAACTCAGTGACAGGATGTTCCATATCTGTAAGTGCTGGTCTCACAACTGTTTACTTTTATGAAAGTCCCATATCAAAAGTCCTTTTTTAGTATAAGGATGGGTCAAAGTCTCTCTGCTGAAGCCAGAGCCAAATCTGCCTCATGCTTTAAACTTCGGTGTTGTATTTCAGATCCATCCCCTAAATCAGACTGGCTTTCAGTGTTCAGATCAGAACAATCCCTATCTTATTTGCTTGCTGGCTGCAAAACAGTAGGAAGATTGTCAATACCCTGCCCAGGCTCTAATTAAAAATCCAAACTCAAATTTAATATTTCAAACATTATTTAAAATATATTAAGATAGTCAGTCTATTGCTGTTGCTCATTACTCTGTTGAAACCTAATATTAGTAACAGCATGTACAGAGGACCTGGAGCATGAATTAATAATGAGGTGCTTGTGCTGGAAAACATGCAAGAGCCTGATTCCCCGAGCTGGCAAAGACTGCTTTGCTCTTCTCTGCACCCTGAACAAGTCATCTGCTCACCAAAATCATTGGGAAGGAAAGTATTTCTGATTAGTTTAGTCTTCCTCTGATGACCATTCCCCACAAAATTTTCCCAAAGATGACAGGCCATCAGAAATGAAGGGGGCCACACTGGGGCAAACCCTTTAGCCCAAAGGCACTGTGCTATGGATCAAAGAGCAGTGCTGGTACTCGAGTATCACCCTCCAGTGGGGGAGGACCCCCTGTGCCCTCAGCCTGCCCTCCCCTGGTTCATGAAGTCTCTTCTTGAGGCTTTTGAGGTGAAGTTTAATCAGCTCTCTCCCTTTATCTCCTTGTCCTAACAGAAAATAAATCTGGATGAGAACAGAGAGAAAGAGCATGTGGCCTGTTAGTGCTCTTGGCCCAGAGTGAAGGTATTGGAGATGTTTGCAGGTTTTCAGTAGATAAGAGCAAGGACTTAGCAGGTCAGTGAGCTCTTCAGGTGATGCCAGAATCAGGAAGGATGTGCAGGCTAGAAAATACCTGCACTACTTGTGGTATGCAATAAATATACATTTATATACATGTATGTGTCTAAAATACATGCATATAAAAAGTATTATAGTCATGTAAGCTGCATTTTAGCCACATAGTGATGGAATACAGAGATTAGGTGTATTTACTTGTACATACATTCCCTTCTTATGTATCCTTTACAGGAAACTGGCTTTCACCTGTCCTCCCAGTGCCCTGTGCTGGACTCCTCTGCCCATGCACTTCTCTGCTGAGGGTGAGCCCGGAGACCTTTGTGCTTCCTCTGTACATGGACAAACGTCTTCAGATTTGTAGAAAACAACCATTGCTGAAATTGTTTGTGCCCTGAATTTTAGCTGCACCCTGGTCTTATAAAGCCTTTTCGTTTAAGATGAATGTACTGTTAACCACAGTGCAGCAGTCAGTTCTGTACCCACTGCCTTGTTCTCACCCTGTAAATTAAAAGGTGTGAAGGAGAAGGAAATTTGCCAGAGTGAATGAGAGAAATTATTACATAATTTTGTGTAATTTTTGATGCAGGAAACAATTTTCTCAGCACACCTGTTGAGGGGAAAAACAAGGCTCCTTCAACCATCAATCTGTGGGACCTCAGAGCTCAGCTTGAAAGCAAAGGCGAAACGAAATACGAAAATTGCAGTGCAGCAGAAGAGGAGTCAGCTATCTGCGGGCCTCTGCTGAAATCCCATCTTTCGGGTAGAGTTTCTTGTGCATTTTCGTGTTTTGGTCACCTGACAGGAGCTCTCTGGCCTAATTGGTTTCCTAGTTAACAGACTAAGTAATGATGTAACCAGAGTGTGTGGGAACCAGACCTGTGTGACAGATACAAATTTTCCCAGCCACACTAATTTTGCCTGCTTACCTGGTTCTGCTGCTGGTTATCTGGAAACTTGAACTACTTAAAGGATATAATGAGCCCAGCAAAGGTTGAGACACAGCTTAGTCATTAAACATAAAATTATCTCCTGCTGCAAAACCTATTAACTTGTGAAGTCCAATTATTTTTGTTACTAAACAACACCATGTTTAAAGAGATGTGGCTGTGTCTACAGCTTTTATTTACTTTTTCTGTGGTTGGATGAAATGAAAATTAGTTGCCTTTAGCCTAAAGGAGCAGAACAGCTCTGTTCAATTACAAGCCTGTCTCAATAACCACTTTCTACTCTTGACTGTCTGCTGTCCCCAGGCACACTCCCACAGTGTTGCTCGTTTGTGCTGGTGACTTTTGTAGCTGAATATTGTTGCTATTGCCTATATGACATTACAAGGCTTTCAGAAAGGCTCCAGCTAAGATCTAGGTCTTGCTGAACTGGGCACTATGTAAACCTATAATGAGAAAGTCCTCTAAATGCAAAGTGGTTGCATCCCAAATATGACTGACAGAGGTGGTGGTGGTTGATAGGAAAGTTTTTCAGCCTCAGAGCTGAGCCTCTGAAACAGTAATTTAAAAAAATCATCAGGAGAAACAGCCTCATGTAAAATAATCAAATTGGGAAAGGAAACTGAGAGAGAAAAGGAATGCCTGGCACAGAGGAGGTCTGACCAGCTTTCTTCTCCATGTGGCAAAGAATGAAGGTCTCTAGATTTCTCTCTGCTGTAACATAAAATCCCAGTAAGCACATATAGCTCATATTGGCCAAAGGAGCAGCTTGATCTGGGAATCTGCCTGGCACTTGTCATTTCTGTGGTTCACAGGCTGTTCCCTTGCATGTCTCTCTGCACAGCAGTTAAATATTTTCTTACAAGTTGAGGCACCCAGGCTGCTGCTGGATGGGCTACACAGCCTGGGGCAAACTTTGCCATGACCCTAGTGGTTATTGTTCTGCAATAAAGTGCAGCTAGTATGGCTGTGTCTGATATTTTTTAACAGAGAGGAAAAATGTTTTATGTTTGTTAGTGTGCATCTGGCTGTTCTTTCACTTTGCACTCACACACACATTTGATAAATGGAAGTAACTGAGAGCAGAAGAAAGACAGTGGCCTTTAAAGGTGATGTGAAACTGGCTTATGTTTTTCTTGAAAATAGGACTCTTAAATGTGATGACAGAAATCATGAAAGCAGCAGGGCTTTGCATACATTGATGTAGTTAATCCAGCCAGTAAAAGTAATGTTAAAAAAGGACACCCCAGAGCGTTTCGGTATCTTTCCATCCGAAGTTTATACGATGCCTAACACGTATGCAATGGATCTGAGGCCTGACATTTATTTAAACTCTTTGGGAGCAATATCAAACATTAATGGGGATTAGTGTTAGAACTGGTGTAAACATAGCAAACAATCTGCTGTAAGTGTATGCTCACATTTCCATATGTTATGTAGGTAAGCAGAGCCACCGCAGAGGAAAGAAACCTGGAGATGTAGTTCTCAGCTAACTGCCTCTAGGATCAGTAGAGGCAGTCACTAGCAGGGCACAAGTATCTCATGATATCACTATCTATATACTCATAAAATGCTCTGTCTAGAGCTGCAATTTAGTTTTGCAAAAGGTAAGAAAGATTTAAAGAGATGCAATTCCATTGTGCAAAACCACTAAAAAACAGATTAAAATGATTTAGTACTTCCAGGTGCACTGTAATTCTTGGCAGGAAAAGCTAATTCCAGGTGTCTAACTTAAAAAAAAAAAAAAAAAAGAAATTTAAAAAAATCCAACCCTCTTGTCAAACCTGGATAAAAACATCAAGTTAGAAAAACAGAAGCTAAACTAGGAACAAAGTCCAAAGTACAACTGCAGAAAGAGCTTCTCCATTGAAGAAATTATTGCATATAAGTGAATCTCCCCTATTACTTGAGTAAACATAGCTTGATTCTGGGCAATATTTCAAAAGAGACAAAGCTTTGGCATGCATGAGCACATAGAAAGATGACATGTTCACAGTGGGAGGTATGAGGTGGGGTTTCCAGTAGTGCCAAAATTTATCTCACACATACATGCTTAGGGCCAGATCCAAAGCTGCTGAAGTAAGGAACAAATATTTCCACTGTCTTCAACTGGTTTTGTATTCAACACTCACTCTTGCTAGGAGAAAGGGGAGGAGGAAATACATTTGTTTCCTTATTTTCAGCCAAATTGTTTACACATTTTTCCTTCTCCTTTTAAGCCTGGGGAACTCTTGTCGTTAACTTCCTCAGGGGCAGGTCCTTAATCAATAGATGAAAATATAAACTGTACCACAAAATGGAAAATACTATCATACCAGCTAAAGTTATTTGTTTCAGCAACACATGTGGTAAGGGGTATTATTATTCCATAATAGAATACACATTGATTCATTTGGCACTTTTTTTTTAAGAGTTTTTATTTATATGATGTGTTTATGGACAAATATGCATTGAATGCTTTTTAAGTCCTATTATGGTTTGGTTTTATTTCCACATGTTCAGATGAAATGACCATTACTGGGCCTAGAAACCTGCTACACTAATGGAAGTTCTTAGAGTTGGTGCCAGTTTTATATCCTGCAGGGGTGGTTGCCACTATATTAATATCCTGCAGGTCAAGTTATTTTTGAAAAAACCCTCAACATATTCTGCAGGCTCTATACAATTCAATACAATGTCACCCTTAGTATGTGCCAGTTTTGCATCTGAATTAAGAGCCAGGGATCAGACCTCCAAGTACCAGATCAGACCTCCAAGTAAGTAGATTTTGCAGAAATCCACAGCCTCACAGAAGGAAAATGGACATGGCAACCCAAGTCTCCCCAAGGTCTGTGTGAAAATTCTTTAAGAATCATCATTCTCTCTCTGAAAGAGTAAGAATAGTTGGGGGAACTGGGCTCTCTGCTGCTATGATCAGGGGCCAGGTGCTTGCTGCTGCACTCAGCTGCTTTTGCTCCTGTGAATAAATGATTTTTCCTGTACTGTAACCTCAATTTAACAGAAAGGGGGTAGAGAAACCCAATCCTCTTCCAGTCCCTCCCTGACTTTGAGCACTGCTGTCAGCCATGGGAGCCCAGGCAGGGTCGTGCCCGTGCTGGCACACTGGCATTTCTGTGAGGTGAGAATGACACACAGGAATTATGGAAACCTTTCCGCCTTTGCCTTGGCACTGCTGGGCTGGGTGGCCCTTTCTTGTGGCAGAGGAGCAGCAAGGTGTGACTGCACAGGGCCAGGCAATGAACAGCCCAGCTGTGATTGCACAGGGCTTTCTGGGGCCTCTCCTGTTCCCACACAGAGCTATGTGCACGGAGGAGAGGGGAGGGCACTTTTCATTTCATTTCTGCTCTCACTGCTGAGATTGCACTAAGTCAGTACAGAGATCCTTATCTCAAAGCAGAAAGGAAAGTGAAATGTCCAGTTTTGTCACTGTTTGAGTGCTCTGTGATATCTATGTCAGAAGGCCCTGACTTTATTGCCATGGCATTGCTGTCAATTAGAAGTGGTGGTTCTGTCCAGACTCCAGCATTAGGGCAGACAGGGTCCATAGTGGAGTTAAAAGTGTATCAAACCTAGCAGGAAACTGCTTTGGGTTTGTGACATTGTGATAAACCTGTTTTCCATTGAAAAACACTGAGGAGAAGTATAATTCTTAACTATCATTACAGACTCCCCAGACTATTAAGGCTGCATAAATATTAAAGGCTTGTTATTTACATTAGAACCATTATCTTTATAGATATCAGTGCTTGTTAAATGACTCATAATGCATAATTCATTCAACCAATCCTGCCCTTTTCTCTGTTTATTATTCATCTGCAAATAGACTTTGATTTTTACAAATTTGTTCATTATTCATATTATTCCAGGCTCTCTGCACAAACATATTTTAGTGGTCTCCTTTGCTCGACACCTATTGTCTCCTACCCTATTTTTATCAATTTACTTCTGTTGTTACTTGCAGAGTGTAATTGAACATTTAATAAGAGACCTGAAACTCCCCCTGACTTTAATGAAGATTTACAGGATAGCTCTGGGGATTCATGATGATGCTTCTGCCTCTTCCACACAGACCCTGACAGGACACGGTCTGCAGTCATTCATACAGCAGGCTGTGCCTTTTATTCCCACTTGTTGGAAACACAATAATCCACAGAGTTCTGCAGCACGTGGCCAGGTTCTAAAGTCTGGGAAATTAACTTGTGTTTATGTACAAAGCAAGCAAGGCAGATTTCCCTGCACACAGCACGGTGTGGTTCAAGGAGAGAGCACCAGGATGGGATTTCAGATATCTGGTTCAGGTCTCCAGCCAACTATTTCCAGGCAGAGTTGCCTCTCCATGTACCTCAGTTTTCTCTTCTGCAGATTGGTATCAATGTTGCTTGAGACAGATCTTGCTCTGCAGAGACCAGAAGGAGTAAAAAATGCTCCTGGCATCTAACTTTAGGCACAGTTATTAACTTACTTCCCCTGAGCTTCCTGAAAAGAGTTGTGAGAAGTTTCTCCATTGATTTTGATTTCTATTCTTGGGGCTGCTGTTCAGAAACATCTCCAAGCTGACTCCTCATTCCTTGTTGGAAGATCTGGATAAACTCACCAGTTCATAGCTTGGGTGCAGTGCCTGAAGAAATACTGCCAGGCTTCTAGAAACAGAAAGCAGTTCAGGAAATAGAGTATAATGTGTTTGTCTCCGATCCAAATACTTTGATCTGTGAGACAAGAATAGTTAACAAATAATAAAAAGTTCTCTTTGTTTTCAATTCAAGTTTGTCACTATTCATCATTAGTTTATTTTGGATGCACTTCTGAGAAGTTGCTACCTGCACTATGAGGAAAAAGCATTCAACACCACGCAGTAAAAAAATTAATTTGATAGTAAGGAACTAATTTGTTATCTGAGTCTACAAATAAATTATTTTAACAATCACAATAATTAAAATTGTTTAAAATGCTTGAAGAAAAAAAAATCCCAAAGATTTTTAGAAAAAAAACCCCAAAAGTGTACACTTTGACTTTTTTATGATTTCAGAGTGAAGTTTCAGGACAAAGGAGTCAAAATGAAGTAATTTTTGTTTAAATTTAGACTGAAATACAGTTTTCAGATTAGTTAGCAAACAAGGCTTTTAATTTTTTTCTGATGATTGCTTTCTCTATTACACACTGGTCCCGATATCTTTTATTTTACTGGAAGAAAATGAAGAGAAATTATACTTAGAAATACTGAAGGCTCAGAAATGAAAAAAAAAAAAAGAGCATTCAACTGTCCTCAGAATCTTCTCCTTTCTTCTAGAAAAATATGACAAATGGCCCTGAATGAAATTGTCCTCTTAATTTCTAATATTTCTTCTCTTAAACATTTAAAATAATTTTTTATCCTTGTGTTCTTCATGTGAATGAAATTGTCCTCTTAATTTCTAATATTTCTTCTCTTAAACATTTAAAATAATTTTTTGTCCTTGTGTTCTTCATGTTCTCCATTTTCTTTTCTTTTTTCTTTTTTTCCCATGCAATGTCCTTGCCCCTTGGACTGATGTGTTTTTGAGACAAAGGGTAGTTTAGACTTACTTCTGGAGATCAGAACCCAAACTCCACCCAAGCACTGGAGGAGCAGCAGCTCTTGAGTGCATTGCAGTGCCTTGGCCTTGCAGTTCTGATCTGATTTTAGACCGTCCATGATCTTGGTCCACCTCACTCAACAGAAACTCTATGATTTTCTTCATACCTATCTCAAATTCAACTGGTAATGAGTTATGAAGAGAACCATGGACTGTAGAGTTATGAAGAATCCATGGACTATAACAACCTCCAATCCTGGTCTCCTGGTGAGCAGTGGAAGCATGAAAAGTTAAAAACTACAGTACTGCTCATTTCCACCAGTCCTCACGTATCTTTCTGCTTTCTTCTCTCCTTATACCGTGAGTCATCCAGCATTTGATGCCTGGGGACTCCATGTGTAATTTTGTTTCCCAGTCACTTTTGTCCCTTCCTCATACAATGAATTCACATAAGCCCTGAGAGAACACAGCAGCTCTGGCCAAAATGGCTCAGCTTCCTTCCCAGGGTGTCAGAGAGCCAGGAAGAAAGGTTTGTTCAAGGTCTTGGCTCCCTCTCCTGGCTGGCTCTGCAGCAATTTTAAATGAGATTTTAGCCCTTCAAAAAATTGGTTTTTGCTTACTGCCAATGCACACTTGAAACAGGAGAGAAGAGCACTCTTGTGACGAGATTCTGGTTTAAAAAAAAATAAAATTAGAAAGCTGGAAGCTAATCTCACTAAAAATATGTTAAGTAAAATCATCATGTTTTTTATATAGACTATTTGAAAATGTTTTATTCTTGAATACTACATATATAAGAATTTTTTTTTTAATTTTGTTTGTTTTTCTGGATTACCTGTGTTTTCCTTCTGACCTGCAGGCTCTAGACCTCTACTTAATAAATGTCCCAATACAAGCTGTGTGCTATCCTTAAACAGTGGTAGCATTCCCCCTACCTGCTAATTGCTTTATTTGTCCTTACTGCTTCCGTTCCCTCATCAACAAAGGCTTTAGCATAAAGGGCAATGAGGTAGAACATGACAAGGAGAGTGGGAGCCAGAAGAGTGAATACTTCTGTAATTACACAGCAGCCTGGAGTAGCTCTTCTCAAATCAATTATGTAGCCTGGATTGCCCAAAACTCTGAGGACAGAGCCCTTGTTTTAATTTGCCTATGGAGCTATGTGCCCCAGTAATGGGCAAAATTCTTCCCTTGTTACCAGTTGCCTTTTATAGGAATCCACATAATTCCTTCCTTATTTATTTTTCTTTAATTACTTTATTAATAGTACATTGTATTTAGCACAGCTACAAACCAATCATTGCAAATTGCTTCACAAACATTACCAAATGAATTTGTACCTTGTCTTGTTGAAAAGGTAGTGCCACGTCCATTTTTCAACAGGGAAAACTGAGGCAAAAGATTGTAATGGAAAGTGATTAGAAAAAGCAAATGGAAAATCATCCATAAAATCCTGGCAAACTGTAGTTGCAAAGTAAATTGTCAGATAACCCAAGAATGTAACTCAGCAATCAAAATATTTATCCCAAACTCTATGCTTGCTGTGCAGTCCTCAGAGTTATCCTTCTTGGGACTTTATAGCAGGCATAAACCAAGATGGTACAAAAGCAAAGTATTGCCAGTGCCAAAAAGATTTCAGTAGTTTTGTGGACTTACTTTTGCTGCTACTGAAGAGTTTACTAAACAGAATACAGGGACAGTATGGGATTAAGGAGAATGAGATCTTCACTGTCAGCTGATTTCATGACTCCGTGCAGGTCTCATCTTCCAAAGGCTCCAGCTCTTTGTTACAGAAGTCAGTGTCAGAACTTCCTTGGTATCAGTGGCTGGGATTGGACCCACATGGTGGTCACTGCTTTCTTGTGTTTCTCATTTCTTCCTTCCCTGTGGGACACAGATCACAAGCTGTGTCCAAATGCCTGTGAAAGTTTGGAACAAGGCAAAACTTTGCTTTGCTTCCCAACTCCCTTCATAAATGAACTCCCAATATATAATGAGCAATCAGAGTCCTGGTTGTTTTATTTAAGCAACGGCTTCAGCAATGCTCTAGCATAGGGAAGGAAATACTTTTGATGATACATTTAAAAGGCATTACAGTAACTGCCTGAAAGGAGAAGCTTCCAGGAGGCAGAAAGGAGACCAGTGAACTGTTTGTTCAGGTAACTGGCTCTTCAATAACAGGGGTGTGTGTGCAGTAACAGAGGTGAAGGCCTGAAGTGAAATTTTTTGGCAAAATTTGTTTAATTAAAACGGAAAAAAAAATTCATATTTCATGGTTTGAAGCTGCCTAGACATTTCTAATTAACTGCAAGTAAATTTAGATTGAAAACGTTTTCAGACTCCTAGCTAGAAAAGAGATGAACTCAATACCCATTCATGAAAAGTTTGTGATCATGTGTATTTGTCAGTGGAAAAGTTTTATCTGGAAAAAAATGTGTCTGGCTCTAGTTGTAACCTTATCTGCATAACCTGTAATAGAATAACTATAGCTATAGAAAGACTTTTGTTCTTTTTGGCATAGCTGATCAATTAGATGTGTAGGATGGAGTTACAAAAGCTCTTACAGTTTGCAGGAGTTGCTTTGCTTTTCATGGCTGTGCGAACAGCACGGTGCTAGAAATGATGTTACAAGGAGTGAATGATATTTTGAAAACCCAGTTATTCTTTATGTCATGTAGCTAAAGCCCTCAATTGCCACTGGTTTCCCATAGGATTTTGATGCCACAGAAATGCACATGAAGGGTCAGTCATTGCTTCAGTCTGTCTTGATGGCAGAAAATAAAGGCAATGGTGTTATGACTGTTCACAGGGACTCAAGGGTCAAGCTAATTTTTATTCTGGTTTGGTTTGGGGTTTTGGGTGGGCTTTATTTTCAGTCAGCTTTTTTAATTAATTTTTATTTTTTATACACTCACCATCACTATATCATCTTTTCATTAACAACCCTCATTGGCCATAAGTAACTTAGCCAAAATCTCTGAGGAGGTCTCTGGGAGAACTGGGAACTGAACCTTTCATATCTGTAATGACAGTCAATGCACACTTCTAGATAGGGAATAGATGTAAACCTTCATTCAAAATCCATGTCAGGTTCAAAAATACCTTTTAAAAGACAGCTGACCTACTGTAGCATTACAGTTTCAGGTGAAGCAAGCCAGAGCCAGAGCAGGTCCTTACTGAATAACCTGCTGTGTGCAAGGTGAAAGCAGCACAATTTCAAGGCTGCATCCACTTAGAAAGTCCAAGGATGCATGGAGAGCGACTAATCGACAGGGAATGAATCAGTACATCTTGCAATATTTTTCTCTAGTCAAGTTGGGTGCCAGTAAAATTGTCTCAAGACACAAGAATGAAAAGTTTAATAATTTATTTATGCATAGAAGTCCAGTAGCTGGAGTGCAGCCTGGTCAGTGCAGATTCACCTCCTGTGCCCGAGCACCCAGACATGTCAAAAGGCAGCACCTTTTTTTTCTGTAACTCATTTAATTTTACGGGAAAAATCCAAATGCATTATCATCCTGATATTAATTTGCCATGTTAGTCACTGCTGTAATGCCCAGACGGTCAAGAGAGCAGGGAATAATTGTCATTTGGAAGGAGACAGTATTACACAGATGGAAATCACCCCTTTAAGGATTTATAGGAAAACAATTGGTGCAGTATGGTGTCCAGCTACCTCCCCAACTACTGCTAATGCATTTGTGAAGGCATTAACACATTAAAGTTTGAGCTTGGCTCCCCCTTATCTTAGAACAGCCACCAAATGGCATTCTTGCAGTATTAACTTTCTGTCACTTCCAGCTCAAGATGTGACCTAGAGTAAAAGGCTTCCTATCACCCCATCAGCTCCCTTAACTACTCTCTTTCAATGCATGTTAATTTTGTGTCTTCATTTCACAGTGCACAACTAGAAAAAAAAAAAAATTAGAGACTTGTTGTAATATTCTTCCAATTAAAGGAAAACATTTGCATTGTCAAAGCCAACAAAGCTGACTTCTGAAATTTCTGGAAACTTCAGAAGCACTCAGTCTTACCACACAAGCTGCATATAGGTGCACTTAAAATATTTTCTTGCTCCTATATCACTACATTTGCTAAGTTACAATGCAAAAATGAAACAGTTCTCTGTTTCTTTAAACATTTGGCTCTTTTTTTGTAGCCATGTGCTGCGTGCACATTGATATAACATCCCACATCCTTTAAAGGCTCCCTCCCACCAAAACCAAGATGGATTTCTAGAACTTACAGACTCTTGCCATCCCCCAGCCTGTCCTAGGAGACAGGAGCTGTGTCAGGGGGATCAGAGGCTCGGGCAGCAGCTGGCAGCTCTGCCTGCAGCGGGTCACAGCTGGACAGGGAGGTGTCCCCTTCCTGCTCTCCCAAGCCCACAGGCAGAGAGCAGAGAGCACCTCCACTTCGTGCTGCTGCAGGAAAGGAGTTACAAACTGCAGCCAAAGTGGCACGTTTTACTTGAGGTTTATGTTGAAGGTCACTTTTTATGCGTCTAAATGTAAGAGTAGTAAAAATGACAAAAATGTTGATGAGAAATAATACATGAATGCATTTTCTGTGTGGCCAGTCTGACCTGTGGAGATGCACATTTGGGTTTTTAGCTGATACGCGCGACTTTTTTCCTTTGCCAGCACTAGCGTTGCTCCACCTCCGTGCTCTTACAACTACTTTTTCTCTGGGAGGTGGAAGGTAGAGGACTTGGCAGAGAGCAGCTTCAGCCAGTGGAGATTTCCCTCGGGTTATAGCTGGATCCAGAGGGCTCAAAACATGAGGGGGGAAAAGGGGCTAAAAGCCGCCCGAACACTCTGGGAAACAGCACCTGTATCATTGGGAAAGCAGAGAAAGCTGAGAAAACTAAGCCTTCCTTCATCCAAATCTTTTACCTTTGAGGGTTGGGGAATTTTTGGTGTTGTTTTGGGTGGTGTTGGTTTTGTGGTTTTTTTTTTGTTTGTTTGTTTGTTTTTTTTTTTTTTTTTTTTTTTTTGGGGGGGGGGTTTGGTTTTGTTTTTTTTTTTTTTTATGTGAGGAGCGGCTGAGGCTGGGGGGGATGGAGAGCAAAAATGCTGACCTTAATTAATGGAAGGCCCACTAGAGCCGAAGGAAAGAGTTTGGCTCTCAAGGCCTGGGCCTCCCCCTGAGCCTCTCCTGGGTGTAATGAGAGAGCTCAGCTTCATTACTGGCAGCTGAGGGGAAGGGTCACTGGGGCTGGATTTGCAGGGCCCTCATTGAGGGATCACTCCATGCTGAGAGAAGCTGGCCATGCTCTTGGACACCTGGTCATTAACATTGCTAATTAGCGGCCATTAATCAGGGCCCTGGGTTTTTTGTTGTGTGTCACCGGCTCAGAGGAACCAAGTGAATAAGAAGATTGTTTCATTACCTCCACAAGAGGTGGAATGAAAGCAGTTCCCATCAGCTCAAGATGAGCTGAATTAAGGGAAAGGTTAGACAACAATTTAAGATGAGCTGCCAAGGGGGAACTGGGGGACCTGAGCTGTCCTCTGAGAGGAAAACCAGTCACCTATAATTAATGAAATCTTCCACAACCTCACTCTAATCACCGTGTGAGCTTCTCACCAAAAAAACCCACCTATCTTTCACATCGGAAGAACCCTAATTTATCTGTTTATGAAGTCCTAATCTTGGCAAGCTTTAATTCCATAGGATTTTTGCACCATATCTATATATACACACACAAAAATGCAAGGATATATATAAGTATACACTCACATAGTGTGAATGTGCCCCTGTGTTTGTTTCATAGATTAACCTGACTCAGCAAGGATGGTTTTCACACAGCAAACCCTACTGGCAGGGGGAGGAGGGAACAACAAAAATCTGTATTAGAAAGTATCCAGTCTGCATTTAAAATATTTATCTAAATGTTTGCGTTTTATATGTTCTGGCTCTGAAAGCACTGAAGAGATCTGGTGGTTTTAAGAGTCAGAATAATTAAAAATGAGTTCTGTTTTGGTAGGTTAAAAATGACATGGGAAAAGTGATAGTTATTGGTATACATAGGAAAAAGTAAAGAATTTAATTAGCAACCAGATTGTTAAATTGCAGTGTTCTCCTCCCATGCTCCATTGTCTAACTTTTGTGAAACAGGTGCCTAATTTTCCTAATGGGATACATTTTAATTGACAAAGTAGTTTGAATGCTTCACACCAATTTTCAGTTCCTTACTTACTTTTAATATAATAAACTCCTCTATTTCTACAAACTCAGATGCCCTCTAGAAAGTAATTAGGAGCAGGTTTTATCTGCCTGTCTTTTTTTATAAACCACTTTTTGATTTCTGAAACCATCTAACGAAAAGCTTGATTTGTTCTGCTGATGTGTGAGAGCCAGTAACTTTTAGTCATATGCACTGAGCATTTCAATCAAGTTGTTTGCATATCCATTCATTTCAGAAAGACTCTCAAAATGGATTACAAACATTTAATTGTAAGAGGAATAAAATAATTAAGGCAGTACAAGTGGAAGTTAAAAATTTGCCTAAGGATTCACAACAGTTATTGGATCATTCTCATCATGGGGCATAAATTCCTTCTTGTAGTTTCAAAGAACTTTATTCAAGTAGGCACATTGCCTTTCCTAACAACTGAAAGTAAACCCGTGTTTCTTATGTATGTGATGCTCTTTGTAGAGCTGTGAGATTGGTTAAAATGTCCATAAAACTAATCTTTGGAGCATTGCAGCTGGTCTGGAATTCTATAATATGATTTCTGGGACTTCATGGGAAAGTTGAAGGCTCAAGAGGAAATTACACAATGAACAGCTGAGAAAAAGTTGCATTCTGGCACAGAATCATGCAAATGGGGCACATTCTTCAGTTTTCTCATGACGGATTGTCTCTGAAACTACTGAGCCAAGTTGCTGAAATGCTAATGAAGGAGAAGCATCAATGAGCAGTGTCATCCTGGGGGCTTCTGAAGGGGACAGAGTAGGAGATGGAGGGAGGGGGCGAGGGGGAAGGAAGGAAGGAAGAAAAAGAGAATGAAAAGAAATGGAGCAGGAGTTTCAAATATTGGGGCTGGCCCCCTCTTACAATTACATGGGGGGTTGGGGAGAAATAGAGCTGTGATGAACTCTGGTGAACACGTTGTTCTTGGCTTATAAAAATGAATAAAAGCACTTAAAAGCTAGAGTTTTGCTTTGACTAGGGCGAAGTGAGTATGGGCACTGCTCACTGGGAGCCACCCTTCTGTTTGATACATGAGATGGGTGTAGGCCCCCAGGCTCCCAGGAGATAACCTGGGGGAGGCACACAGATGTTTGAGGGACACCAGTGGAGGGAGCATGGGTGACGAACAGGAGGACTGGAAGCTGTGATGCAGCAGGAAACTGTGACATTCTTGCCATCATGGAGCTCGGTGGGATGACTCGCACAACTGGAGGGCTGCAGTGGATGGCTTTAAACTCTTCAGAAGGGCCAGGTGAGGAAGGAGAGGTCATGGGTATCCCTGTGTGTTAGGGTGTGGTTTGACTGTCTAGAGCTTAATGATGGTGATGATAGGGTTGGTGTTAATGGGTAAGAATCAGCCAGTGTGTGTGCCCAGGTGGCCAAGAAAGACAATGGCACCTGGTTTGTACCATCAATAGTGTGGCCAGCAGGACCAGGGTAGTGGCTGTCCCCTGTACTTGGGACTGGTGAGGCCACACCTCACAAGAGGTGTGTCCAGTCCTGGACATCTCACTACAAAAAACATTTAGAGGCTGGAGAAAGTCAAGAGAAGGGCAACAAAAGGGGGAAGGGTCTGGAGCACAAGTCCTGTGAGGAGCAGCTGAGGGAGCTGGTGGTGTTTAGCTCAGGGAGGAACCTTATCACTCTCTACAACTCCCTGAAGGGAGGTTGTAGCCAGGTAAGCAGTAGCCTCTTCTCCAAGGAATAAGTGATAAGACAAGATGAAATGGTTTCAAGTTGCACCAGAGAAGGTCTAGATTAGATATAATCTAGGAAACATTTCTTCACTGAAAGGGTTGTCAAGTACTACCCAGGGAAGTGGTGGAGTCCCCATCCCTGGAGGTATTTAGAAGAAGTGTAGAGAAGGTGCTTAGGGATGTGGTTTAGCGGAAGACTCAGCAGTGCTGAGGACTTAATGATCTTAAAGATATTTTTCCCACCTAATAATTTCTAGGATTCTAAGGAGGAGAGGATCCCATTGCAAAAATGTGGAGGAATGGAATAGGCCTTTTACTTGTCTCTAAAAATTGTTACTATTGGCAGTTTTTTAAAAAGCCCTTTTATCATGGCACAGAATTTGTGCACTCCTTTTTGTACAGCAGAACAGTTCATTTTCCCATACATAGATGAGCTTTATAACCAGATAGCCCATAGCTCAGCTACCAAGGCTCCTTAAATATTTGGCTTACAAGTACTGGATGTTGAAGAACATTTATGCTAAGAGTACCCAGAAGACTACATTTTGCAGACTTTCATAAACGTTCTGTTCTCTCTCAGACTCCAGTGTAAATGGCCAAAGGTCTCAGCAAGTTGGTACTGAGCTATTTTGAACATCTGGCCAGTGGTTACTTCCCGTCAGTGTTCCTGAAGAAGCTGCTGGGTGGTGAGAACTTTAAAATATGGTCCTCAGCCCTCCAGATGCAATACATGTTATCCAAGCTTGTGGAAGGGCTGTGAAAAGCTGGCAGTCACAGAGGAACAAAATCCAGTCATCTGCCTTTTGTCCTCATTGCTGGTGAGAGCAGAAAATTAGTAGGTGTTGTTAGTGTTGTGCAGACAGGAGGAAACCAAGCTCAGTGTTTGGGTCAGCGTGAGGCAGGGCTGTGCAGTGGATGTGTCACTGGACCAGTGCTCTGAAGCCCTGGGTGATGACCTAATTTATGATCTCTGGCAAGTCCCTTAACCCATTTTTGTTTCCTTTCCCACTTTTTTGTCTCAAAGTGTCTATTTAAATTTGCTGAAATTAAGATAACTATCTCTTCCTGTGATGTTTTATGTTGGCTACCAGGATGGGGCCAGTTTTACCTGGGTTTTTCCAGTGCTGCTATAATACATACAGAGATGAAGCCAGTAGAGAACAATTGCACAAAATGTGAAACCCGCCATATGAAATCTTTCAGACCAGTTTGGGAATGGCTGTATTGGACCCACAGCAGTTAGGTGTGTTACTGTTGTGTGTAATTGTGCTTTAATGGACTGCTTTAATGGTGGCTTTTACTGCTTTGAAGCCTCAGCAGTACTCACAGCCTTAGTTTCACAAGCAGCCTTTAAATTTGGTACAAGTATTTGCACATGTAAATAACTGGGTGGTGTCTGCCTGCCCACATACTGCACTTATTTATGTTACATCTTGTAGCATTATTACAGAATCCCAGAGCTCTGGGCACAGAGCAGGGCTTGTGCAAGCACGGGTTTCCCTGCTGTTACAGCAATGCCAGAGACAGCAGAGAGATGTCGGCAGGCTGGGGACACCACAGCTCTCCCAACAGCAGGCTGAGGGTGGAGTCAGCACCCGGTGAGTGAGTTATTGTCCACCCCTTTGAGTTGTTTGGTGGGACAATTTTTGAAGATTTATCCTCCCAAGGGAGAGGCAGAGCCCAAGGGTATTTTTGATTGAAATCATCACAAGGACCAGATTCAACCAGGAGCTGGGTTGGTCATTTGGTATTTAATGAGTGAATGATATGAAGACAAGGGACCAGCTGTGGAGGAGACACTTGAAGCACAAGTGGCATGTGAAGAGACCTCTTTGGGTAACTGACCCTGGCACTGCAAGGAGTTAAAGGAGGGGAGAAGGGAGCAGCTCCTCCCTCATACAGTCCCCACAGACACATGCCTATACTGCTGTTAGCCCACAGGGAAAGGGCTGATGGCAACCAGAGGTGTACACATTGGACTACAGAGCCTTTCTTATTCCTGCATGATATTTCAATGGCTGTAATTAATGTAATTATGGATGCCATTCCTGCTTTGCAGGCCTCATGCCACTTTGGCCAAGTCCAGCCTCTCCACATGAAGCCCTGTCCTTCTATGCAGTGGTGTCCCAAAATGAGACAGGACAGGCTTGCCTAAGGACCTCTGCACCCTTCCCACTACTGCAGACATCTCCCAGAAGTTATTACATCCCATACTGCTCCCAGCCTGAGCATACTGCCCCTCACATACCCTTGGCACCAAGCTGTGACTGTGCCAAATGAGACTTTTTCTCCTCCTTCATTGCTGGCCTTTCTGAAATATCTTCCAGACCTCTGCATATGACGAGGCAATTCTCACCTTCTGAAAATCCTGCTTGTACTGCTGCTTCCTGTTACTGGTTTCCCAAGCCAGTGCTGTAACTTCCCAGTTTGGTGTGGATTGTTCTTGCAGCCCATCTGCACTATTAAAAAAGCTGGTAAATGCTGAGATGAAAATATGAGCTGTTTTCTGTAGGATGACTCTATAGTTCTGTAACTGCTGGAAACTATGTGTGCATTGGGAGGAGCAAGAGAAAGAAAAGCTGTTTGGATTTTATTGCTTTGATTTAAATAAAAAATGGATTCTTCTTTAAGAGCTGGAGGTTATTAGGTGCTTAACAAGATTTTGCAATGTTCTACTCAAGCAACACTGAAAGACTAAACAAACAAATTACAGCAAAGCAACCAGAATGCAGGATAGGTGATCCTGGGACAAAGCAGGTCAGCATTAGAAAAAAAAAACAAAAATCCATGCATAAATAAACATGCATGAAAAGGGGAGCCTGAAAGCACAGTTAAGGCCACAATCTAGGACCAAGAAGAAAGCTCCTGTATTAGCACCCAAAGTTTTGATTGTATCTAATGGGAAAAAAAAAAATTAACATTCTTTATTTTTCAAACTGAACTTTTCCAAAGTCTGTAGATGTAAATAAGAAATTTTGCTCAAAGGGTCATCTCAAATGCTATATTGTACACAGCAGTGTGATTACAGTGAACAAGAATTAGGAGATCCTAAAACATGCTGACAGCCTCTAACATGCCTTATTGTGCTCCAGTGCTCCAGCTCGTATGGTACAGTCAGGGGACCACACACAGTTCATAACAGTCATAATGGAAAATTGTACAGGCTGGTCTAGCTAGGCATAATTGGATGGGCAAGAAATTGAGTTTTCCAGCTTTCAGAGTTGCTTACTTGACCTGTTTTAATTTTAGTTGAGATGGAATAATACGGTTCTCCAGGAAATAGCCAGGAGTTGTCACTTTTTAGCCTAATAAATCTCATCTTCAGGAGTGTCTCTCAGAAGTTCACATTTCTAATGGCAAGGAATGCAAACTCTTTTGACACTATAGATTAGATCCAGAGTAGTTTTACAACTAACAGCATTTACACTGAACCAATTGAACTGCTTGAAAGTTTTATAGGAACCCACACTGGTTTTTTTCACAATATCATTTGACCTGCTCTCTCCCACTCTGCCAGCCTGCAATTTACTTCTTCTGACATATCCTTAATGCAAGTCCTGGTGTGCCAGTGTCACCTTGAATTATGTTTATTTTGAAAGCTTGTGGACATCCTTGTTGGCCCCCCCAGGGAAAAGCACTTTTGGACTGACTGCTGAGAATTAGTATTGGACTGTGTTTACTTTGCTCCAAGTCCAGCAGCTCTTTGGGCTGAAATTTGAGAAGAGGCTACCAAGCCATTTTTAAAAACAAATGGGTATTAAGCCATGCAACTTTGTAGGCAAACATACCAGAGGCAGCAGAGCTGAGAGCTGTTATGCTTTTTTAGGCAAGTATCTGTTTATAAAACAATGTAATAAATAAGGAGGGTTTGCACCAGCACAGTGTCTTTTGGCTGGGTTATTGTCATGGTGCATTGGATTCTGACAACGCTCAGCTGGCCTGCATAGCTCAGCTGAAAGTTTTTGCCACACCAGTTTAGGACTGATTGAAAAAAAGCCATAAAAAGGTGTGAAACTCAACATCCTGACATATGAGCCATGGCCCATGAGTAGAGTTGTCCCCAGAGGGCACCAATGCTTTGGGGTGTTCCTCATTGCCAGAAAGATTCTTCGACATCTTAGAAAGGCACAGAATAAATCAGCCTTAGACTGTTCTCATTTACATCTCAGTCTGAATTCACTTATCCAATGCCCAAAATAAGGTATTGTTTTTACCTTTCCAGTTCCACGTCAATCTGAACTTGAGGTTCACTGTACCCCAGCACCCTTTTCCCAGCAGCACTCTCGCAATGGGGTTATTGGAGCTTCTGAGAGTTTCAAACTTTTAAATTTTCTTTTTGTGATGGTCAGTTTAGCAGTAGTTTTATTTATCAAAACATGGGACTTCAGCATAAAAGAAAGATCTCAGTTACTTAAAGCTTTGAAAAAAATCCCAGTTGGCATAAGCCAGGAAAATAAGCCATTTTAAGGCAAACTGAAAATATTTCTAGTAATTGAATCACGCTGGAATCTCCTCCCCACTCCACTCCCCTCTGTCTGAACCACACTCATCCGTTTGGACCCTGGTGTGTTACCAGGACACTCTGGAAGAAACTTGTCTGGTCTTCCACACTGATTTGAGTTTCTCTGACTTAGTGGAAAATTTGCCTTGACTTCATGGCAGCTGGATCAAGCTTTCTGCAAGTAGATAAAGGATCTCATTTTCCAGGCTTTTGTATGGTGTCTCAGCACCGCAAAATCTGTTCAGGTTATTAAAAATAATTATGTCATCAAACTGATTTTTATTCCTTTATATTTTGGCTTGAAAAATAAAACAGAAAAAAAATGCATAAACTCATTAAGCCCCAATCTAAAACAAAAGTTTGGAGCCAAGTGTCCATGTTCAGTCTTTTCATTCTTTAAACAACAGTGTCCTATTAGACAGAGATAACACATAAGGGGTACAGATGACAAACAGCACATTCATAGGATCTGTATTCACTCTGAACAGAAGGGAAAAGAAGTGTGTATTTACCAGTAATTAACATGTTAAATAGTGTTTGGTGAAATCCATAATATGATTAAAAAATAAGAATTCCTGGATTACAGGGAAGAGCAATTACCTAAATAAAAGCAACTGAAAAGTTGTCCAGAGGTATATAATAATAATAATAATAATAATAAAGATCCCCCTCCCCAGTGGGAAATGATTACACAGTAATCGATGCCACTTAGTCAAATATCAGAAAAGGATCCCATAGACCCATAATTAGCGATGTAACAAGCAGAGCCTTGAGAAAGCAAGCTGGTCCTCAAGACAATAATCTTCATTGCTAGCACCCATCCAACAGCCTTCGACTCAAGGAGTGAAAGAGGCAGGCAAGATAATAAAGGGACCTAACTGAGCCAGCAGGAAAGTTCCCCATGTGCTACTTTGAGTGGCCTTCAAGGGGGTAAAAAGAGGAGAGGTAAGAGGGGGCAAAGCAGTCATGCCCTCCCCTCCCTAAAAGAATGAAAAAGAAAGGAAAAGAATCCAAGTTGCTCCTGCAGAAGCTGCCTAGCGACACACAACTAATTACTACGACCGGTCCCCTGTTTGCAGATCTTGTTATCAGTAAAAATAATAATAAAATGAGCCCTAGCAGTCTGGATATCTGCAATTACAGTGTGAATTGCATGAGAGGATTAGATGAAGTGCTCTTGGCGTGGAGGGTGGGGGACCAAGGCGCTTCAACTTGAGAGCAGAAAGCAGCTGCTTTGGGGCTTTGCACCTGCTGCTCACCAGGCTGTTTTCACCTCTAGACGAAAACAGGCTTCTCCTCCTCTGTCTCCTTTCTTTTCACACAGTGCAAAATGTAAAAACAGAGAAGGATTTTTATTTGAAAAAGAAAAAAAAAAAGAAAAAGAAGGAGGAAAAAAAATGGACAGAAAATGAAATTGTCTTCTTAAAGAAGTTTCTCTGAAGCAACACGAGGGGCGTCTTAGGGCAGCCAAGGGGAATCTGAAGATGGAGTGAGGGGCCAAAGAAACAGGCAAGCGGCTCCATTTTAATGCAGAGGCAGCAGACAGAGTGCGATCTGAGATTGGCAAAGTTTCAATGTAAATCCAGGGGGCAAGGGGGATGGGGCTGGGATGAGAAGAAAGGACTCTTTTACTGTTTCATGCTTCTAAGTCCTGCCGATCAGCATAAGCTCAGCTCGACATTCTGGGAATAGCAATGAGGCACACACAACAATCAAAACACCCTAAATCTGTTTGATGATTCAGACACTTCGTGCATCTGCACCGACAAAATGGGACTTCAATTAAATAACTTGCAGATTTCCACAGAGGGGGGAAAAAGTCGGGGGAACATGAGGATTTTTAATTAGTAACTCTGAATACAAGCCGTTTTTTTAATTAGGTGTTTGCACTACCACTTTATTCTTAAAGGGAGATTTGTAAGCGCGTGGGATTGTTGTGAAAGAAGATCCTGGACAGTTTGTTCCTAACATTTTGTTGCAACCTGCATTTGCTCCTAAACAGCTTTTCTTTAGCAAAGAAAACTCAGCTACAACTCCAAGCAACTTGTTCAAATGAAGGCTGAGATTTTTTTGGAAGTTTTAAGTGCATACATACATCCATAAATGGATATAAGTGTATATGTAGTGTCCAGAGTAGGTTTCAAGGCCCTGCAAGAGTTTTCTTGTGTTTCTGTGTTTCAGATTACTCTCTGTGACTAATCTAGTTAAATGTATATATATATAATATATAACTGTACTGTAGGCATTATATACATAATTGCACAATAGACAGGGTTTAAACAGAGATAGTAGAAGCTTGTCACAGAGTTGAATGAAATTCCCATACGACTTCACTGCTCTGCAGCCACCACTTTTAGAACAAACCACTAATGATTGCAAGCTTCTGAGTCTGAAAAATGATGGGTGAAATCCCAGACCCTTTGAAGTCATTGAGTGCTTTTCATTCACTATTGGGGTCAGGATTCATGCTCAAAATCTCTCGAGTGTGCGCTGGCATGGCACAGTGATGTACAGGTCTCTCACATGCACATGCATCAGGAACCTGCAAAATCTGAAAAGGCATCTTCCCTGTGGCAGGTTGTGGTTTTTGGAGCCTTAGAAGACACATTTGATCTTTTTAGTAGGCAAAACACTGAGGACACTAGAATGAGGACACTTCTATGGTAATTTTAAAAATGTGGCCAAAAAGGAAACTGAGAAATTAACATATTTTTGCATCTTTATCTCTCAGTTCTTAGACTTTTTTTTTCTCTTTGATAAAACAATTACAATGATGTGGAAGAGATTAAAAGTTGGATTTCTCAATACCCACCCGACCCTCCCCCGCCTTCTCCTAACGGGTACAGCAAGATCATATAAAGAGGGACCATGATCATTTATCCAAATGCAAACAAACCTAAGTATGAGGATTTACCACAGCCTGACTTTCTTTTTTTAAAAATTTATTTCATGTGTTAATACAAAGACTATTTAGCAAAAGTAGAATGCCAGGATTTGCATATGAATAGATACCTAAAGATCAACGAGATCAACTCATTAGGGCCTGAACATCTAAACATACGAAAGTCAAAGAGGCCAGAGCTCAAGAGCCTGGCTGCTGAGATTCCCAGTGACTAATCCAGGCAAAGCTGATAGTTTTAAACTTATCAGTATTTTTTCCTGCCTTAACAAAAAAAATCCTTTACCTGAAATCAAAGCTCAGTCCAAGGAAAATAGCCTTGTGATTGTGTCTGGGACTTAATTTCTTTCTTTGCCACGAGCTTTCTCCATGGCATTGGGCAAGTCATTTCGGAAGGGATTCGCCTGACCCAGCAGTATCTGTCTCGAAGGGAAGGATTTTAACTACCTCATCATCTGGGCTCCCTTTGCAGTCAACATAAAAAAAAGGCACTTTCCAAAGGGCTGTACATTCTTGCGGTAGTGTCCTCTCCTAAGACAGTGTCTAAATCTCTGGCTGCAGGTGCTTATCTCCTCCTCTTGCCTATGCCAAGAATGTCTCAGAGTAGTTCAGACTGAAATGAGTATGGAGTCTGATGTGCCTCAGTTCATCATCTGTAAAATGGGATTAAGTGATTAATGCTACCTCTGTATCTCATGGGTGAGTTAGGAAGTGGAATATATTATAAACCACAAGATATTCAGATATTAAAATAGTGAAAGTGATATGAGTGCCATAAAAAGATAAGGTCCTGATCCAGTATCTGTGGCAACCAAGGGAATCTCTCCTCTGGCCTTTTGTGGGTATTAGATCAATCAATCCCCAGTGACATTATCCATTCACTGCAGAGTAAGTGAAGGTATGGCCAGAATTTTTCCACCGGCAGAGAAGGGAGAGGGTATGGGAAAGCCCTGACCTTACTCTATGCTTGAATAGTAGGAAGAGGGAAAGCACAAACAGGCTTTCAAAGCTGCCTACAGGATTTGGACACATCAGCTTATTAATGTTAGCGGAAATTGGGCATCCACATCTCTGGAAATTTCAGCCTCTGCATTTACAACACAAAAAGAGCCCAACCACAGAGGAGATATTTCCCTAATCTTGGCACCACTGCAGATTTTTGTTTGCGCTTCCTTGGATTAGACCTTTAGCAAACGACAGTGCTCGGATGTTGAGGGAAGGACGCATTTTCTCCTCACCCACTCCAAGGTGTAACAGGCAGTGTCGGGGCAGCATATTCTCATGGCTAGATCCTGAGCCTGTCATTAAATCTGTCTTTTGACCTTGGGCAAGTCACTTAACCTCAGTTTCCTCTGACTGTAAAATGTAGATAAAATATTCCCTGCCTCACGGCAGTGTTGGGAAGATTAACAGTTAGACATTGTTCTGAGAACCTTGAATAAGAGCTGTGAGTGCATGCAGAGCACTGTTTCTATTGGATACTGCTTTCTCTTTCTACATACAGAAGGGCTGACTTTTAAACTGGCAAGAAGCCCAGGCCCGTGACTAGTGGTGTGCCCCCTTTGAATGCACAATAACTACAGTTGCATGCACAAATTGGGTATCCGTGCATGGAAACTGGACACACAGTTGTTTACAGAACAGAAGAGTTTCTCTCTTGTGCGCCCTTGGAAAACTCAAGGACTCCATTTATTAAGTAGAAAAAGCAGTGCCACCACCCGTGCAATATCAAGCAGTTTCTGGGCAGCATTTTCAGCAGGTTAATAAGGTATAATATCATTCCCTCCAGAGACTGTAAGGTGGGCACTTTACGTTGACCTGAGTTAAAATTTCACACTCATTTTACAACTCTTGCAGACTGTCTTGGTTTGAAAGTGCCAGGCGAGACGTTTTGGGGAAGTTGAGAAGGGAAAAGATTTGCAGGTATTTTGTTTGATGTGTGTAAATCAGGACTGAAATAAATGGAATAGGTGGAGTTTACCCAGAGATAAATGGGACTTGGCTGAGAATCTGGCACTCTTTATATATGAGCCCGTAAACAAACCACAGTCAGGACAGCAGACACGTTGTGTGAAGCCTCAGGAGGGCTGCTTGGCCAGGGCTTGGGCTCTGCTACCCTCACTGAGGAGCCCTGCTCTGTGCTGCTTTGGGTGGGGGTGTGCTGGGGAGCTGTGGGGATCCCAGCAGCCGCAAGCTGTGATGGGAGGAGTGGAGGCTGCGTATTCCCTCTGTGCACAGTCTGATCTCCGGGCATTTTCCAGAATCAGAACTCCAAGAAGAGAACGAAATAAGTCTCATGAATAATGTGGGGGTGAGAGGAGAAGAAAGAGGGACTGAGGGCAGAGAGCCACTGACCAGGACAGCATTATTTTTTCTCACTCACAGAACTCCTTTTGCTACAAAAGCTAAACCTTCAAGCAGGAATATCTCACATTTCTGTATTCTCTGCATTCCTTCTGGCTGTCATTGGAGGCATCTAGAAGAGATGGCAGCAAGGTTTTGCAAAGCTTTCCCATGCCATACAGCTTCAGGCACAACTTGCTCCAAGAGCAACCCGCTTACAGGCACCTTCCCATGGCCCAGGCCTGGTCTGTGCCGTGGCCTGTTAGCAGCAGGAGTCAATGTTCCTCTCACACCTCAACACACTGAAAGGAGACGATATTCTGGGATGGCATCAGGCCTTGTTGCTTTATTTATGGTGAGGGAGCTGGCTGCATAGGCCTCTCTTCAGGGTGGGTGAGCAGCATCAGCTTAGGATGTCCCCATCACTACAGCTTATCTGCTTTAAGCAGTAATACACTAATTTACTACTGTGGTAGGAATGATTGAAATCTTTAGACATAATGGAGGAAGTTTAATAGGGTCTACTGAGAAACCCAGGTGTTTAGATCAGCTTAAAAATAATAACCTTCTCCCCTGCTGAGCACTTTCTTTTCACAATAAGCTCAGCTTTTATTCTTAACCATAAAGACTACCTCAGACAGGAAATTATTCACGTGATTGGTCTTTACAAGTAGTGGAGGGTTTAAACTCGGGGCTGGAGAGGTCATTAGTGGACAGCCTTGTGATTAACCTTTGCTTGCCCGTTTCTTTTCACACTTTGTTAACAGCTCCCATTATTGCCCTTCTGTGTCTCAAGGAAGTAGTTTATTGACAGTATTAAAAATACATAGCTACAAATTCCAAAGAGCCTATCCCTGTGTAAAACTTCCAGTAATTTCTAGCTAGATGATATACATTGGGCAGAGCCCTCAATTTCTGGCCAAAATGGATCCAGAAATAAATTTGCCCGTTAACATGGGATCTGAGTTAACACATTTGTTTTACCCATTGCAGGACCTGTTTCTGGGCCTGTCTCAGAAAGTTTTATGCAGCAAAAAAGCTAAGGTTTAGTTACACAGTGCCATTAGCACTTGTCTTAACATATCACAGATTAATAGGAGTCAAACCAGACATGGAGTATCTTTGAGCAGAGATGGGCGTCCAAAGGACTTTGAAACCTTGATCAAAATGATGAGGTCTTCCAGAGCTGTGGTTTGATTTTGAGATAATCCATCTGCTACTTATTTGTTTTCAAACCAAAGGAGCAGCCTTGAGTTTCTGATCTGGCCAGTGCTGGCCGTGCCCCGAGAGCTCTCAGTGCAGCGGGTGACACACACACCCAGAGGGGCTCCTGCTTGGGGGGATCCCTTCCCACAGCCAAAGAGACCAAATAAAAACAACACTGAGGCAAAATGTCATGAAAGAGGAACAGAATTTCTGTGAATATAACGCCAAGCAGCAGCAGTTTTGCACCAGTATGGACTTTGCGAGTGTCTTGCATAAAATTAATAGTGAAGATGGCAACAAGGAAATACTGCAGCAAAGGCTGGGGGCAGGAGAAGGGTGTCTCTTTTACTTATTTATTTTGCATTGTTGTTGCAGGGTAAGTTCAAGAGGGAGGTGAAAGGGGGGAGGTGTTCAATGGGGGCTTTTCCAAAGCAAAAGGGTCTTTTGGACAGAAAGAGAGTGTCAAGGCATTTTGACAGAAAGTGGCTGAATGTGTCTTTTCTAGTTAACTTCTGTGAACTGCTGGGCATTTCCGCACACAAAGGGGCACTTTCTTGGCAGCTGAGGAGCGAGGGCAGAAGTCAGAGAGGGCAAAAGAGGAAGAAAAAGGAGAACATCAGTTTATGAACACAAAACTTACAGTAGTATTTCTTTTTTAAGTAGAACATGTACACTGAAGAAAGCCTCTGGGCAGGCATAACTTCCTCAGCTGGCGTTTATTTGGCAGAAAACCCAAGCCTCAGTGAATTTAACTGTGCTTCAGGAAGCATCCACCCACAACATCACTCAGCCTGTACTCAACCCAGCAGGGTGCTGAGCCCCTCCAGCTCCTCTTGAAGTTGCTCAGTGTTGTGGTGCTCAGCACATGACAGGGATGAGACTGTAGCTCAGGATGGCTGTGAAGCACAGAGAAGAAAATTGTGAGATGTGTCAGTGATCCTAGAGGTAGCTCAGGTGCCAGTGGCTGTGGTGTATACATAATTTCTGACATCTAGACTAGATAATCTAATGGTGACTCAGCTATCTCTGCACTACATTACATGCTAGATATGTCCTAAGAATTCACCACTTCTCCCTCAGTTATTCTATTTAGAGTTTGGGGTTTTAAATTGAATGGGGAAATTAAAGTGCTTGACAGAAGTGAAAACAATGGACATCTTTAGGGATTGTGAAACCTTCCATAAAGATAAACAACAAAGAAAGCACTTTTTTTTCTTTTTTAGTTTTATCTACATCTGACTATTTCTTAAGCTATAAACCAAGCCAGACTAGGCCTTCCTTTATGATAGTTATATATCAGAAGTGAGACAAGATTTGGAACGCACTATGAAAGAATGACATGAAAATCTATTCCAAGGGAAAGGTGAGATCAATCAGAATGGTTTGTGCAGGTCTGTAGAGACACCAGAGATGGAGCAGTAAGGAATTAAAAAAGCTGTGCAAGAGCAGCAATGACAGGAATATTTGAAACAAAAACCCCAACAACAACTTATAATTGCAGAGTACATAATTTTATTTATTCAGAGGGGAAAGGTCAAAGTAAGGTCCCAAGGCAAAGGCAGCTTGAAATTTAGTTGGATCCACAGGCCCTTCTGGAACTGACCATTTTTGTCTAAGCTGATCAAAAAGTAGTTTTGTAAGTCACAACTCTATTTTGTGTTTTAGCTTTCCTATCAGAAGAGCTCCAGTTTAAACAAATTTAATTAACCTGCAGTAATCTTTAAGAGCAAACAGGAATAGAGGCACAAGAGGCAGAAAGGACTCATTAGGATGATTGTGCTTTTGAACTCTGTATTAGAAAGATGTATCTGTTCAGCTGCATAAAAGCATTTTATGAACAATATACCAGAGGTGTTAGTGATGTTTGAACAGCAAAGAACCTCAAACCAACAACATTTTAGTAATTTACCTGTAGCTGGTTACAAACCTGTAATTAAAGTTGTGTCAGAGCTTCTATATGTTTTTAGTTTTCCAGAGTTTGTCTTGAGTCTTGACTTTAAAAATTACCTGCTGGCTAAAATTTGTCATACAAGCACTTACATAGGAACATGTTTTAAATAATAATAATAAAGCCCCACTTTGACAGCTTTATAAGTTATTATGGAGTTTGAAAAAAGAAATCTGTCCGTTCAGGTTTTCTTAGGACCCCCTGGAAATGGTGCTGTCTGTTAAACAGCAGTCACTGACACTTGGGGATTGTTTCTAAGTGTTGGGAGTGAAGCCAGGTACCTCAGCTAAGGCATGTTTCCAAAAGAAGTTATTGCAGGTGTGTTTTATTAACTCACCACCCTGTGTATTTCTTCTGCATTTTAGGTCAGAAACTTCAAGGGCTGAGTGGCCCTGGTCTACTTATTTTTTATTCTGACTGTAACACAAAGGCAGGGTCACACTTGGACTAGGCTCTGTGCCTTTGTTTTGTGTAGAAGGTTTTGTTGGTTGGTGGGTTTTGGGGTTGGGTCTGTTTTTTTGTGTTTTTTTACAGCACTAAAACCTGAAACTTGGCTGAACTTGAGATTCTTGAGAGCTCTCAGCTGGAGTTGTTCTGCTGTGCACTGCTCCTCCTTCTTCCACAGGGGAGGTGTCAAGGTAGGAATATGGGCTCTGCTTTCAAGGTAAGAATATAGTCCATACTTCTTCGTCCCAGTGTTGTACCAAAGTCACAGATCAGAGTCACCTTGAATTTGATCTGACTGAGAACATACATTGCATCCTTATTTTTGCCTTTCACAGCTCTCCTGTGCTGGGTGCCAGTCACCCTCTGGCCATGAGTTAATAGTAAAGTAAGAATTCACTGTGCTCTGGACATAGCTCTTATACATGGTGGATACAGCACTCTCTACTATATGTTGCAGAATTATCTTCTGTGGTAACTCCCGTCTGTCCTCTTTCCGTGGATGAGCCCAGAGACCTCACTGGGAACTGAGTGTATTGTGGGGAAGCCTTAAGCATGCTGTGAATGAATGAATTTGGGTCTAGGTGAGACAAACTAATGGGTTTTTTAGTTGCATAGTTGTTTTTGCCTTTAAGCTCCTGCACTACAAATACTTTTTACCCTCCTGCTCCATGCAGCTGTCTCTGCTCCCGTAGAAAGGAGGCATCCCTGTGCTGATGGCAACAGAGGTTGGTTGCTCACCATCTTCCTGAGACTTAGCATCACCACCCTGATGGCAGCAAAACCTTTGATTCTGAATCCTGAGGCTGCTCATTGTCCCTGGCAGGCTTGGCATTCGCTTGGTTGTTTTTCCTATACTGTCGCAGTCAGAAATCAGCAAGGGAGTCAGTTACTGGCAATATTCACTTTTGGAACCTGGTTTGGTTTCTTTTATAGACTGGACATGTCGAGGCAGGTGTAAAGGCTGGGGTTTTTTTCCCCATGCTGGCTAATGTGACCTCAAACCTAGTCTGAGCAGGGTTTTTCAAATGTTCTAAGATTTTAGGGAAGAGAAAGGTCTTTTCAGGCTGTTTTCCAGAGTGATTTTCAGGACACTCCTTGGGGTTTTAAATACCAAGAGACTTCATTTAATACCTTTGAAGTAGCTCACTGCTGTACAAATCTGACCAGAGGCACCACAAAAACAATTGCTTTTCTGCCACAACTTTGTGACTCAGCTTTCTCATTGTACTGTTGGTTTTGGTGCTTTTTATAATTTTTAAGTTCTGGTATCTGTTACATCTGATACACCTGTTTTGATTTGGAAGAATGACTCAGGCAGGGAGTGTCCAAGATGGGATCTGAGCTTTGCCACATGCTGGTGTGAGAGAGGAATTCTCTTCAGCCACCTGTGTCTCCCTTATTCTTGGTATAAAAGTGGACTGACAGTTCTTAGCCCTTCCCCATTTAACTGAAAGCTTTTAGAAGGATAATCTTCTTACTGCTTTAGTGAGGTGGCTTGCTTGTTTGATTGGGTTTTCTGACTGATAGCTCCAGTTTTTGCTATAATGCCAACATTTAGTAATGAGAAAATAGTAAAACAATGCTTCTTCCCACCCCATATATGGTGCACCCCAGTGTACCACAGTGCCAAGGATTTTTTGATGAGAAGAGCTAAACAAGCCCCTACACTTCTGCGTGGGGAATGGCCACAACAGAAGGAGGAAAGAGAAGGTGAATTTTTTGGACAGTCTTTTATTTTGAAATTCCAAGCTGAATGGTTTGCATGGACTTGCTAGCCATGGGGAGAAGAGGTGCCAGTGAAGTTTTAACACCACAGTGTTAACACAGTTTTAGTCCTTTCATTTTCTCTCTATCCATTTTTGTCCTGGGAGTTACATTTACAAATGTATTTTGTGCCATCACTGTCTGATGCTTACATGAGATCTCTGCGTGCTTGTATCTAACATTGAATATTACTTGCATTTTTTAATATTTTCATTGAAAAAACAGCTGAGTAGGCCCTCTGTGTTTCATCCTGGGTAGTACATTCCTGGGGTTCAATGGGGTATCTCCTCTCCAAGCACTGCCTACACCAACTGGCATTGCCAGAGGCTTGGCTGCCTTTTCCACAGTGCTTTCTCAGGGTGCCTGGTACTCAGACTGCCAGCACAAAAGCTGATTCAGACCAGCTTGATGCTCAGGTATACAGAGAACTGAACCACAAGCAGATACCATCAAAACACATTTCACTTGTGACCTTTCACAGCCAATGAATTGGAGGGATTTTCCTTTGCTGTGGATCAAATTTAAAACTACTTCCCAGGAGTGAAAGGTCATCTCGTGGAGTCATGATATCCAGTTAAATACAGTTAAATAGAACTCGTTAGCATCACAATGAATGGAGTTATACATTACCTGCTCTGGAGGATGACTGGGGTGGGTGGGGTAGATCCCTCATCACCCTTAATAAAGCACCACAATAGCAGAGAAAAACCACAAAGAGCAGAATTTGACTAAATCTGCCCTTTAAATCTGTTTCTTCTGGCCAGCAATATGAGTGGTCAGAAAAACATGGGAAATGTCACATAAAGGATGTATTCTCCTCTTGCCATGTTTGCATTCACGGGAGCTACAATTCCATCCAAGTGAGAATATGCTCTGCACCAGCTCCCGGCGGGGCTTTGATCTGCAGATACAGCCTGCTCTGAGGAAAAAGGAAATCCAGTGATCTTGTGTCTGAAATTAGATTCCCACAGAGGGACAAGCTGCCCCTCTAGACACTATCTGATTGGCAGAAGGACTTCATATATAAGTGGATCCATGACATCTTTTATCCTGCCAAGCCAAGAAATGCTTCTGGGGTGTATTTCTTGCTCTCCAGCCCTTTCCTGATGGTTGTTATTTCAGCCCTGCTGTTTCTGGTCATACTTCATGAGGACTGTTTTTTTGAGTGTAAATCTGCATGGCTCTTTCCTCAGCACTGGCAGCAGGTCAGGAATGTGAAATGAGTGCAGAAGGCTTTGGGATCTTTGGTGAAGAGACTGTCTCAGATCAGGGGAGGATCCACACACAAAACTTGGTGTCATCATCCTGTGAAGTGAATAGCTCATAGTCAATCATTTACCTTGGTGATCTGACTTTTTCTTTTCTCTCTCCCCTACTTGGCATTCTTGGGTCTTTGCATTCTACTTCTCTATTTTCTGGGTGAAGGAAGGATAGATGAGATCAAAGTGAAGGATCAGCTTCTTTGTTTATAATAAATAAAAGACTGTTTGAATTCTCTCAGCCTTTTTTACAAGTGGCTCCTTTGCCTATATGTATTGCTTTGACTTTTCGGTACTTATTTAAGGCTTAATGTTCATAACAGCCAAGCATTAGGAGTGAAATAGAGCTGGGCATCTACAGTGGTTCTTTTGCTGCTTCGTTCTAAGGGAACATAGGGATCTCTGCTCTAGTGTCCAGTAAAACTGGATGTTGGGACTGCTGCACTCAAAAAACCCACCTCAGTTAGCAAATTGCTGAGGACAGGCAGGGATGTGCAGGCTTTGAGCCATGATGGATGAACTGTCCCTTTGCTATTATACATAGTGTTGGATTTCTTCTCTGGCTGGTTAAAGCAGACCCAACCTGCAGCAACTGTTAGAGAAATAAATCAGCTTTTGCATGTCTAGTAGCTGCAGTGCCCTATTCCCAATCTTCTCCTGCCCCTGCTGCTTCTCAGCATCAGGGTCAGCAGTCTGCTGCAATTCAAGAACCAAGGAAGATCAAAACCAATATCTTTCCAAGTAGTCTGAGTGTGTCAGTAAGTTGGTGAATTTTGCTCCCTGATGGGTGTAATGCAGCACATAGCAGTGCCTCTGATGGCTCTGCAGGCACTGTGGCTGCTTTTGAAGCACCAGAGCAAAACCATGTAATACCCAAGCCATTAAATGGAGAAAAATTGGGGACCCTTACCCCCTTCCAAGGGAAACTCTTTCTAATGTCTTGCCTCAAGTATGATATACCAGTCATCCCTGCCACCAGTGTAGTCTGCCAGCTGAAGGCAAGCGTGTAAGGGAAGAAGTAATACACAAAGAGGATCGGTAATGAGGCTTTACATTTATTCATACTAAACCAGGGATTAGCTATGGTGGGTGTAAATTATTTTGTTAATGTACTCAAATAAACAAAAAATCAGTGCTATCAGTGTCTCTGTCTTAATGGAGGAGGTTCCAGGGAGCAGCCTAGAATATTTACTTTTTTTTTCTTTTTTTTTCTTTTTTTCCTTTTTTTTTTTTTTTTTTTTTGTTTTTGTGAATAAGTCTTGAATTTTAATGACTTCCAATAAACCTGCCATCCATGTACTGGAAATACCTCAAAATTTCCACCCCTGCCTAAGGCAAGCTCCACTGGAGTTAGGCAGTGCTGATTTACACCAGCTGAGGTGCCTGATTTTATTTTATTTTTATAGGATTTTTTTGTCCTTGGTTATAAAACTTTTACTAGCTGGAAGAGATCACATTCCATTCGGGAGCTCACTTTATGTCCTTCAGATAGGAAATCATCACCTTGGTGCAGACAAGTTTCAGCATTTCAGCATTGAGAAAAGGGGGAGCAGCTTTAGCTTCCTAACTGAAGTGCTTCACACAGATGGGGAAATGCCTCCAGGAAAAGCAGGCAGAGGGAGCCTGTTCTGTAGGGAACATCTGGAAATGGAGACCTGCATATTCCTTTTCTTCATGATCCCAGAGCTGCAGGCAGTTGTGTCCCAGGAGGTGACTCCTGCTCTGACTCTGAGCTCTCCCCATCCTCTGCAGCCTCCTCCTTTCCCACAGGCTTACCCTGATGACCAGGGGCATTTCCCAGGCTAAGGCTGCCTGAACACGTAACACGATCCCGGGATCTGTCATCCTCTATTGGGTAATCAGCCACTTCTCTCTACCCCTATTTTTTAATGAGGAAATAATCCTTCTCTCCTGCTTTTAATGCAGTATGTCTTTTTGAATGTATGGAAAGGCTGTGTACTTCTGAGCCACTGCTGAGTGATTCTATCAGTTGGGTTTATCTTACAATTATTCTGCACTTTTGTGGTTTCTAAGGCAACCACACTTTTTGAATGAACTGTGGAGTAAATGAAGGTATCCAAAATATGTGACAGACAGATCAACCTACATGATGTGCCTCTGATATACTGAGTTACCTGCATGTAGCAGTTCAACTCTTTAAACATTTCAGGCTAAATAGTATCTTGAGCTCTTACAGAACCTGATTTATATCAGCTACAAGTCTGATTCTCACTGATATGGGACATGGTGCTTGGTATGGCCAGGCAGGTAAGGATTGTGAAAGACAAGGTGGTCCCTAAAGACTTCAGCTTTCATTTATAAGGAACTAATTGGAAAAATACTAAGAATGTTATAATGAGCATTGGTCTATGTGCAATTAAGGGATGACAGTGTTTGTTTCTGTTTTCTAAATATTTAAACTCATTGGGCGTCAAGGTACTGGAATTCTGAACTTCCCAGTCTCCTTTTCTCTAAGGGTTTCTTTTCTCTGCAGAAATGGGACTTTGTGTCTTTTAAAGATAAGTGATTTTTCCAGCGCAGATCAGTTCAGAACTGCAGAAATCAATCTTATTTATCCTAAGGATAGTAGCACCACTAACAAAACTGCAAGTAATGCAGCAGAAAGAGGATTTTCCCTATAACTGGTAACATATGAACATGAAATAGCAGCCTGCAGGCTTGGAGAGGGATGGCTCCTGGTGTCAAGGTGCAGCTCAAGTCACCTCGCTTGTACCCAGCCTTTTCTCTTGCAGAATTTACTTAGTGCTTGGAAGGCTGGATGGTTTGAGGGGCTTTCAAAATGACTGCTCTGAAAGCCCTGCCCATTGCACACATCAGTCATGTACAGCTGGAGGGACTGATTGACAGCTTCAAGGATGATGATAGGGAAGGGATTGAGTGAAATATGGCTTTCATTTTTCTTTCATTTTTTTTCCCCAGAGCTTCTCATTGGCCTTGTGAGAATATTTTTGCATTTCCATATTAGTGCAAGCCTGAACCATTTGGTATTCTTTCAGACCAAGTAGTTAAAGGAGACTTTTTATAATGCCAGATCTACAGTATAACAATGCCGCATAATATGTACTTTCAACTATTGTGCACACCTCTTTGGCAAGGAAAACTTCTGATGCAGGCTTTCATCTTGCTTCATTTTTGTGTGGTTCAGCCCTGGCCCTTTTAGATTCCTGCCCCTCCCCCCCAAAAATAAAATATTTGTTTAATAGATTTTGCATTGCTCTTGCATTTCCATTTTTAGCACATGCAGATGTGCTCTCTCTGATGGAACCTTTCATTTTGCTAAATGGGGAGAAGGATTTTTGCACACACCAACTGAGCTGCAATTAGGATTATTACAAGAAACAGATCCAGGGAAGGTTCCTGTGTAGCTTGGTCTGAGGTTCCTCAGGAACAGACAGAGGAGATAAAAAATTGAAGATATGTCCTTCATAATATTCACTGTGTCTTATAGGTAATTTCTTGTTGGGTCTTGACTTCACCCAAGCCTCCCTGAACACCCCAAGATCTCTTTCCAGGAAAGCAGACAGGTGTAACTGTAGGGATCCCATGAGCCTCCTGATGATGCCATCAGAACAGAACTCTTCAACAATGTGCTTGAGATATTCAGCAACTCTCCTCAGAGCAGTCAAACATTATTCTGCCTTTGATTTCAGCTGTTCTTGACTTTGGATAAACAAAAATTGAGGCTATGCCCACCAAAACTCTGGCATTTCAGCTGTCTTTATTCTGCCTTTGCCACTGAGTTAAAACAGAGAAAAGCAATTCATTTTCCAAACCCAAGCATTCATTTTCCTTAATCTGAAGTCAACAGCAATTTGTGAACATATTCTGTGACATCCTTGCAGAGTTTTCACAAAAAGCTGGGTAACTCTTGCTGAGTGAGCCAGTCTGCAAAATTGTAGCAATTTTGTGAGGCACCGACATGGCAACAGTCACTGGGGGAATGCAGCTCAGCACCTCCAGCTGATGTAATTTTCAGGTACCCAAAATACCCCAGTCTCAGAAATGGAAGTGTAGAGAGTGATCTGCTGAACTGTCAGGCAGCTGTGACAGGGACAGTGGGCTTGGACCCCATGTCTGCACTAGCAAAGCCTGGATGTGCCAGGGAGCTGGGGGCAGTTGCCATTAGGGAATTAACTCCAGACCATCGGTGCTGCCCCTCACACAGGCTATGAAAACAATCCTTAATAATATTATTCTTAATAAGATCCCTCTAAATAAGAGGGCAGGAAGGAGTCTCTTTAACTTCCCTAGAACTTGAGGGAAAACATTTTTATGCGGGAGGGTTATTTTAAAATCCTCCAACCTGTTTTTCTAAGGGAGCAGTCATCAGTTTTCCTAAAATGTTTGGACAGCCTAAGGACTGAAAGGTCTGAAGAGCTTCTCTCTGCTGAGGAAACTCAGGAGACAGCATTTCTTTATGCAAGTTTAACAGTGGGTGGCAAACATGGAAAAATGTCTCTTCCCTCACATTGCAACGTGACACATCACGTATAGCTTGTCAGGAAACAATGTCTGGGTTATGTTTGCTGCCAGGTATTACTGCAGGAGGAACACCTGACATGGGATATCTTTTTTTCAGGCAGTTACTGGGTGGGGTTATCCACACCACTGCAGGTATTTGGGGATTAGCTGCACATCATTCAGCAGAACTGGGAGCATCACTTAGCAGAAACTCAAACAGTGACTGCTATGTGCAGCACATGCTGCTGTGGCTTTCTTTGAGGAAGTCACATGAACTATTCCAAATGTCCCCTGAACCACTCTGACTTCTCTAGAAATGAAGTAGGTCCTCATAGAGACAGTTAGGAAACTGAGTTAGCTCAGCATCTTCTTATAAAACAGGGTAACTTCTGAATTTAAAGTTCAGGATTTCTGTTGACTGAGATAGTTGAGAGGGGAAGGAAACTGATAGCAGCATGGTCTTCACAGCCTGTTTTCCTGTTGGAAATCAATGGAATATCCCCCCACACCACCCATATGTGCATGTCTAGGACTATAACAATGAGATTTGCACCACTAGAAATAATTTCCCTTTAGCTGATATGTTACTGTATTTCCATACAGTTATATATACACATATAACTAAGGACAGATCAGATCACTGAATTATAATACTAATAAAAGTACTAAAAAAGAAAAAATACTAATTCTTCTACAGCTGAGAGCATTCTATTCTGCAGACCTGGCCTCCTTAGCAGTCAATTGAAGGCCAGATGATAAAAGTTTGGGTATGGCAATGTGGTTATCTCTTTCTTTTGAAAATCTTTCTCAGTAGCAAAGTAAAATAATTCTGTTGTTATGTGGAGCCCAGATAAAACTGATGGCATGTGCCCATGTGACATTTTATCAGGTGAAATGCCTTCCCAGGAGGTGCTGGTAGGCTCTGCTATGCTTTTGTGGCAATACTTACTGCTAAAATGAATTCTGGGGACAGAAATTGCCTGCTCCCTCTGAGAACCTCTTCATTCAACATTTGTAATGACCAGGTCTCCTCCCAAGCTCCTCTTCAAGCACCTGAGTGTACCAAGCTCCACAGATCTTCCCCCACAGGCCTGGTTCTGCAGCTCCTGTGTCATTTGTGTGATTCCCATCTAAACCCTCTCCCCTGTTTCCAGATACACAAGTGGACCTCCAAACTAGACAGGGTTTTGCTGTTGTGATCTGAGAGTAGTTCCCCACTGAGGCAGGATCACTTCCCCAGCTCTAACTTGATACCTCCCTTCTCACACCCTAAGAGGACACACCTGCCCTTTGAGCTGCAGCTTTGCATTGAGAGCTCATGTTGAAGCTGTTATCTCCACTGACTTTTTCAGTCTCGCTCAGGGTCACGTTTTTCCAAGACAGAATCTTCCATCTTACAGCTGTAATCTGCCCTCCAGGTTCCCAGATGTATCACCTTGCATTTGGCTGTATTAAATGCAGCCACACTGAATCACAATCATTTGACCAGGAGATTCAGCTCACTCTGTAATAGTAACCAATCTTGGTGATGTCTGCTGAAACCTTATCAGTGAGAATTGTATATCATGACCCAGGTTGTTGGTAAAAATCTTTAAATCAATATTTAAAAAAAAAACAACTCTGCAGTTCAGACCATGAGGGGATACTTCTACATTTTTTCCATGCATCTTGCTAAAGGTATCCTGCTAATTGGTATTTCTCCCTTAAAAATTGAATCCATCACAAAGATGGTTTCGAGCTATAGAAGATATATACATGATTCCTCTTAAGATAAGTTTTAACTGAAACTTTCACTTACAGTCAAAAAATTCATTAATAAGTTTGTTAACAAACTGTCTTTGTGAGCCTGCCCCATAATACTTCTACTCTCTCCTTTAAACCCCAAAAATGTCTCCCAGACAGGTTTTCCAACACTTTACCTGTGTTGAAAACAGACTAATACATAGACTGGTATGAATTATGTCCTTGTCATTAATTATTTGTTATTAAACTACCAAAGAAACTGTTGCTTTACTTTGCTGGGATTGCTCTTGGACGAACCTCTGCAGTTTGGTTTCCTAAAAAAAAATAATTTAGTCAGACCTGGACACCACTCATTCTTCACCAGCAATAATTGAAATTATGAGTCAATTTGAACTAAATTTCCTGGTGAGACTAATATTCCAGACCTATTACTTAGTAGTGAGTTTTGAAAGCAAATTCCAACAAAAAGAGTAGAAGAAGGAGGCTCAACATAATGTCCATTGTTCACCCAGCCTGCTGCCTCACAGGGACCTCACCTTGGAGAAGACCTTGGGAAAGCTGACTCCATAAATGTCAGGGCACTGATGAGCAACAGCTCAGTGTGCTGCTTGTCTCTGTCTCTCTCCACTGTTTTCTAATGTTAAAGTTTAACATGGCATTTCTCAACCAGCTCTGTACACATTGAGCATAGTCAGTGTGTTACACACACTCTGGAATGTGCCACACTTGTGTTGCAAAAATGTCTATTTTTGGTAGGTGCCGTGTCCTATCTTTATCTCAAGTCCAATGGCAGCATCCTGGTAAGAAAGCGGCATCTTCCTCCTCTTTCCCAAATGCAGAACAGATATAGCTGTAGACAGTTCCTGCTTTTTTCTACATATTTATTTAGCACTTCTCTGTTTCAGTGTAGTAATGATCATATGTGTGACCTATAGTTTATGTGTTCTTAATAAACTTTTCTTGAAATGCTTATATTCAGCTCTTATGGCCACAAATATTTCAGGAATTCTGTTGGCTTCACTGAGCAGCAGATCACATATTTAAGATTAGAGCTTTGATTTCACCTTATCTTGTTTCCATCTGCTGTACACACACTTTATATCATGATGATGCATCTACTTGCAGTATGTACAGCTGCAATACTGACATTAATGAGGGCTCCAAGATAGCATCTTTATTATAATAAGCTGTTAATATGGCCCTAAAATGCTGGTGCTTGTGGTTCTGCCTCAATATGAAGCAGCTGGCAGCAATGTCAATTGTCATTCTGAATATATTAATATGCAAGAAAATGAGAATTTATTAGTATGAAGCAATGCATAGAGATTAAAGGAGGCAAAGGGGCCCAGAGCTGCAGCTGACCTGGGCAGCAGCTTGCACAGAGCAGAAGCTCACATGCACCTGATGAAACAAGGGCAAGAGTTTTTCATTTTGATTTGGACGGAAATTAAAGATATGAATTCTGCCTGAGGAGTACAGTTGTCTCCACCACAGAATCCAACTCACCAAATTCTGCTTTGTGATGATCTTTCTGAATAGAATTCTACTGCATCGGAATCTTGAAGGATATCACAGGAAAGCATTATTCCTATTTTGCAAGAAGACATTAAAGAAAAGCAATAGTAGCCAAGCCCAGGCCCTTACTGTACTTGTTAGACAACTCTGGCCTCTCTGAAATGTGCTCCTGTGAGTGCAGCATCATTCTGCAGACACATCTCTGTGGCCTGAAGGCCACATATTCTGTATTTAGTAACATGTTAAAAAGCTGACTTCTGATCTTTAAGTTGGTATCAGGTAGAAAGCACAGAAAGTGCCGGTGTAAGTGCGATGTTTGTCATGCGTTGTTGTCTTCTCTTTCACCTAGTACTGGTGAGGGACTATCAATAGGGCAACTCGTGGAGCAGCCTGTGAATGACAGCAGTGTATGTTCCACAGAAATGCTGATTTTTGAGACAGGCCCATCTTCCCATCCCAGCCTAACAACCACTGTCCACCTGGTGACAGTTTGGAAGAAAAACGAAGATGAAAAATCAGAGCAAGAGGAACAGAGAGGGGTAAAGCTGAAGATGATTCGGGAGGGGAAAGCAACCCCTCCATAGATTGGATTTGCCCTCGCTCGCCTTGTGAATGGGGACTAAGTCGAGGTTACACAGAGATGTTAAAAAGATGAGACAGAACACAAGAGGAAGCGGTGACAGGATGAAAGGTTCGTGGAGATCAAATGAGAGAAATGAGGACTCGAAGGGTCAGTCCTCCCTCTTATGCTTGCAAGTTCGGGCATTGGCTGTGCAAGGAACCAGGTTTGACAAAGCAGAAGGACAGACAGAGGGCTGCAGGGCCTGATCCTTCCCTCTGCTGCTCCAGGTTTCCAGCGTGACACCCCCAGTGACTGCGGGGCACAAAGCTGGGAGCAAAGGAGCAGCGGCTCCTCTGAACCAACAGTGCAGCAGCACTTAACCCCCACTGGGTGGGTCACAAACCTGAGATTACATCCTTGTTCCCCAAGGCCTGGGAACACTTTGGGAAGATTTTAAGAGCTCAGCATTTAACCGTTTATTTAGCAGCAAAGAAAAGGAAGAACAGGCTCTGTCTTGGCAAACATTTCTCTGTAAAATGGGAATGCTCATGAGTGAGTTGTTCATGGGAAGTCCCATGGAATTCCAAATGTTTTTCACTCTCTGGTGAAAGCTGGAAAAGCAGCAAAGCGGTAATAGCCAAAAACATCCCAGGAAATATTTGGAAGCTGTGTAAAACTCCCACAGTAATAAGGGATGTAACCAATCCTGCAGTAAGACCTTATGCAAAGCTGCACAGTGATTATGTATAACCACTGCAAAGTGAAATCCATATCCTCCAGTAAATTCCTCTTTCTGCAGACCCTGGTCTAAAGTGATTAAGGAGAACAACTAATGCCTCTCAAAAGCGTATCTACAACTTGAAATGAGAAGATTTTGAGATTGAAAGCCATGCTGAATTTAACGTGACTATTCTGTTCAGCTCTATACTCCATGTACATAGTAGCCATAGGGCTGGCTCATTAGCAGTATTCCCACAATTACAGTAGTAAGGGAAGATAATGTTTAAATGTAAGTAATATCCCTGAGTAACTTGAGTTTTAGGATGTTTTTCCTGGTCCAAAAATATCTATACCTTTTCTGCCCATTAAATATGGAAGCATAAATTCATTATTTGCTTACACTGTGCAGTGCAACGTGGTTCAGAAACTTTAGAGGTGGTGCTGAGGAAAACCAGAAGCCCCAGTCAGCACAGAGGTGCAATTGGACTGGTGAGCCTGGGCTCACTCACACCTAACACTGCACTGGCATGGTCAGATTATTACTGGGCTCTGAGCTGGTGCCTCTAGGCTGAGAGGAAATGGCTGGGAGGGTGCTCTGAGCACACTGGAGGATGTCTCAGAAAGCTCAGGTTTGCACTACTGTGTGGGCAGAGCCTTTGTAGCAGCTCCTGTAGGGTCTTGCTCCTCTTGGACTTTGCAGTTAAAATCCTCAGCATCATGAAAAGTCCTTGAGTTCAGTGGGAAGGCAAACAGAGGAATCTTACAAGGAAAAGATGATTTTTCAACAAATATATGGGGGAGAGTTTTGTAAATGTGCCAGTGGAAATTAACTACTTTCATAAAATACATAGTGCATTAAGCCAGGCTGCTCACCTGCTCCTCACTCATGACTTCAGATCTTGCAAAGGTGATCTGCTACAGAAATGGGGTTTTACTCATCAAAATTGTTTTAATTTGAAATTAAATGCTCTTAAGAATATATTTTGAAATTAAGTATTGATCCTATAGCAGAAAGTGTATGTAAACACAATCTGTAACATGGAATGACATCCTGTAAAAGAAGAAATTGTTTCAATTTGTTTTCACACGGTTTTCAGTTGAAACCACACCCCTGTGGTCCAAAAACTCTGAGAACACCTCCAGAGCAACACTTAATGTGTGTGTATGTGCATTAATGAATTTCTGTTCTCAGTGAAAGAGGACTGCACGTCTCAGCACTCTGAATAAGAACAGAGCATTCAATCCCTCTCCATAGCAAATTCAGCCTTCAACAAGTTAGTTCTTCCAGGGATGGCAGTGATGCAAAACTGCTTTGCAAATGTTTTTCTGGGTTTTGTTGCTAGGTGATGACTTGGAAAACTTTGCTGTTCCCGCTGAGAGGTTTAAAAAAAACAGGCCTCACATTAAAGAGTACAAAAAATAGGCCATCTTGCTCTGTAACTCCCATTTCCTAACTCCTGGAGCTTGCACCTTGTGTGTCTTCTACACTCTCACATGCCCCTCTCTCCCCCTGCCTTGGATCTGCTTGCCAGAAATTGGAGGCCCAAAAAACCACTTCTATTACAGTGTAAGAAAAAGAGAGATTGTTAATCTTTCTATGCCTGACCAAAATAAACAATTCTGCAAGTGTGCACTGATTTATACTGGTTTTTCCTTTCTAGTTAAATTTTAGCAGATTTTAATTTTATTAATCCTGGATGAACAGGTTAATTACTGATCACATTGTTGCCATCTCTTGCACATAAAAAGAAACAAGAAAGGCTTGGAGATGACTCCACAGTTGTTTGCTGAATCCTATACCTGGTCTGGATGCAAAATCCCTTGACAGGATTGCACATGGGTAATTGATGAGGAAAAGATGCAGAGATGACACTCAGAGTGGGAGGTCAAAGAGTTATTCATTGGGATACTTCCAAACTAGGCCTGTTGGTGGGGGGAAATAAGGTGTATTAATTCAATTCATCATTGTTATTTTTGTCTCTTGGTGCATTTTTAATATCATTTATCCAAGATTACAGCGATGTGGCCTTGAATATGTCTAAACACAGTATGCTCAGAAACAATTAGACACTGCTGCTCTCCTTGAAAGCTATTTCTAAAAGCTCAGGTCTGGTGCTATGAACTGAATATAGGAACAAGTATTTTTTTTATATATTAGGTCAGGACAAGATACCAATAATTGTTAAAAATTATCAAAGCCAGAGGAGTAAACAGCTATTTTCAGCAGCCAGAAAATAATGATCATTGACCTTTATAGCCTCAATTTGCAATCTGGCTCATTTGTAGCTTAATCCTCTTTCATGAGGTTGGCCAAGTAAGAAGACCCCAAATCTCATCTGCAGCAAAGCTCTTGGCATTTGACAACATTTGGTCTCTTAAAGTGATAGCATTTCGTGAGTGTAACTGGCACTGTACAACTCTATTGAAAGACATAAAGCCAAGAATTTCAGGCCCTAATCCTGTAAATCCTTGCATTTTCTTTTAAAATCTATTCATGTGAAAAGCTCCCTTGGCTTTGGGGGCACCATTGGTATTCATGACTTTCTGCACGTGAGAATTTCTGTATGATCAGGGTCTGAAACCAGGAGGACCAACAAGCCCCAGGGTCTGCCTCGAGTTTCCACCACCCATTTTTGGGAGGCTTTTGGCAGGTGTGGGTTTGCTCTGCTCTGGGACTGATTTCTCTCCCTATACAGCCTCCACAGCAGCCCCAAGCGCTCGCAGTCGCTTTAACACTTCATCAGCCCTGGTGTAATGACAGGAGTTGTGTTCTGTCCCATCACCAAGCAGTAACTTAAGTGAGGGGTGGGAAAGAGGCGCTTGCTTCTGAGTCTTGGGATCAGCAGCACAGAAGCAAGTGGCACCAACATTGTTCAGAGGTTGCTGCATTTCTGGCTGGTTTTTCAGGTTTTTTTCTTTAACAAACTTAAGTCATTGAGATTGTCGTTGGTGACAGGTGAATTAGCTTCATCCCAGCCTTCACTGTACAGAGTGGATGGCAACTCTGCTCTCCAAGATTGAGATGCATTTATTATCTAACTATGTGTTCATTGTCAGGAGAAAGAATATTACTTGCAGCACTACTGTTCTGTGCAGAACACTTTGAGAGATGGAGGGGAACTGGATACTGCATAGAGAGGGGACCTTTTGTGGTTGGTGGTGTTTAATGCCTGCTCACTAGTGAGCTTTTATGTGGATTGTGGATGTCTTCAGCTAAGGCTAAAGTTCCTCAAACTTACCAATTAAAATCAACTATTTGTTTTCAGAATGGCTTAGAGTGAGTTTGCTCCACATTGTGAATCTGTTGGTCCTTGGTCTTGCTGATGTCAAGGTAAATTCTCACCAGCATTCTAAATTTCATTTTGTTCTTGTCAACCATCTGCAAGAAAAATGTTGTGGATCAGTCATTGTTTTGGGGATAGCAATGAATTATCATTAGAAGCTTGCTCCAGTCTATTTGGTACATATTAATATGTTTTAAACATGTTTGAGTTTTGGATTTTTTTAATATATGTCTTTAAATGCTCTGGAATCCTTTGGGAAGGGTAATGCTAATCTTTCAGGTGCAGAAATTATCCAGTAGCTTCAAAGAAAGACAAAACCAAAGAACAGCTTCTTACTCAGCATCATTCAATCTCAGCACAAGAGTTTAGGGGAATCAGCCACTGTGGAAGATAAAAAAGAGCACAGCAAGTGAAACTGTGTTGAGGATGCAAGAAGGGAAAGGGGACTCCAGTTCTGCTTTCAGGTATTTTGATACAGTGGTGGAAAATATGTTAATTTAGTCAAATAAAAACAATTTGCAGTAGTGCAGTGCCTAGGGAGAGTAGTTCAGTTACACACCAGCACTGTGAAAGATGCCATGTAAAACACTCTTGGAGGTCAGGGAGGACAGTCACCAGTGTCTGTGGGCATCTTTTCCCAGTCTGGTGGAGGCTTTGTGCCAGGCTGAGGTGGCACAGTGGAAATTAGTGCCATGCTCTCCATTGTCTGTTTTCCTGTGGGACCAAAGGGTTACAAAAGTATTAGGTTTATGCCCATCTGTGTGTTCCCTGAAAAGGACTTTTTAACTTATTTGCTGATTTCATCTAAGCTTGACAAAATCTTGAAGGTCTCAAAGGTCAGTAAGTTCCTACAGGTCTCAAGAGGTTTTCAATAAGTCTTGAGGCAGGGGCCTCTACTGTGGAAAATCAGTTTAGGAAAGGGGGAAGAGTCCATATAAATGACCAGTTAGGTCAAATACTTCTACTGAAACTTCATCCTCAGACACTAAAGGCAATGTGTAGGAAACCAAACTTCATTAGCTTCTTTAACTTGCAGAACTGCTAGTTTCACTCAGGGAGTTAAACAGCCATAGGAGAAGTTTGCTTGCTGAAAGAGCAACAGGATCTGGGAAATCCATGGGGATGGTGGATCCTGACTCCAGCACAACTGGTACTAGACCAGACACATTCAGAAATCTGTGCTGTGAGGTGTCCAAAGCCAAATGACCTAACTGCCCTCAAATGGAGACAGTTATGGAGCATGGTGCAATTGTCCAAATACTCAGAAATTTGGACCCTCACAGCAAAGAAAAAAGTCTGGATAGCTGAGCTAGAAGATGAGCTAATGATTGGTTTGCTTCTTATTATGACTGGTAACTTTGTATTAGATGCCAGGAATAGGCTGTGGAAACTCCCTTTAAAGATGTGTCTTGGATCAAACAAATGGTTTCCAGGCAATTAGTTGAAGTGAGGAAACTGTCCAGGGCAAACAGTTAATAAGGGCTACATGCTGCAGGAGTTATCCAGAGGAAAAAAAAATTTTAAAAAATTCTGAAACCAGTTTAGAGGTTGAGCACTTTTCTGGGGATTTTAGCTATGTGAGTTCAGGATGATCTGTCCATTTCCTAAATTTGCATTTCCGACAAGCAGCCAGCAGCAGAGAGGAGCCCCCTTAGTGACAGGGGAGAACCTGGGAATCAAGGAAACACCAGTACAGGGGGAGGATGCGGAATTAATCAAGGAAACACCAGTACAAGGGGAGGATGTGGTAAATTCCTGGGGTTCCCATCAAAAGGATCACCTGCAGATCTGTATCCATATATGGGATGTGGCAAAATCACCTTGGGAAGCCTCAGCTTGGCCCAGCTGTGATTCACCCATGCACTGCACCAGCCAGATCCAGGCCAGAAGCTTCATTAGAGTGGCAGGAAGTAGCAAGCCATGGTGGGGAGCAAGAGGAAGGAGATCAAGCCCTGAGAGTGTGGACAAGCAGCTGCTGGCTCTGCTCTGGGCAGTCTGGAGCAGGACCCAAAATAAAAAGAGAGAAAGCCTATAGTAGAATGCCTCTCAGTGCTACTGGAGAAGGTAACAGTACAAATATTATAGAATGTCTTGAGAGGGTGATGCCTGACTGCAGAAAAACCTCCATTTCTATCAAAGAATTAGGTCGAGGAGGTGCTGCTGGCAGCCACTGTCAGTCACAGGGAGCGTTGTTGCTGATACTCATATTTGCAGTCAGTATGCACTCTGGACCTATTTTCTTTTAATAAACAGTTTCCTCATTCAAAAAATTGAGGTTTCCATCACACTGAAGGTAATCACAGGTGGAAACAAATTTTTCAAGTCATTTTTTCAAATAGTTTCAGCAGATGAAAGAATTGGAGTGAAATAGCTGATGTCTTTGGTGTGAGCTCTGTCACTGAGCTGGTAATTGAAGGAAGAGACCATTGACAATGTATTTCAAGGCTTATCCTTCATACTTTGTTTTTTCCTACAACTATTCAACCAGAATTTTATTTTTATTTCAGTTCAGAGCAGAAGCAGCCAAACCAATCATATCCCTCTATATAAAGTATAAGTCGTTTTTTTTCTTTTTTTCCCCCACTTGTCAAGAAAGAAAGAATACACTGGTTTTGTTCCATCCTTTTCTAGGCAGTTTTTGGTTCAGCAGCCAGGAGAGAATATGTCTCCATCTCTCCAGATGTGTACACACAGGTGAAGATCACTGGGGGCTGGAGCAAGTGAGATGAATCCCATGGGGCTGGCCTGAGCACAGACATGCCAGTGGTGAGGCACTGGACAGACTGGTTCCTTGGAAGGCTAATTGGAAACCTGCCCTAACCAAGTGAGCAAAGAGAGTTGCTCAGGGGTATAAATGTGCATGAAGGAGATGAGGGGGTTCCTGTTGCCATGGTGTGTTAGACATGCAAGGATGCTTGGGTTTGCTGCTGAAGGATTGGGTCTGCTGTCACTGAAAGGGTCTCTAGAGCTGCTTAGGGATTCCTAAAGGGAATCTTTAGACCCTGGTATCTTCCTGACATGGCTGGAAATGGTTTGGTCACTGAGGAAGAATTTAACTGTAGAGGTGATCTGTGTTTAGATGGTGCTTAGGATGCTGGGTCCAGTTATCAACAGGTAGAAAAAGACAGTGGTGAAAGCAAAAAGAAATTATTTGTTGCTATGAACATACTTAAAGGGGTTCCTACCATGAGACTGAGAGGAGATGGGAAAGAGGGAAAAGGTCTGGAGAGGTTTACATGGCACTAGAATTGCTTTGCTTTTTCATGTGACTGGCAAGGGGGATCATGGCACTGCTTTGGGCTCCACGGAGCACTGAATAAAGCCAGGATGGAAGCATTGCAAGGGGTTGAGCTGCCTACAGATCCAAGTTCATTTTCCCACGATGCCATGATCCCAAACAGTTCCCACCCATCCACTGGTCCTGGCTGCTCCCCCTGTCCCTTCCCAACTGCAGAACCATTGTCTGTGGGTCTGTGTTGTGAGCTGGCTGAGGCTCTGATCTTCCCAGAAAATAGCCTGGCACAAATGGAAAATCTTTCTCCAGCTGCATCAGCTCTGAGATCTGCTTCAGTGTTGTGGCAACACTTCCAAGGGGGAGTGGAGGCCGTGACAAGCAGCAGGGCGTGGGAATATCTTAGTTGGATATTGCCATCAGGAGCCTGCCCATAAATGTCACTGAAATTCAGAGAAAGCAAGCACCACTTTTCTTACAGGGTCATTTTGAGAAACTGTGCAAACTTCTTTCAGAAATCATGTTAAAGCAATTGTGCCTTCCAACTCAAACACCCCAGAACCAAAAATGTGATATCTGCAGGAGCTACAGGAAAGGGTGCCCTGCATGTCTTTTGGTGGTGTCTGGGATGTCGTAGGCAGCACTGAAGCAAAAGTTTTCAAATAGGCTTCAAAAATAAGTAATTTGTCTGTTTTTCTCCTGTGCTCTGACTCATTAGGGATCAGATTTTCTACCTAAACAAGAATTCTTTTTAAAATGTAATGACTACAGAAGTTAGGGCTTTAAGCAAAATAGAAATGTATTGAGACTGACTCTAGGAGTGTGGGAGTTGATAGCTCCAACACTTTTACTTGTAACTACTGTCAGGATTTTGAAATTCAGTTGAGTGGAGAGGTGTCATGAGGCAACCAGTTTAGAAACATTTGAAATTGGGTAGTTCTGCCTCAGCCCTAATTGCAAAGGGAAAGAAAAGCATGTTTAAAACAACAATCTCCTCTTTTCTCTGGGTCCTAGTGAGCAAAAATGAGGCTTTAAAGAAGACTTTGTTGCAGAACTTCCACTGCACTGAAGGATTATAGCCCCACTTTTTTTTTCTTTTTTTCTTCTTTACAATATGAGAGAAAGGCAAGTTCACAGTAAGTTGAAAAGCAAATAACCAGGCTAGGAATTTCTATGTACAAAGCAGATGGACACACACGGCCCTTTTTGGAATACTTGGGTATGTCTCCTTAGCCACCACAGCTTGTTTTCTACTCCATATTGCTCCACACAGGCCATTGTTGCCATGCACCTGTCTGTAATTTTGGAGGTTCATCTACCTCCAGCAAACTATATTTAAAATCCTCAGTGCTGATTAGAGGGAAGGAAAAAGTTCAGGGGAAGGGATTTCCTAGTTCACAAATAAGAATGTGCAGTGGAGCACTCACTAAGTAAACAGAAAACATGGGCAGCTGAGAGAAATCAATTTAGCTGAACAAACAATGTTCCATGTAATGAACTACTAATTATCCTTTTATGCCATGTCAGTCTGAGTGATTACAGAGCTGTGCAGTTTAATTTGACGTTTGAGCATTGCCTTGCTCCATTAGCCTCATATAAAGCTACGACACGTTGAGAGGAATTAAAAAAAAATGGTGGTGGGCTGGGGGGGAAGTGAGCTGCATTTATCCAGAACTAAGTAAGCACCTGTAGCAGTTATGGGGAAACGAGCTTCTTAATTTCTTTTTTTTTTTTTTTTTTGGTTTTTTAACTCTTGGTTATGGTGAGAGGGGCAGCACTTGGGAGGTGAGAAGGAGAATGGCTGGTGCTCACAGAAAACTCCTTCAGTGTGTTGATAATGTTCTTTAGACCTCGTTTTAAACTATCATTGAGGGCTTGAATAAATAAATTGCATAGATCAGACACGCATACAGATCAAGGGAAAAGTGGATGGTAAACAATACAGTGTGGGAGCAAATATATTTTTCTGGATACTTTCTTTTTACTGGAGATTTGCACACAGTAGGTAAATCAAATCCCTAGGTGCTTGGGAAATCTCGTGGTTAATCTAGGACTGAAGGACATGTATTATAAATACTGCTTTATTATCACACTGTTTGTCCAACTACCTGTACTGATAACAGGATTAGAGGGAATTAACATATGGAGAAAGCTAAAGACAGTTTGTTGGGATATATATTAGGGCTATTAACTCTAGGAGTACCAGTGAAGTACCTGTAGTCTGAGCTACACATTTTGGACTAGATTTTTCTTTCATAAAAGGTAAGGCAAGACAAACATCACCTAAGTTCTAGGAGAAATTTCCATGGGGATGGTGCAGATGCAGGGATGCCTGTGCCCCATGTCTAGGTAATACATCAACATGTGAAACAGTGTCATGAGGGATAAAAATTACCCCAGTGCCCAATGGGAATATTTATGGGGTTGCATTCATTTAAGCACAAGTTGAAAAGCAAATGTTTAAAAACCATTTGATGTAACTGCCTGACATCTCTGCTATGGACACCATTGAAACATGTGCCATGAGACCTGCCAGGCTCATTGTTCCCTCACTGGGACATAGATGAGAACTCCCAGGTTGGGATAATATTTTTTTAAAAAGTCTTTCTAAAATTCAAAATATTTTACAATTTTATTTTAAATCTTAAGGAGAATTTTTTTTTTAAGGAGAAATATGAAAGTAAAAAGCCTCCCCAAAACTGGGAAACTCAAAGAGCCAGTTGACTATTTTGGCTGAGATGCAGCTGCCAGGAGGCCAGATCCTTGGCAGGGGCAGAGTGGTTTCAGTGATGAAGAATCCCTTTCTTGTGCACCAAGGATGGGGTCTGAACAGAGGACATGTTCTCTGTTCCCTCTCCCGCACTTGCTGTTGACACTCAGGCTGCTCCAGCAGCCCCCAGGCTGTCCTTGGGCTCTCACAGGTGTCCTCCACCCCTTTTTTTTTTTTTTTTTTTTTTTTTTTTTTTTTTTGTCTGTTTTAGCTGTGTTGAGAACTATCCCTCTGACACCCCTAAAGCCTGGGTGCCCCTGTGCTGGAGCTGTGGTGTCAGCTTGAGGAGAGCCAGTGGTGTCTGGGCACCTGATTGCCACACAGGCTGTGGCCCTCAGCCACCTGCTTGGGGGTGTTCCATGGGACCCATTCACCTACCAGGTGATACCAGTTTCTTGTTTGTTCTCTTTTCTTGTTCTGGTGCTTATCCCAGTGGTGTGGCCTGAAGCCGAGTTGAATTTCTGCTCTGCTGCAAGGCATGACCGAGCTGCAGGCTCTTACCCCGGGGCTGAACTGGCCCCTCTGTCCGTCCCTAATGCCCGTTGGACACATTGGGGCCTTTCTGTGCATTTGTGGCTCCCTTGATGCTAATGGCTGTGACATGTGTCTATCCAGGGAGAATGGCCCCCATTGACTGCAGCACTCCCCGGCCTCGAGCGCAGCTCGTCACTTGATTAAGCCAAACTAATGAGGCACGACCGGGGCCAATGGGAATGTGTGGGACTGAGGCATTGCAAAAGCTGGTGGAAACCTGCAGCTTTACTGGGGGCTGGGTTTTGTTATGCCAGGCAAAGTCACGGGATGCCATGGGATGGAGTGTGAGGGAACAGGTGCTGTCACACAGAAATGAGCAGTGCAGAGAGGTTCATGCTGCTGGTGACAGCACCTGAACCGCCCTCTTCAAGTGGTAATTACATGGGAGAGTGCCTCGTGTGCTTAGCAGGATTTAAAACTAGGTTTGGTCTCAGCTCTTGCCCAGTGTCTCTCTACATTCAAGGTCTGAATTTGGCCCTGTGGTTTTTTCTCTTGGGCATGTGCACAGGAGTATTTTTGGCTCTTCAGCAGACAGCCCAGTGTCCAAGGCAGGCAGCATCCTTTTCACCAACATTAAACAGCATCACTTTGGGAAATGGGAAGAAAGGGGAAAGCAGAGACACTGTGGGATGTGTTTCTTGCACGTTGCCTGCTCTGCAAGAGTCACCAGAGGCATAGCTTGAACATGGGAGCTCTCTCTCATGTGCACTGCTGGCCACTACCCCAAGTGCAGAGCACCAGCTGTACTCACAAGAGGCTGGAGGAACATGGACGGCTGGAGTCTCTTTTGCTTTGGCTGGGCCCAAAGAATCTAAACTGGGCCAGATGCAAGAATGCAAACTAAAGGCATGTGCTTGGGAGTTCAGTGCAAGCACGACTGTGCTTGTGGAAAAACAGCTTGGGAGAAAAATCAGGAGACTGACACCTGAAGAACTGAAGGCATGGACATGGCCTCCATTAACAGAGACAGACCCCCATAAGGACACAAAATGCTGCCTGCTGAACTGAGACCAGGAACTCTGGCCTTGCTGCAAAACACAGCATCATCCCAAACCACTGTGGTAATATGAGGGCACAACCTGGTAGTCCAGGGCCAGACTACAAAAGCAGATAGGTCAGTTGTGGATTTTGAGAGAAAAAAGCATTAAAAAACCTCTCAGTTCTATTTAAAGACTTGCTGTTTTGGAGAACCTGGGTGAGAAGTTGCCTGTACTTTCCCATGTACTTTACCTGCTGGTACATTCCAGGTCAGAGGAGGTTTGTATTTTTGTCATATTGCAATACTTGCCTTTATGTAAGTGCTGCTAAGAATAAAATTAGCAGTGGGAGAAAAACATCAGTTTGATGTCTAAATTTGGAAAACTTGATGAATAACTCTATTAACTTCGTTGTAGGGAGAGAAAAGAATAGCAATCTTTTGTTTAAAGAAAAGATAAAATAAATATGAAATGAGCTAATTGCCCTCTTTGGTTTTCTGAGGTGGGTTCTTAAATACTCTCTTGTCCCTTCAGAGGATAAATATGAATTGGCTCTGATCTGTGGGACTCTGGCTTGAGAAGATGTGGTCAGTTGGCTGTTGTCAGGCTTTGACATGATTATCAAACACTTTCAGTATTTGTGAAGGGAGGAAGCAAAGGGGAAGTAGGGTTTGTCCTCCCAGAGGGCAGGTTCCTGCCAGGTGCTGGGCAGCTCCACTGTCCTCGCTGACACAGCCCCAGCAGGCAGCCCCCATCCCAGGACACCAAATAACAGCAAGGAGCAGCTTGGGGAAACTGCCCCAAGCACCACCAGTTTCATCCTGTGCCTGCATCCCAGGCTGTGTGGGACTGTGTTCTCCAGTCAAGCCTCATGGTGATCACAGCACCCCTAAGAGTCTTTTGGCTTTGTCCAGAGCTCTGGGGGACGCTGCCATCTGCACCTTGCAGGCACCTCTTTCCACCTGCCCCAAAGTTTAGCACAAGGCAGTAAAGTCCCTATCACAGACCACAGCATTTTATGTCTCCTTTTGCCCAGTGTCTCTGGCCTCATCACTTTCCTTGGCATAGCCAGAACAGGTCACTTTTACCTTTATTGGTAAATTAGAGATTATTGATCAAGCAACTGATGTTGAAAACAAGAGGTTAGAAATTGAAATATTTATCAGTCAGATACTAGGCTAGTACAGTCCTTGTTGATCTTAAGAGGTGGATAATTTTCTGGTCATCTTGTTTGTTCATCCTTCTAAATCTTTCTGGAGTAAGAAGATGGCATGTAAATGTCAATGTCCTGTTTAGTTCTTCTTCCCAAGGGGCAGCCTTGGGTGCTTAATGAGCATTTCCTTCTCTTCTTTTGTACTTAATTGGCTGGACATGGAGGAGAGACAGTGCATAAACTCAAAAAATATTGCTTATGTTCTTCCTGTAGCTGCTCTTTGGACACCTACAGGTCATTAATTCTTTTGCTTCCAGTCAACCTGCCAGGAGCAGCTCTCCTGCCCAGTATGAGCTGTTCCCTCCATGTGGGCTGCAGACCCATTCCTGCTGAGCTGTGCTACCAGACATGTTCAGGAGGGATCAGGACTCCAGGGACATTACTAGCTTTCTGCTGAGACTAGAAGAGATATAGATATAATAAAATAATACAGATAACCAGCACTCTCTGTTTTCCCAACCTACCCTCCATATACTGACAGGGTTATCTAAAAGAGTGATATTATTAATTTTGTGGGGACATCAGGCCTTGCTAGCAGGTGGATGCTGCAGCTGAAAAGGGAGTAAGAGCTATGCTGTGACTACAGATCTATCACACAAAAACCCAGAGCTGTTACTTCAAGAAACAAGCCTCTGGTGATGGAAAGAAAATCAGCGTCATCCTATGACACTGCTGTTCCTGTAGGTTGTGAATTTAAAAGAAGGCAGGCTGAGGAAGGGAATTTGGAAATCCCTGCTGATCAGGAGTGGGACTATTTTTCTCCTTTAAGAACATTTGCTCAGCTTTTTAATTTCCAGTGTTTCCAGTTGCCATATCAACCTGAGAAATTTGCCTGGCAATTGATGGCATTTTTTTTCAATGAGTGATTAAAAAACTTAGTTGCATCTGGTTCAGCATTTGCTTGCTACGATTTCACTTTATGCTATTTTACCTCATACCCAGGATTTGCTTTCCAAGCCATGTTAGCAGATGACCAAGGATCCCCACTCTTCCTTTGCCCAGGCACATCTCAGGTTCAGGAGTCCATGTGCAGAAGTCTGGAGCCAGGTCAAAATACAGCCAACATCAGGAGCTGGGAGAAAGCCTGTGGGACACATCCTACAGGCTGGGAAAGGCCAAAGCATCGACAGAAACACTCTGTCTGAAGGCAAGTGGCAATTTCAGCTTTTTTGTTGCTCTGGAGAGCAGTTGCAGGAGGCAGCATGGAGGGAAGGGAGATTGCCCCTGGCTTTGCTGGTGAATAGTGTGTTGGTGTTCTGAGAACCTGCATCTGCATCCAGCACCACTGAGGTGGGGAGGGAGCCTGCACCCACTCCCAATGGTACCCAGAAATCCCTGTGTGTCCCCCATCTGTTCACCCCTGTCCTCTCTCCAGCCCATCCCTGGCCATGCATGGGTCACTGGTGTTAATGGGGTCTACTCTGCCCCAGTGCAGATGAATCTGCAGAGACTTTTCTGTGGTGAATATATTGTTTGGTTTGTTGTGGGCTTGCGGTGGTTATTTGGTTTTTTTTTCTTTAAAAGGGATAAGAATGGAAAACAAGAAAGTCAAAAAGCCCTGAATCTTTACCTTTTTAAAGTGGAGACACCGCCACAGCAGGACATAATGGCTCGCTGTGGTGGTGGTGGTTTGCCTGAGAGCCTGGAGATTTATGTAATGAGAAACACAATTCCTGCAAAGAACATTGTTAAATCTTTTCAAAATTTCAGCTATAAGCCATTTTATTGCTAATAATATGGCTAGATTCTTCTTTTGAAGAATCTGGGAATGTTTGACAAGTGGGGAAAATGGAGAGGACTTGAGGCACCATAATCTGTATTTTCCATTTACCTTGCTTGAAGCTTGAACAACACATGTGCCACAAATGATTTGTTTATTCCTAAGCGCTCCCAAGGAGCCCAGTCTCCATTCTCAGGCATATAATGGCTATTCAAATGAAAGCTTTAATAGGTTGTTGCAGATCTGATACCAATGCAGTGAGAGAAAGAGATATGCAAATATTCAGAATTAAACAAACTAGCTCCTGCCCTTTGCCTTCAGAGGTGCAGTCTCAGATCTGGACAGTGTCACCAGTGCAATGAGCCTGCTAGACTCGGCTCTCTGGAGAACAAGTTCATTTTTCTCCTTTTCCTCTCCCCCTACTTTGCCTTACAAAGCTTTCACTTGAAAGTGAAAATTATTTTGCTTGAAATATTTTTCTGTCTGTAGCACTCATGGGAAAGGAGAGCCCCAATGAGGGCTGAAATACACAGTATGTTCAGATTTGAGCCTGAGGAACATTTCTGGGAAAAGCTCCTCTGTGCTGGTTTGTTCCACATCTTAAAACAAGGCCCTTAACCTCAATGCCTTCTCCTGAGCATTTCTTCATGCTGTAGAAACAATTTTGGAAGAATGACACAAACAAAAGTCCAATTAGGGGTTACAGTCTAAATAAAATCTGTTTCTGCCCACTCCACAAGACAAATCAGGGGCTTCGCTGGTTCTTAACACCAGTTCTTCTGTTCCTTTTTTGCTCCATGTCTTGTGTGTATGAGTCAGGCCCCAAAGCCACTTCAAAAATGTAAAAATAACATGTCATCCACCTAACCATTGAAACTGTGCCAGCAGCTACTGTGTGCCCTGAACAGCGGTGAAAAATAATAATTTTACATCAAGAATACCATAAAAGTTTTTCAGTGCCTTCCAGGTTCTTGTAAATCTACTGTTATCTTGTCCAACCCTCAAGGCTTTTTGTACAATTATTAATTAGCTCTGTGGTTGGTTTTCAAAAAGGCAGTGCTGGAAACAGAGGCCATGCAACAAATCACACAGATGGAGGTGGAAGCACAGCTGTGCCTCCTCCACAAGATGTCCATGCACACCTCCATTCTGCTCCTGGTTGAGGGGCACAATCCCTGGAGCATCCCTATCTTGCCTCCCATCTTCTGTGCTCTGATCACAAGAGCTTTGAAGCAAAACTTGCCTCTTGTTCCATCATTATTGCTGGTGCACCAAACTTTTGTCAGCAATAAAATATCTCTGGAGATCTGCAAACATCTAGAAAACCCCTGAGCTACAGGGGTTCAGCTGAAACTGCAGCTTCAGGCATGAAGAGAGAGCCTCATGCTCAGCAGAAGGCATGAGGGGGATCTTGCTTTGGCTGGAGTCTTTGGATTTTGTTCTGGCTGTAACAGGTACCAGAGTGGGTTGGAAGCAGTGTAGGAAGTGGGTTTGCTCCTCAGAGATTTGAAGCTCTCCCTCACTGAGGTTAAGCAAGGCTGGACACCTCAGGGTTTTGAGGGGAGGATCTCATGAGGGCAGATGAGGAAAAGGGCTTCAGAAAAAAAAAGCCCAACTTTAATTTAGCTAATTTTTTCCTTCAGAACCCAGGAGGGAAAAGCCCAATAGCCAAAATAATAGGGGAAAGAAGATCTTCCTTTGCAAGTGTGAACAATATCATACAGAAATGTTCCCCAAATCTGTGTTTCGTGAGACTGATTAGAGCTGTAGCCAAAACCTATATTTGAATGTGGCTAGACAGTGGAATTAAAGGTGATCTCTGGCCATGTTTAAACATGAACTGGGCCATAAGCTACTTACAGGCTGTGGTTACAAAAGAATAGAAGGGGCTGACTCACAGTGGGAGAGCACGAGGCTGGTGGGTTCCCATGCAATCCTCCCCGTGCTCTGCAGGTGCCCCGGCTGCTCCTGGGGATCCTGAACACCCCCTGCTCCCCAGACACCTCCCTTGACACTGGCAGGTCATTGGTATTCCTGAAAGCCTGACTTAAAGGCTGAAGATGAGGGGTGTTTCTTTTGGCCTGTCAGCAGCACAAATGAGAAGAAAGAATGGAATTCTCCAAAGTTTTTCCAGAATGCATGCCCAATTCAAACAGACTCATCCGGCTTCCTTGCAAGTGTGATTCCCAGATCACAGCTAAGTCTAGCACAGACTTCCCTAACACCATCACCAGTGGCATTAGTGTGCTGAAGCAGATTTGTATTTTTCTAATTAAAAAATATTAATTAAAAGCTGATACATCTTGTGGGAAGATCTTGATTTTGGCCCACCTAGTTTTCAGTTTTATACATTTTTACTTGGTCAGCATTTCATAATGAAATATATTCTTTTACAAAGAGGAGCACATGAGTCTATAGGGGAAAATATATTAAGGATAAAATAATATTTAAGCATGAAAAAAATCAGCATCTAACCAGTTTTTGTTTCTTTCAGACAACCAATTTTCAGAAAATGAGATTACCGAATCTGGTGCTGTTTAAGGCTGGGGAGAAAATGCAAAATTCTGAAATATCTGCAAGGTTGGAGAGCAGTTTTCCACCGAGCTCTCCACAGATGAGATTGCAGAAATTCTTCTGTTTTCTCCTTCCTCCCTGGCTCTGCCACCAGGCAATTCCGTTCACACTGTTCTCCAAGACAAAATCTGAGCCAGGCTGAGATTTGTGCTGATGGTGAGTGCCTGTCTTTCTTTCTATTTTTCTTTCTTTAAATAAAACAATTTCCTAAGGCTTTGAAATGGGGCTGATAAAAAGCAGCTTTTAAAATGCATTTTAGTAAATAGTTTGAAACCAGACCATAAAGTCTCATAACTGTAGGTTTGCCCTTAATTATACCTCACTGACAGCCCATTTTCCTTCCCCTCTGCAACCAGATTCCTTTTTCTTTAAGAGCAAAACATATTGTATGCTACTTTTGAAAGATTTATGGAGTTTCACACAAATTCGACAGGATCTGTAGGTAAACAGTGTCACCTAGTGGATAACCGGCATCGATTTTCCCAAACTGTGGAAGAAGTTTGGCCGTGTGGTTTTTCCATTTTGTGTGGGTTAGCTTATTACCTCAAATTGGAAGAAGCCCTGTACTGAGAAATGGGATCAGTGCCAAATAGCTGCAAATCCAAAGTGGCAGGATTTGATGGCCAGCACTGAGTGGGACAATTGTCATGGGCATGGGCGCAGATCCAGTCCCATCACCAGCTCTAAAGGGAAAGAACCAAATCTCCAGCTCAGTGCTGAAGAGCAAAAGGTTATAGCAGCACATCCTGAAATATTTATTTCCTGCATGTGTAAAGGTGTACTGGACTCCACATCGTCCCCTGCACAATCAGCTGCCCCTGTCCAGGCACAGAAAACAAGAGGATATCAGGAGGTTTCTGTCATGTAATCAGCTGAGGCTTCTGAGCAGTAAAAGTTAAAAGAAAAACCCCAAACTGCAAAGTCCTTGGGGTGGGAGATTTGGTAGAGTATTGGAAAGCAGGAGAAAGAGTACAAGCTCCATGGAGAAATCTCTCACCCTGAGAGAGTGGGATGATAACTTTGGGGGTGTGGTGGCAGGTATCTGTGAGAAAAGCTTCCTAGAGAAAGCAAGAGATAAGATAAGCCTTGGAGAGCCTTCTGAGTTAGAGGTAACAGGTTAGAAAATGAGGACATGAAAGCCTCAAACAAGAGTAAAGTGCTCTGGAAGGAAGGATTTGCTCCTGAAAATTACACTGAGGCTGGATATCCTGAAGACCACTTGCAGCACTTAAGTTTCTGCTTTCGAACTAACTTTGCTGTCAGGATCCCTTGGAGTCAAGATGGATTTGAACCAGAGCACTGCAGGAAGAAATAAATACAAACAGAATTGAGACAAAAATGGAAAAGAGCTCTTCAGAGTCAGGGAAACTCCTAAGGGAAAGAAAAAGGTAGAATTCAAGTAGCAAAGGTGAGAACTCAGGTAACTTGGTTTCTAAACAAATCAAAGACTGGCATTCAACTGGCTTGGTGGAGGTGGGGTGGGAAGTGGAGGGTTTATATTCCACTCTCACTACCCATCCCTGTTCTTTCTCCCCCTGTAAGATCATCACTGCAGTTTGTTATAATTTCATTTTGGTTTTTTCCTGAAAATCCCACTGATACTGTACTCCTTTCCTCACACTGGACAAGAATGTGAAGGAGAGCAAAAGCATGGTGCTAGAGATGGCTCTTCCATGTCCAAGAGGCAGCAGGTGGGAAAATCCAGGTGAAAAATCGGGATATTATCAGCATCTTCTTAACACAGACACGAGTCATGGAGAAGAGCAGGACTGGTCTATCACTGGACTCCAGCAGGCTGCCTGTGAGTGTTCTCAGACTGAACATTTATAGCCAGGTCTTACATTGATGTGGCTTTGGTCAAAAGCAATAAGCCAGAACATCCTGAAGAATGTAGGGATACATGTTGGAATTGTAGTTAAAACGATAAATATCTTATTTTCATAGGTCAGGTCAGGAAGCCTGAGCTCTAGCACTTCATTATCTTCCAAATAAGAGGAAAATAGTGATTGATTCTTAAGGCAGATTGTTCTCCTAAGTTTGTGTTTGGCCTCTGTTTCTTAATTTTTGTCATGTGTCAAATGGATGGTCTGTCATTGTTCTCCAAAGGAGGGAAAGTGATTCTCATGTAAAGCCCAGAGGAGCTCTGTTTACAGGCAACCTGAAATATGCTGCAAGCTGGGACACTTTCTCACCTGAGTATTCCCTGTGTTTCCAAAACAAACACTGGCATAAATCTATTTGCTCAGTTTCGAGCAGTTTTTCCTCCAAACTATTTCATGTTTCTTTTTTATACCAGTCTTCTTGGACCAGTTCCCACTGACTGAATCTGTGGAAGGCCCCATCTTCTACTGGTCCCTGCTGTGGGCATTGGCAGGTACAGACTTTGTGACATCCCTTTGGTTACTCTGTGCCTCAGTATACTCCTCCATTAATCTGAGTTCTACACTGACTTTTCCACAATGCTTTTATTCTTGGGACCTCTGAGAAATTCTCTTACCTGTCCTCTGTCAGACAATCAAATCAGTACTAAATCAGACAGTGATCATATTTCCCTTCTCAAAGAGAAGGTGATAATAATTCCTTTGCTCAATAAAGTATAAATGGAGAGTAATCCTGCTGAGTGATACTATGAGATGTAATAGCACTGTATGATGTCAGAATGTTCCCATGTAAGTTACAAGTCCAAAAAATAGTGAGTAAAAAGCTTGACTAGGTCAAGGATCCCACTCCTGGGAACAAAAGAAGGAAGAAATAGAAGTAGCACTTGGAAAATGCTACTCTCATTAAGAGTGGCATCCTCCCCTGGAAATATCTGCTAACTCCTATATTAAACAAATCAAAATTTACTTATTCTGTGGAATCCTCTTTTGCTTCTTTATACAGAGACACTTGCAGAAATTTCCCAATAATTTTTAAAAGCAGCTCTTGTTCCATCAGGAAACTGTAATTTCTTTAGCCAGGAACATCTAGCCTGGAGTCTGAGGAGTGCAGTGTCTGCAACAGTGTGCAAGAGCAGCCCAAACATCTTAACATTCCCAGGCTGGATCCATCCCTGCTGTCAGCAAAGCCCTTGGAGGCTCTGCTTGGCCCCTGGCTGTGTGTGCTCCCAAATCTGTGTGTGCTCCCAAATCCATGTGCTCTGAGGGCACCGTGCCAGCCCAGGGTGGGCTGCCAGCTCCCCCAGGGGTGCATGTACAGCCTGGGGAGAGGTTTTTCCAGGCAGCCTGCCTGAAGCTGAGAGAGCTGTTGCCTGCATGACAAATTCCCTCCCTGTATGACAGCAGCACACACGAGTGCTCCCAAGCCCTGTTTGGATCCCTTTATACACACGTGCACTAAAAGGTGGGAGAAGACAACTGTGAGGGCAAACTTTGAGCCAAAAAGGCAAATTGCATTGCCCAAGTAAATGAGGAATTTCTCTGGCAGCCAGGAAAGGATATAAAAATGTAATCACATTAACATACATCCCTCAGGCTGTCTGAGCAAATGAAGATCCAGGGAAAGCAGCAAGCTGAGGAAATTTGCTGGTTGTAGAAAACTCTGTGTGTGTGTGCATAAGATGCCATATTTTACCCATTTAAATGATCAGCATCATGATCATCTAAAACAAAAATGATAAAGAAAAGCCAAACCCAAGGCTTCCAATCTCTCTGTCTGCATCCCATCCTTCAAGGTGGCCACTGAGTCATCACATTCCTGGGTACTAGGGAAAGTTGAAGAGCTAATAATTTCCTCTGACTCAAAAGCAAAACAGCAAAGCAAAAACAAAACAAAACCCACTCGTCATCTTTCTGAAGGTCCCTGATTAATCTGCTTTTCAGTTTGTGCAGCATTTGCTTACCTTGTAAACTGTTTCTCAGGGTGACTCAAGGCATCAGATGGTGTGAGCTTGAGGACCTCAACAAATTTGAAGAGAAGGCCTGGAGAAACTGTGATGGACTCTGTGTTTCCTCAGCTTCCCTCCCAGCTACCCAGTCAGATTTATCAGGAGTGCTATGAAATAAGCTTTTTATTCTATTACTAGTTCACATCCAGTCCTGGAGGAGTTTGTGCCTTACCATGAGAAAACATCTGAAGCTGGCTGTCACACAGGGCCCATTCAGTGACATCTCCATAATGTTAGCAGATCTCAGGTCATTTTCACGTGGAACAACCATGTGAAAACCTACCACTGCTGCTGGCTTTACTGGTTTAAGACTGACTGGCTGTAAACTCTAATTTGCCCTCTTGTTCCTTGGGGTGGGTTAGCAGGGTAGGAAATTAATGAGGCAGCCTGGAAGAGGTGGCACCATTTCTGTATGTGTACAATTTCAGTCTACAATGGTTTCCTCCCAGCACCTTTCCCTACAGTAAATGCAGTGAATATTCTGATTCCTGTTCTAAAAGCAGCACTAAATGGGATGGTTTAAGCTGAGAATATTTTCCCAGCTCCTGGAAAGGGTTAGACACACAGCCCTGAGGTGGGCAAAGTGTGTGATTGCCATCAAACTAAGCAGCCGTGTTCAGCTTGTCTTGGATTTCTTTATATGAGACAAGGGATGATTCATAAAAGCAAATGCTGAGGCCACACAGTTTGTCTAGGCTCTAGTTTAACCAGGTGTAATGATTGAGGTTTTGCAGACGAGCTACAGTTAAGGCAAAAAAATAACAGATCATGGGTCAAATCCATCCCTGAGCATCTCCAGCATCATCAGTAGGAGTTACCCACGTGTGAATCTGGCCCCATGTTCCTCACTCATACAATAAAGCAAGATCCCTCCTGCAGCAGAATCAATTGGAAAAAGGAGAAGGGGAAAATGCTTCTTTCTTGACCACATTAAAAATAATCACTTTTTTGTTGCACAGTGGGGCAGAGAAAACCAGTCCTAGAAACCAGAGTACAATTTCCTCAGCATGCCACAGGGAGGGGAGAGAAGGGGGAAATTGGCATAACCAAGAGGTTTCTTTCATCTCTGTTCAGTTCTAAATGATGCAGGGAACAGGGGAAAGCACACCTAGATATATCTATATCTATCTATATCCATCTATATCTATATAGATATCTAGATGAGCTTTCTCCTCTTCCCTCTGTTTCTATAATCTATAGATAATATATGGATATCTATAGATAACTACATAGCTTCCACAAACACAGAGTGATTTAGAAAAAAAAGGACTATATTCTTTCTGCTGATTAGACTGGATGTTTAAAAATATTAAAATAAAAAAATGAAATATAATGTTTGGTGTCTCAGCTTTTCCCTCCCATTTGGCATGTCAGGTGTGTTTGTGAGCTCTATGGGAATGCAGAAAAGTCATCTGAGGGAGAAAATTGCTATTCACTAAAAATTGCTAATCATTCTTTCACACTAAACAAACACCACCAAGAGGTTTTTAGTTATACAAAGATGGAATTTTTTTGTTCTTTCCCCTCTTCCATCTCTTCTCCAGCTAATGATACAGATGTGCAAATGCAGGATATGACATCCTACTAAGCATTAGGTGCAGTGTTTTGCAGGTGGCAGGATCCAGGTCTGAGTCTAAAATAAAAGCACAATAGCCTGAAAATCATCTACTGCACACTGCTAGCACTTTACAACCTAAATGGCAGGAAAAGAAATTCATATGGTCATAGAATAATCTTTCCAGCAAAATTTGTATTCCAGCAGCAGTGAGGTCCCATCTGAGACTGTGGCCCTGGTGCAACTGCCCACTAGAAGAGCACACAAACTAATCACATGAGACAGAAAATTGGAAGAAAAAGATACCACTTGATCTGGAATTCTTACAGCTAGGAAACTCAGAGTGCTTGGGACCTCTCTAGTGGAAGAAGAAACTAGACCCACTCCTGCACCCCAGAGTCCCAGCCAAAGGAGTCTGATGTCTCCCATCTCTGGACTAAATTAAGACCCTCTTTGCAACAAATTTTTATTTCTGTCCTGTTCCCCTCTGTTTTTTTCCTGCATCTATGAGCACAGCAGACATCATCTAAAACAAACAGAAGCACAATGTAGTCTTTATTACTGCTCTAGTAATAAAGTAACGAGTAACTAGTCTGAAATTCATCTTTTTGGGTCAGCTGTGCTCATTCACATTGCAAAACACGAGAGCCTCTCCAGAACATTTTTACTACACTCAAAAAGAAATAATGGAAAACCAAGAATGGTTCCTAGAGAAAGGATAGCACGAAGCGTGAGCAAAGTCTGGCTACAGTTCCACTCCTGATCTCTTCTCTGGACAGACCAAAGTAGGACAGTGAACTTAAAATACATCTATTTTACAATGAGACTAATGGTTGCTTTGCTGCTGTGATATTAAAATTCTGTCCCTGAGCTTTAGGATTAACACCCTGTGGGAAGCACCTTGAGGAGCTCGCACCGCTCGGCTCCGCGGCTGCCGCAGGAGCACTGCCTGCGCCAGGACTGCAAACTGCTGCGGCTGGTGGTTTCTACATCACTGGTGTTTTGCCTTGAAATATTTTGCCTCTAGAGAAGACACACTGGAATTTTCTGAAGTAGAACATGGCATTACATAAATCTGATGTTTTGACACACTGATATTTTTAGGCTTGTGTAATTCACTGAATTCCACCCAAGTTTTTCATTTCAATAGCTCAGAAGCACCATTTGTCGGTCAGTTTTAGGCTTCTTCAGAAAGATTTATTTTTTTCTATTCCATTCCCCAATGGAGTTTCCATGGAGGATCCTTAGCATGAGAAGCTGGTGATGACATGGGTTTTGTCAAAAGTGATTATAAGGATTGTGCTGTAAAGTTGCTGTTTTGTGGTCAAAACATGCCCTTGCAATTATCCACCAGCAATAGCTCTTGGCATCTGTGGGAGAACACAGCCTTGCAATGAGGTGGGTTAGTACTAATTACAAGATGTTTATTCAGTGTAAGTAAAATACACTGTATTTTACTCATTAGCACCCAAAATGGCACATGCAATTGGAGCGACATACTAATCCAAATAGGGGATTACAGCTAAGCAGGGTGCTGAACTGTCTGCAGTTAATTTATAGCTAACCAAGACGCTCATTTACCCTGCTGAGAGCACGCACCCACCCAGCAGTGCTGGGAGAGAAGGATCTCATCACACTTTAGAGAAGTATCTTGTCCTGCAGCAAACACATCAATGCCAAGCAAGTCAGATAACACAGGAGAAGACCCAGCTTCTTTATTGGCATTAATGTGTTTGCTATAGGAAGAGATACTTTTTCTTTACCCACTTGAGGATACAAGGGCCTTTCTGAACTCAGCTTTTCTTCAGCTGATCACCTAATAACTAAAGCACAGTAAAAATATAGTCTGTTTTCTCATGTCTTGTGTTTGCTGAATCTTTCCCATGTTCATAATCAGGGCTGATCCTCAACTGGTTTATAAGAGATTTATTATGAGATCATAGGCTGGTTTCATAAAACTCACACCCAAGTGAATGGGCATTTTTATGACTGATGAAGCTTGAAATTATTAGGAAATAGTCTCAGCTCAACCTGAAATGGTTATTATAATCCAAGATTAAAATGTTTTCTCAGCAGTTTGTGCGATTGAAGTTCATGTGTACATTCATCTGCCAACCCCTTACTGGGCATTTCACCAAGCTACCTGCAAATCAGATGGAGAGCACTGTGAGCTCACTGAGCCTTTTAATTACTCTCTTGAAAATGACTGAGGAAGAAGCAGACCAATAGAAAAAGAGAGTGCTGGGCTTATTAATCCACAGGTGAGATCACTATCTATGTATCAAGATGGAGGAGAGGTTATGAAAGGCATTTTTGTCAGAAATTATTATGAATGATTTGGGACCAAAAAAAAAAAAGAAATTGACCTTTGAAACTCTTAAAAAGGTAAGAGTTACTGAATGGGATGCATTCATTAACTTCGTTTAGAGTTTAAAAAAAAGTAGTACCTATTTGAATTTAAATATGTTTGGTTTTTTTTGTTTTGTTTTCTGTTTTTTTTTGTTTGTTTGTTTTTGGTTTTGGTTTTGTTTGTTTGTTTGTTTGTTTTGTTTTGTTTCTTTGTTATTTTTGGATGTTTTTTTTTGTTTGTTTGTTCGTTTTGTTTTGGTTTTTGGTTGGTTTTTTTTTTTTTTTTGGTTGTTTTTTTTGACAATAGTTTTACTTCTCTTGGTCTAAGGCATATTTTTGGAGTAAACCTCATTTTCTAGGGAGCTTTGTAGCTTTGCTTTGTACTTTAGCATTTAGGGCCCAATGCTGTTCTGGTAGAATAACCTGAGCTTTCTGCTAGTTGCCCACAAAATTACTCTCTTGCTCCTCTCCTCAATGGAGGAGGGGAAGAAAACAAGGTGTAAAAAAGCTTATAGGTTAAGATAAAGACAAGGGGATTACTTACTAATCAGCATCACCAACAAAACAGAAAGAATTAGGTTTTGGGGAAAATAATTTAATCTATTTTCAATTTAAAAACAGAGAAGGAAAGTGGGAAATAAAAACACCCTCTCAACCTCACTCCTTCATTCCCAGCTCTTCCACCCGCTCCCCATATTTGGCACAGGGAGATGGGGAGGAGGAGAGCTGTGGTCAGTTCATAACACTGTTATTGCCACTCTTGCACTGCTCCAGCATGGGCTCTCTCCCATGGCACGCAGAAACTGCTCCCGTGTGGCACCAGCTCTTCAGGAACAGCTCCAGCATGGGCTGTAGCTTCCTCCAGGGCACAGCCCCCTGCTGCAGGGTGACTGGCTGTTCCCGTGCTGGCCTTACAGGGCTTCAGGGGAACAACCTACTTGGACATGGCCTTCTCCATGGGCTGCAGGGGAATCTGCTCCAGCTCTTGGAGCACCTCTTCCCCCTCCTTCACTGCAGACCTCAGTGTCTGCAGGGCTGCTTCTTCTGCACTTTCTCCTCCTCCTCCTTTCTCTTGGAGCTATTGGGCAGTGTTTGTTACTCAGTAGATGTGTTTTCACAGAGGTGACACCAGCATTGCTGCTGGGCTCAGTTTTGGCTATGTCCTTTTTGGAGCTGGCTCTGTCTGATATTGAGGCGGCTCCTGGCCTCTTGTCACAGGGGTCACCCCTGCTGACCCCCTCCCACTGCTGCACTGTGCCACATAAACCAAATGTGCTAATTCACTCACTATGGTTTTGTGATTGAGGACGGGGGAGGAAATCCTGAAATCATCTGCATATCTGTTCTGTGTTTAGGCTTGACTACATTCAGTCTCTTGACTAAACTCATGTTCTTGTGCATGCTCTGTAAGCTCATTTTATCATCTGTTTCTTCCTATTAGGTGTTCACACTAACAGGGATTGCTATGCAGTGAAATCTCGTCATAGTGTTCTGGGCTTTTTATGTGGCTGGTCACTGTGCCCTAACCCTAGATGTATGCACTGAATAACCACATTGTTCATTTATAATGTCCTTGGCTTTTCTATAGCCTTGTCCCTATGATATTACTTGTGGACACAGTGGGCTGGATTGAAGACAGTGAAGTTAAAAGTGGTGATGTATGCAGCTATGTAACTGTGAGAAGAAATGTATTGATTCCCCATACCTCCTTTTCTAACCTGCTGTAAGGTGTTTCATCATGTAGGACATCATGGAGATCTTATATTTGTTACTTAACATACATTGAAAGGTCTGACTTCTCTTCCTTGCTGGCTTTCTGAATGGGAAAAGCTGTTGTTAACATGTCTTGTGTGTCAGAGATCAGGCTGCTCATGATAGCTCATGAAGCTTTGAACGTATATAGTAATAGAGAGGAATGGCAAACTGTTATATTAATGTCACCGAAGCACAAAAAGTGAAACTATTGACCTTGCCAGCTCTGCATTTGGGGCAAATGTTACTGCAGTGAACAGAGTAACTAGCTGATGTTAAACAGAAGTTGTTTTGAATTTTGGTTTGGGTATTTATCTCTGGCATAGATAAACATGAATGCCTGAGAAGGGCTGAGCAAATTGCTAAAGATAGTTGCAATTTTGCATGTCACTTTTTTTTTTCTTTGTGAAAACTTTACTTGTAGACAAAGAGGCCAGTAATGAAATACAAAAATATTTCCATGGGTTCCTAAGTCACTGAAAAAGTGTTTGTTAATCAATTTCCTTTTCTGAAGTATTGCTCTTTTAAATCAACAAAACAAAAAGCCTTTGCTAGTGCTCTTGCCTGGCATGGAATTGGTATTCCCCAAATGGAACCAGCAGGTATCCAGTAGGTCATTCAGCACTGCTCCTGCCCTCCCTCACAGAAAAGACCCTAAGACTTACAGTGGCTGCTACCTGGAGTATATAAAAGACACTGCAAAAACATAAGTCAAGAGATATTAATAAGGTTGTGTTGAGAGGTGTGTATGAGGTACAGGGAGAAGCAAAGTGTTTAGGTGTTTTTCATTCCTTCCACCCAAATCCAGTATCAAAATCAGCCTTGCAGGCCAGTGCATAGGAAGATACAGATTATCAGTAGGCTGCTTCCCAGAGGTGCTATGTGTCTGCCCAAGGCCTCTAATTCATGGAACCAACTCCTGCCCCATAGTTGATGTACATGGCCTTTCCACTGTGTGCAGCATCACATTTGCTGAAGCAGCTGCTTCCCCAGCAGGGGATGAAGATACTGGGGGCAGAGGTGCCCAGACCCTGCACTTGGCCAGCCAACTGTGGGTTTGCGTAGCTTGCACTGCTTGGGGCAGCCCAGAAACACTGTCCCTGCCTCTTCCACAAGGGCAAGCCTAGGCAGCTGAGCCCTGTGCTGTTTCCCAGTCCCAGGCCAAGTGTCTCAAGCAGTCTCCACTCAGCCCCTGCACACGGGTTCCTCGGGTGCCGCGGCACAGGGAGCGTTCCGGGGAAGCCCGAGCCGTGGCCATTAGTGCTGTGCTGACAGCAGCTCTGTGGATAACGAGAAGCCCTTCTGCCTCACTGCTATTAAACTGCTGCCTTTTCACGAGAGGAATCCTGAATCTTTCCTCAAACCTAAACAAAAAAGTCAGTCTTTTATTCGTTTCATCATTATCTAGGGCTGCCACATTCAAATGATGCTCCAGCAGTCCCTTCATTTCCGAGTGCACACGTCGAGAAGGGATTGGAAGCCTTTTGATTAAGAATAAGAGGTGATGACACTACAACCAGTGCAGGGTTGTCATCATTACCATGTACCTGCACTTCCACAGAGCTCTCGCTCTGGGTTGCCTCTGATATAAAGCTGCTGTACTCTGTGCCCTAATTGAATGGAACTATTTTATAAACACGCATTCCCTGAATCCCAGAAAAGATCCTTTTAGAGGGGAAGATATGGGGAGGGTGGTGGGGAGGTGAGGAGCTAGATGGGCTCAGTTCCTGGCAGACCAATTTTGTCTGTGAGAGAGATTTCTTTGTTCTCTGCAAAACTGCTTGTCGTCTACGAGCAGATATCGTGGGGTTTTATTCCCCTGCAAGTCAAATGAATGATCTGACCACCCACTTTTAATCCTGTGATTTTCTGCTTTTGGCCTGGATTACAAGTCACCTATGGCCACCTTTAGAGCATAACAGGCTCTAAGTTTACACAAGGCACCTAAGAGAAAAACATCCCTTCCTCCCTGGCCTTGTTTAACTGTTCACATCTGATAATTTAACTGAGTGGCTTGGTCACAGTAATGACCTTTTGGAAGCAGCACAGGGAGGAAACCTGCTGTCTACCCACCAGGATGCTCTCATGTGTCTCGTGAGGTTGTATTCATGTTGCATCCTAAACCCACACTGCAGATCATGGGAGTGACACTCTGCAGAGACTTCCTCCTTTCAGCGTCCCTCTTTTCAAGCACTCTGTGCTCACTCTCTGGAATACCCACTGGTGATTTACTGTTTTCCAGGTTAACTTTCAAGTGCTGATTTTGACCCATATTCCTGTCCTGGCTATTTCTCTGTTCCTGTGTGACACAACTGCAGCTGTAGCAGGTACAAGTGCTGTACCTGAACCTCGAAGGATGCTGGGCCAGTGCCTTGGTGCAATAGTTAAACTAATTCTCTGCTATCTGTGTGTTTAAAGGTGAAAGGCTTTTATTGTTAAACAAGCTTTCCCTGGAGCCTACGTTTTAGTAAGAATACTCTAAAACTGCTGTATGAAATTATATTAATAGACAACAAAATTACAGCCAATTTCTGGTACTATTTCAATAGCTGTGTATGAAATTTACTGCATAAGGGATGTTGAGTTAAAAGTGGTCAGAGGAGCTACTTTTATCTTGGCTTACATATAGCATTACATTTACACCTGAACACAGGGTGAATTATCATCCAGAGGAGTTGAGAAGGAATCTCTTTTCTCTGGGAATGGCAATTATATTTGATTAGGTACATGGGAGCTTTTTCCTCTCCTGGCCAAGGAGCTGAGGGCAGTGCTTTGAAGACACCCAGCCTCATGATCAAGGTGTAAAGCATAATGACAAATGTGAAGTTCCTGCAGGGTCAGAGTCGGCTACAATAGTTCAGGGGAGAGGGCATCGGACTGGGACTTAAGAGGCTTGACTTGACTGCCCTGTTCTTCCACTGGGCTGCAGGACAAATCACTTCCTTTCTGTGCCACAGTTTCCTTATCTGTGAAATGGTGGTAATGAGCCTTTCTTCTTCATTTCTCTTTGTAATCGCTCCAAGAGCTGCAGGTAAAACATGCTATACAAGCACTCGGTATTACTGTGTTTGATTTGTGGGATTTTTCTGTGTGATATCCTAACGCAAGCAGTTGTTCCAGATTTGCACACACGAGCTCAAGGACTGTGGTGTTTGTCATCCTGCTGTTACCTGCTCTTCCCTGAAATCATTTGGATGTAAAGGTAGTACCCTGAGTTTGTTTTTGTTAGGATATCTGCAGCCTGCAATCTTAGTGCAACAGGATTTGTTAGTGAAGCATAGCCCTCAGACAAAAGCACCCAGAGGATGTGCCTTGTCAGATGCTCTCCTTTGCACAGGGAACCCCCAGGTCCTTTTGCCTCTGGTATCTGCTGGTCCCCTGTTGAGAGCCCTCCATGCCTGTGGTCATCAACAGTTTGCCAGCATGAGGAGGGGGAGGAAAAGAATCCCCTTGACATGTGTAGTAACCTAAGCCTCATTCCAAATGTGTTTGCTCAAGCATTGCTAAGGTTTCCCTTCTTCCCATCCCCATCACTTCTCCCCTCAACCTGCCTTTGTTTCAAGATGGGAGGAGGCTGCTGGAGGGATGAGGGATTTCTGTGGCAATGCCTGCTGTGATCGGGGCACTCTTTGTTTGACAACGTGTGCAGAGTCCTGGCAACCTCTTGCTAATGAAATGTCTTGAGAGGCAGAGTCCTAATTGTGAGGTGATACCCCAGCAAGTGTCAGAGCAGGCGGGGTGTGCATGATGCTCTTTAGTTTGGGTCATTGGAAGTGATAGATGCAGGAGGATGGTAGATTAGTTCCTGCTGAAACCTGAGATGCTGCCTGTGTTGGTGAATGTCACCCAGTGCTCTGCAAATGCACTCAGACAAAATCGCTGAAATCTTGGGTTTCAGGCCTAAGTGACCACAACAGGCACTCGTAGTTCCTGCCTGTGGAATAAACATTTGCTGGACACATTTCAGCATAATAATACTTTGTGCAGCAAGCAGTCTCTCACCACCCTCTGTCTCTTCTCAGTGTCGTGACAATCCAAAGGCTACTCAGAACACAACTATGTCAATAGCTCCTAGAATTGTTTTATCAATAGATTGCTTAACTTCCCTTGACCAGATGTCAGGGTGCAATATTTCCTTGTTGAATGTATTTTTATTTAACATGCTGTTTTTCCCCTGTCTGTTCTGTGGAGCTGGACAGTAGGGCAATAATGGGAGATGCAGGACATGCAGCCTTTCCACTGTTGTAATATACAGATAGTGCTTGGTGCTATTGGTGACCTGACATTTAAAAAGTTTTTCCAAGGACATGTTTCCTCTCCTCCACATGTCCAGGTCATCTGCTGCACACCATTTTGGACAGGAGCTGTACAACATTGACCAGTGCTGTGGGGCAAAAGACTTCCCTCTGATACAATGAGATTTTTTAGTGGTAAATAGATTCTCAGGATGTCCAACAGAAAACACTGCTTGCAGAGTGAGGTCTGAGCCAAGTATTTTGACTCCTAGCCCAGTATGTCACCTGCAATGGGATCTTGTTCCAGGGTTGGAGCTCCAGGATGTTACTACACTTTTATGCCAGAGGACTGCTTGGAGCAAGGGGTGTGTTCTGTGAAAATGAAACTGTGACTGTAAAATACTCATAACAAAGTGAGGACAATGGACAGTACTATGACTTCAAGGTTATGAATACTATGAAAAGAGCTTCTCTTGCATTTTTTAAGGCCTTTCTGCAGTATTTAACCCTCAAATCAAATTTCTCCTCCCGTTTCCAAATTTTATGGAGCAAACCATGAAATTAGGGACATGTTAACTGGAAATAAGGAAGCATTTGACTTTGACACTAAAATTAATTAAACTGTTATTACATTGATCTCTGCAGCATCTGTTCCACTTGTATGCAGAAATGCTGGTGTGCGCTACGGGGCCATTTCATACTGGTGGAATTGGATGCTGTGATCAGCCATATGCTGATAAAATTATTCTTTTGTCAGCATGTCTGCCTGGAATTGCTTTAGGAGCTGGAAACATTCAAAGCAACAATGCTCCGTGCTGAGTGCTTAAGATTGCTGATGTGAAAGGGACTTTTGGTGTAGTTCCACACTCCACATACACTTCATACCTCACAGGTTGGCAAGCCTGTTCCTGTGTAAGCAGCTAAAAATGGACTTTTAAAGCACTTCAGTTTTGATATCAAACTTTGTTTACTGCAAGGGTTATAACTTATGTTTGCAAAGATCCCTTCAACTCTAGTCCAGCTAAACCTGGTTCTGTTGCCACTTTAGGGGAGATTGAGTCAGACCCCAGAGAAATTGGGGTAGAAGAAAGCTGATGTAAAACCCCTGATGACTGTGTCAGGTGGAAGGTATCAGTAATTAGGTTTATTTGTTGGATGGTCCTTTGTGACCTCTGTTTTGTTTGTGCATCTTATACAGAGATCAATCCCAAGTACCAAAATCCATCAGAATATAAAAGGTTTGTGAGGTAAACACAAATGCATTGACAGTTTGCATCCAGAATTTGCAATGAGTATCTATTTCTCAGTGCACAAAGAATGAGATTTATCAGATGCTGGGAAGGGAACTGGAAAGAAGAAAAGTGAATCAGCCTCTGCAGTGGTTTGTAGAGTAATGATAGAGGAATTGACTCAGTCCTGAGGTCATCTGCATTCCTCCCAGTGTAGCCAGTATTGCACGTGGATTCCTGTTGTGATTAAAAAAAAAAAAAAAGTATGTGGGCCAATTCCATCCGTGGGTCAAGACACCCTGACGATGAGCAAAGCCTCATCTGATTATCTGGGTACTGTCCAATTACTCCCTGAATATGCACCTGAAACACAGCTGTTGCAAGCTTTTTTTTTTTCCTTTTAGGAAAAGTGGCCTTTTAAAAATGGGTATTGTGCTGGAGAATTTTCATAGTTTCTGTTTACAGTTGAAAGCAATTCTCTTCAAGCCCTGAAAAGGATGTAATTATTTGCTTTTACAATTAAAGCCATACAAGCAGTGAGCTGTTGTTGCATGCTCCTTGAAAACGTGCTCTCGCTTTAATGACTGTCATATCTTTATTCAGTTAATTATCATCACTGGTTTAGGATAGAAATGCCCAAGTAAACACAAATGCCTGCTCTTTAAGGAATTCATCTGAACACTTTTTGCACTTGTTGGGGCTGTGCAGAAGCACCAGGCACTGGCTCATCCTCAGCTCCAAGCCCTGAAAGGCTGGTGCTTTGTCAGGACTCCATCAGATGTCACCACAAGGTATTTGTCTGTCAGCAGTGGCCAGCTGAGTGATTAGCTGACACAGCTCCTCACTCTATGGGTCACTGGCAAAACAGACAGGCTCAAAAATTTAAGACATTTGTTCCAACTCCTCCTGCATGTCTTGCCTTCTTCATTCAGCTATCAGCTCACTTGTCTGATGCAGGCAAAATAACACATGTTGACACTTAAAACAAACTGCTCAAAAATAGCCACTCAGCCCATGGTGGGCAGAAATACTCACTTTTTTGGAGGGGATTTTTTTTTTTTTTTTTCTGTGTCTGGTAGAAAGGAATGGCTAGGCAGCTCCATCTTGCATTGTGAGGGCTGTGTGTGCCCTCACTTGCACCAGGGTTACCTGATAACTACATTGAGTTCCTGACTCTGGCTTCAATTTTGTGTCCTGGTTTCACAGTGGTAGGAAAATCCACATTAGCCCACAAAGCTGGTTTTAAGAGACAGGTATTGCTTTTTTTGTCTCCAGAAGTGCAGCTTTCTGATGCCACACTGAAATGGGAAATTTGTTTTCATCAAATTGCATTTCAGGCTTGTCCCTCCCACCTCTTTTACTCAAGCAGAACCTGTGTGAACTATAACAAAGGGATAATTTGGTGGTTTAAAAAAATAATAATGGTAATGTTGTAGCCCTACAGATAAGAAGTGTAAATGAGTATTATGATTGTGAGCTGTAAGTAGCCATAAAAAACTAATGCCCAAACACAGTAATAGAAAATACCAAATATCTATAGTGGAGTTGATGGCTCAGGAAAGAGACAGTCCTTTCTTGTTACAGCACAAGGAAAAAGAATATCTGCTTTGCTTAATTAAAGTTGCATTTGGCAGTTGGGAGGGTTAAAAGTCACTTTCCATTTAACATTCAATTTCTTTAAGAATTACCTCCGTGATGCTATATGGCATTTCAGGACCAGTTTTCTTGTATTGCTTCCACTCCACTCAGTGCATGTGATTCTCTCTTGAAGTGTTAATGGCTGGTGATGAAAGCTAAGGGTGGGCTCAAGGTGATCCTGCTAGCCAAAAAACTTGCCTAAATGGAGGAAGGTAAAGAGCAGTTTTTATGAAATATAAAAGAGGCAAGTGTGATTGAAAGTCGGGGGATATATTTAGATAGAACAGGATCATGTCCTGTGTCTAGTTTCCATGGTGTCAAAGTCTTAGCTAAATCCTCATATCATAAAAATAAAACTAGACAGAAATGCACTGTTTTAATGTGTCAGAGGGGCAGTGGGATTTGAAGATCTTGTCAACAGAAAAAACAGACAAGTATTATTCTTTTGTGGGAATCAGCACACAAAAGATACTACTCAGTTGACCACAAATACAAATGTTGAGAGGCACAAGTCAAAGAATGTTTTGTGTCATGTGTGTAAAGGATTTTATGTAACATACACTGGGCTTAAAGCACCCTGAGAAAGGCCCACATTCTCCTAATATTAAGGGTTTAACTTCAGTCTGAGAGGGAGCAAAGTTGTTCAGATCCTTAAAGCAAAATGTTCTGCTGTATTGGTTGTGAGAAAAAGACATGCAGCATCCCACGGAGAATCAAGGCAAAGGAAAATACATCTACCACTCCTCCATGCAGGCCCCCAGTCAATTTACCACTCTTTTTTCATAAATCTTAGCAAATATCAGTGGCTGAATTTCAACATACCCCTCTTTTTTTTCTTTTTCTTCCCCCAGAAGATGTGAATACCAGGAAATGCACAAATACTTTATTCCACTTCTTTTAAATCTGAAGAAGAGGAGAAAATTGATTAGAGGACACATTGCTGCTTACTTGCATGTGTCTGTGAGCACAGTTGAAAGCAAAGATGGCCTTATTTTGATGAAACCCTTGTGTGCACACTGCAGTATTTCAGCAGTCCTGTCCTCAAGACTACTGAAGTTACACAAGTCTGGGGATGCCAGCGACTCTGCAGTAACAAGCTGGGACTTTGCACTCGGGCTAATTACTGCTGAAGTCCAAGGGAGCTGGATTATTTCCTGCCAGAAAGTGCTTGAGCTGCAGCAGAATGAATTCTGTGTGCAAAACCATTCGTGTGGGTTTTACTGTTTTCCATCCTGAATCCTGAAACTGAGGCAGAGCAGAAATTAGGCAATTTGCCAGAGGCTGAAGAGAGGCACAGACTACAAGGGGAGAGGGGTGGGGCTGGTGACTCCCAAGACACATTCATCACTGGGCAGATTGTGCTGTCCTACCAGCATGCATTGCAAGGAAAATTAACTACCTAAATGAGATGATTTTGAAAGGACTTTTTTTAGCATCTCCCTCTGCTGTTTTTTCGGTAGATGAAAATATGGGAAGTTAGCCAAAACTGTGTTTCTGTAATGGCCAAATGCTATTCAAGCACCGTGACTAATGAGAGCAGGATTTGGCCCTCTGTTTGCCCTGTGCTCTTCTCTCTGCTCTATAAAATGTGATGGTGGATCAGGTGTTACTCACCACTGCTCAGAAAACAGGAGAGGCATATTCACAAGAGAAGCTCTAAAACTCATTGAATTCACTGCTAATTAGGGAGAGGAGAGAGCCCTGTGCCTAACACTCTTGCTGAATTCTTGCAAGAAAAAGTCCAGCTTCAAGTATATTTAAATTTTTACTGCCAAGTTAAACCCTTGCACAAAAAAAAAAAAAAATCTTACAATAGAAATGCTGACAGGTCCTTAACTATAGTAGCAGTAGCAGTCTCTGCTATAATAAAGATGTTGCATGTTATCAATAATCCTCTTTTTGCCTGAATCCCTGTCTTTCTAAAGAGAAAGGGCTTACTGACTGGGCAAATCTATTTATAAATTTTGTCTTGGCACAAGAGGAGCATATTGACAATGCACTGGAGATCTGGGGAGGCAGCTGGCCTGACTGCACGCAAGCAGCAAGCTGAGTGTCAAAGCAGAGCACTTAAATTTTCTCTCATTCCTCTAAAAGAGGGAGTGGGAGGAATTAGGAAGAGGGGAAAAAAAAGCTTTCCTTTGAACGAGGCAGGGTCAGAGGAGCTACAAAAGATTGAGTAAACTGTCACCCTTGGCTCCCTGAAGAGCTTTGAAGGGCTTTCACAAGCTGCTCACCAGTGGATGGAGTCATCTGGACTGGGAGCCAGGGTGTGCATGCATTTATAGCCCATGCTGAGGCACGTGTGCCATGGAGCCCTGGATGATAAGGACAGCTCTTCCTGCAGTTTGCTTTCCATAAAACAATGGAGGGGTGAAGCTGGAAGGGAAAGAGATAAGATCTTGAGTACAACACTTTTTTTCCCTCTCTGAGTAATTTTAATACTGATGGGTTTTTTTGGATATTCTATGGTTTTACATCTGTTCACTCCTAAGCAAAGTCTTGCAGAGAAGATGATGGACTTATTTAATCAATAGCACAAACTAGCAAAAAAAAGTTAAAGTCCTGTCCTTTACCCTCTTTTCACATTAGTAATAGTCTAATAAAATTGGACTTTTTCCCTTCAAATGGTAAGAAATAGAGATGGCAATACTCCTTAATGTTCCTGTACACCTGCAGCCATGCAGCATCAAATAATTGTCTTATTTTCCCAGGACTTAGGCCCATTCCAGTGTGATAGAGAATAAAGCCACCTAGTTATTTACTGAAGTGACTGTATTCCTGTGAGAATCAAAGCTTTGTGAGTTTATTCTTTCTCCTTTCTGCAGTTATAAATGGTTTTGAAAATTCCACTCTGAATGTATATGGCTGTCTTCTATTACATGGATGTCAAATTTCCCTCTTCTTATACCCAAAGGCTAAAGTTTACTCAAAGCAAAGAACAGCAAGGATCACATTGCTCTCGCCAAAATAGCTTACAACATGCAACCAATAAGTAGGTCACTTATCTGAATGGGATACTGTATAAGTAGCATGTTTGCCACAAGAGACTTATGAGCCAGTCCCCTATGGTGCACATATAATAGTCTGTCAGTCTGATTCAATTCCCACTGATGTTTCAGCTAGACCTGGGTTTAAATGGGGCTGGATCAAGGGGTGTGCATCACGTATGAACTGTGGATGGGCCTTTTTCCACAAGGGCTTACTGAAGTCGCTGGGGATGTCACAAAAGGCCAAAATTGATTGTATAACTTTTTTCAATCTTCACAAACTACTTGAATGATCCAGACATATTCCTGCAGAAAATGCAGGGGAGGAGAATAATGCACATGGCAGTGTTAGCTTGGGGCATCGATGAACTGTTCAAATCTTGCAGATGACCTTACTCTGACCCTTTTAGCAACTAAAGAATTTCTTTTAGGTTTGTCTTCATTCTCTGCTAGCTTTGGAAGGATTGCTCAAAGTTAGGAGGAAAATGATAGGGACAAAATTCCCGACTAAAGCAAAGGAATTCTGAAAGTCTTGCTGGAGAAGCTGTAATTTGGAGAATTGTCTGCTGGCTGCTTTTGCAAATGGAGTACATTACATCCAACAGCAAGAGTTTGGGAAAGGAGTTGTGATTCCAGGCTTGGAGCTGCTGAAATTCTCTTCCAGTGCTGTGTGTTTCAGCAGCACTGGAGGAAAATGTCTTTCCCTTTGCTGTGAAATTCCACGTAGGGAAGAGCATGACCCAACGCGTTTAAGTTTAAATTTTGACATGGCTTAGGTGGAAGATAACCTTTGACTGCAAGGGCCCAGGAAAGCACTCGCTGCAGGAGTCATCCAGCTGAAATCTCAGTGACGAGTTTGCTTCCCTCTGAGTTTTGAAGACTGTGACTATAATTAGGAGGTGCCTCTGATGGATTCCACCAACACCTCTTCTCCAAAAGGACAGAAGTCAGACTTGTGTGGCTAGTGGGAGATCAAGTGTGAAAGCCAAGATTCCCAATTCTATTGCACTGGAAAACCACTAATAAGGGGCCAGCATCATCATGAATTTCAAACTATTTCAAATGCTGATAACAAGACACAGAGAAAGAATTGGCACTGACAAAAATTGTTCTTCAAAGACAAGTTAGTTATTCTGCAGTTTTCATTACAGGAATTGCCTTGTTTTGGGGAACTGTTCTTCAGTGGTAGAGTACAACATTTTTGAGTGATTTAACAAAACACACCAGAAAAAAACCCAGCTCTCTTGGCTCTTTGCATAACTGCATATGTTCAAAGTCTGGTGGTCAGTCTAGGGTAGAAGAGTTGAGCACTGAACAGAACTGAACAAGAGCAGATTGCTGGACTGGACACTCTACAACCACCTGTTGTTTGGTGAGGGAGAGAAGACACCTTTGGATTTATTCCCCTGGACATAGTATCTGGAGTTATCTGACTCCAAGGAACACAGAAAGGAAGAAAAGAGCTGTGCCTTATTAGATGCTCCATAAACACGTTCCTGGTTCCACCGTCACCCTGCTGTTGCTCTCCCTACAGGCAGCACAGGTTTTACACAGGTCTACCTTTTGCCCTCAGTCTCTGCACAAATTTCAGTGCTGAAAATTATGTTTAAACCAACTGTTCTGGTTAAGGTGTAAAATTAACCATGATCATCGCTCAGGCCTGGACCAAGATACTTCATGTCAAGGAGCACACTTTAAATCTGTGTACAGCAACCCTGGGTGCCATTATCACAAATTATGTGTATGTGGTGTGTCACAGAGAAGGAACATGTGACCAGGACCTTCATTAGATGGCAGATTTCCACATTAAAATGAACATTAGCAATTTCAGCCTCAAAACCACTTCTTCTGAAAACACTTAAAAGGCAATAAAGTGTTAATCGTTAGTAAGAAGGTAAAATTATTTCCCAAGGGGCATCTTGTGGTACTACAGCTTTGCACAGTTTCCTATCTCACACTTCCTTCCTCATTAGGTTGGCATTGGGATAAAAGAGCAGAATGGGTCAGGAGGTCCCGTTCCAAGTAATTAGAGAGTTGCTTCTTTTATCTAAGTTAAAGTATATCAGTGTCAGCCAGGTTAATTGGAACTTTAATACATAATTGATGCTAATTTATGGTCGTTTTTGTTCCAGGATGCTGGTGCAGACCCCAAAGCCAGGATACAGTTTTCTTGTTATTAATTATATACTGAAAACCAATATCCCATTGGAAGGAGACCTACAACTTATTATATTCTATAGACTTCCTGCCCCAAAACCTCCTGGTTCACTTGTTCCATGTTTGTTTTAAAAAGCTCCTATTTAGCCTCAGAAAAAAAAAAAAAAAAACGTAAATGTTTATTTCTGTTTTCTCTCATCAACATACTCAATGGAAATGTTCAACTGTGCTGCTGTGAGGAGGGCAGGACTCCAACTCAGTAGCTGAACTATCATTCCCAAAAAATGCTTTTCTTCCTCTGACAAAATATCCGTGAAGAAAGAAGTAAATGCTATTGCTGCATTTTAATTAATTTTAAAAGTGAAGTCAGAGCTGTGCATTGATGGATCTATGAGAAGGAAACACCTAGAAAAGGCAAATGAGAGCCAGGTGCCTTGAATCATTGCAGCACATGGATTTCCCTGTCTGAGGTTTGGACTGCCCATGGGATGGGGGTAGCAGCTTTCCCCGAACAGCATTATTTAGTGTGGTTGGAGAACGGAGATTTTCATGGTGGTGCTTAATCTGAACCACCTGGAAGCTTTTCCCTCATCACTGCAGTGATCAGGAAGTACAACAGAGGGGGTGTGGGTCAGTCTTCAGATCCCATGTAAGATAAGAAAATCACAGGAGATGTAGGATGGCCAGACCATTCATTTTCCTCATAGTTTGCACATCTCAGATTCAATGTCTATGGGCTTTCAGTACTTGTACAGACAAAACATGAGGGATGCTTTTCTTTCTTGTCAATTTAGCTGAGATTTTACTCAGATTTTATCTCAAGAAGGTTCTTGTAGCATCTAAGTACAGCAGGGATTGCACAGATAATATACTGTTATCAGATGTCCCTGCTTAGATATATCCAAAAATAATGCTATTTCTGGGGTTAATGATGGTTCTACAAGAACACTGGAAGTTCACCTGCTCCTGTATGTTGTCACATGTTTGAACTGGTTAGATCTGATACTGGTTCCTCCTTTAATTTGTTCCTCGGTTGATTTTGTTCTCTAGAAACCAGATGTGGCATAACATTATAAAATACCTGTAGTGGGTTATGCTGGAACATGACACAACATGTGTCAAGTTTCTTTTGAACTTTTGTGGGATCAGGTATCAGTCAAAAGAAGGTCATTTTAATTACCAATGATTAATTAATTAGATGATTGTTGGACAGATGAATCCAAAGATTATATAGCACTCTTAATCAGTGTCTGTAACATAGAATAAAAATGAATTTTTTTTTTTTTTAAGATGAAAGAATGGAAAGATTGTTGCTCAAAATGTCGGTTATTTGTGTGATGTTTGTGTGGCATTTTAAAAGTGATGAAGTGAGGTAGCATCTCTAAATACAACCTCATGAACAGTGGCAAATAATTAGGAATCACACTGCATTTCAGAAACTACCTCTTGATTTAAATATATTCCTACCCTTTTTTGGTTTTAGATATCCAAACTGAACTATTTTTACTCACGCTGCTATTTAGGGATTTGAGTGCTGTGCAGAGCTGGGCTGTGCCAGCAGTCCTTGCCCAGTTATTCCATGTGGATCCTGCTGCTGCTGGCTGGGATGGCTGGGGACCTGCAGGGTAAAGTGATCCTGACCAAATCAGTGCAGCACTGATCACAGAAGGTGAGGTGCAGACATTGGAATGGGGATGCTTTAGCAGCAGAAAAATCCATTTAGTCAGATCTGCTGTTTTCAAGGATGCCTTGTGTGTTCCTCAGCTCCATAAATGCTGGGGCCCTGAGGGCACTGGTGCTCCTTGCTGGCCCTGAGCAGGACAGTGGCCAGTTCAGCCCAGTCATATGCACAACTCAAGCACTCCTGTGCCCAGTATTGTACACAACACAAGGTGTGGCCAAACTTTGGTACAAGAGCAGTGCCTTGATGGGACAGCCTTTTGGAGACCAGTTTACTCAGGGAGGAGTGAAGGGTGAGTGAAGTTTTAGCACTTTGCTTCCTTCTGTATTTCACTGATGTAGCATTTGCTTTTGCCACATGTGAAATGTCCACATTAGACAAAGGTCCACCACTGCCCCAGTGGTGCAATTCACAATGTGAGGGAGCAAGAGGAAAGTCTAGAGACCAGTCCATGTTTTCCATCAGCTACAGGAAAATACAGAGGCACCACTGAGCTCCAGCTGCTGCAAAGCAATGAGTTTGGACCTTTCAGTGGCAAAACTGGATTTGTGAGTGCCCAGTCAACAGAAATTGTGGCAAAGAGGAAAGAGGGTTTGGCAATTTGATTGGGCTCAGGGTTGCCTGGATGGCTCCATAGGCCAGTGTTTAACATGCCAATTTCCATGTGTCTATAACCACTCCAATTTCCTTGCACTCAAAGCTCTTTGTGTGCCAGGCTGTACAAGGTAAATCTATCTCCTCACAAAGTTTTGGGATCACAAGTGGTTCTGGTAACTCACATGGTGTTGCACTGTAATTTGCTGTGTAGTACTTCAAATGTGGCACAGACTGGGTGGTCTTGGCAAATTAAAAGTGCAGTTCAGTATTTGGGGCTTTTTATTTAAGGAGTAATTTGAGTATCTAGCAGCATACTTTCCAAAGATGGTGAAACTGAGACAAACACCATTAAAAACTGAAGCAATCTTGAGGCTATAAGGATTGCATGAAAATCTCCCTTGGCTTTTTATCTTCTTATTCTTTCCTGTCTGAGGAATTCACAAGAGAGGACTGAGTGGAATCGATTAACCTCACAGAAACTCCAGCAAGACTTAATATTCTCAAAGGAAGGTCACCAGGTTTCAGTTTGTGCCAGCACTCACTGTCCCGAGGTATTGAAGGCTGGGGAGCTGGAAGTGAACCCTGGTCTCCAGCAAAAGAACTGGAGAAATGTGCCAAACGATTTGAATAGAAATTGATGTGGCAGTAATTTTTCTTCCTTTTTTCTTTTCTTTTCTTTTTTTTTTTTAATTTTGGAAGTTGCTCCTGTTTTCAGGACTGTGCTCACCTCAGAAAGGAGGCTGGGGAATAAGGGAATAATGCTTCACATGGCTGATTGTCATTGCTTTGGTGGCACAAAATAAACAGAATGGGGAAGGCAGCAAGTGCATTAGGGCAGGGGAAATAAGGAGGCATTTCTAACCTCTCACAGCAATAGGGAGCAGGGCACATAATGAGCTCTGCTTCACTTGTGTGAACTAAGGGAGGTTGTTCTTTCCCACCTCCCTCCTGATGGCACATCTGCTCGTGCCCTGTGGAGAGCAGTCAGCCAGGGTTAGAAGCAGATAACCCTGTCTTATTAAGTGCAGAGTCTGATTTTAGGGGTTTTTTATTGGGTCTGATTAGAGGATTTTATTGTTCCTAATGGTTGGCTAAGGAATGTTCAGACCATCAACTTGGCTGGGGTTTTCCCAGAGTTGGGATAGAAACTGTCCCTTGTCTTCATTTTAGCTGCAGTTGCTCAGGTGAGGAGCCAGAGCTGGAGTATATAACCCTCAAGGAAAACAACCCCCCTTTTTTTCCTGGAAATGCTGGCAGTAATTATAAATAAGTAAATCATGAATTGTCTGGAATACCCATAGCTTTGCATCTATACAGGCACAGGCTTGGCATGGCAGATAGGCTAGTGGTGGGAATTTCCTTACTCTCAGACATTTCTCAGCTCTTTCTGAGACTGCCTGCCTGCTCCTGCTGCTTTCTGCACCATATGTACTGCTTTGGATTAACTGAATAATGATAATGAATATATTATTATTAATATATTGATAGGACTGTGAGTCTCTTTAAGACAAATAATATGCAGAAAATACCTCAAGGTAACCTGTTTCTAAGCAGTCCCCCAAAGAAGTCCATGGGTTTGTATTTTTTATTTTTTTGTAGGAAGAGACTGTAGAAAACAAGGTATTTCATATCTTCATAAACAGCTAACTCCAGCAGTGACTGAACAAAACTGGCTAATCAGAGCTCCCTCAGGAGGGCCAGCAAAATTAGGAAAGGTACCACTGCTCATACCAGAAGAGTAGCTTTTATAGCTTCATCACCTGCTAGAAACACTTAAAGTGAGAAATATTCTCCTGCCTGGATCCCAGCCCCACCAGCAACCCTTCCCAACCATCATTGCCTTTGGAGGTCCTTACAGGTTTTGATTTTTTTGCCTCAGGGACACTTGAATTCAGAAGCTGTTCTGGCCACTAAGCAGATGCTGTTCCCTGGAGGGTTTTGCTGCTTGGTGTCTTGGTGCTTAAATCACACAGCCATTGCAACACAATTAGGTTTGTGGTTTTTTGTTTGTTTGTTTTTTGTTTGTTTGTTTGTTTTGTTTTGTTTTTGTTGGGTTTGTGTTTGTTTTTGGTTTTTTTTTTTTTTTTTTTTTTTTGTTTTTTTGTTTGTTTGGTTTGGTTTGGTTTGGTTTCTTTTGGGTTTGTTTTTTTTTTTCGTGGTGGCTCCCGGTTCTCAAGAGTCCAGGGGTGTTTCTGCTGAACTGCCCTGCTTATCTGTTGCAATGTTTTGGGCACTGATTGCACTGAGGATGCTGCAGGAATCCGAAGCTGCCGTGGAAGGGTTATGTGTGCCTCTGCAAACACTGCCTTTGTGACTGAAATATTCTGGTGTTACACAGCACCCCTTCAAAGCCAGTCACATTAAATCACTGGAGGTACTTTATTTCACAAGTGTGCTTCTGTCATAAGCGGTATGTGATACATAACTGTGTTTTTAAAATTTTAGCCTTCAAAAATTGATGAGCAGTACTAGGGGTTTATTGAGCCTCTCTTTGCAATCTTATGCTGTAAATACATTTTACACCAATTACAGAATTCGGCTGGAAAATATCTTGAAGACATTCCCGAGAAATACCCAGTGAAATGCTGCATATCTCAGTTTACTCACGGTGTGCCCAGTTCCCCGAAGAGTTTGTGTGCTACAAACCTGAAGTGAAGGAGCAGATTTGCATTTCGCGAATGACCCTGTAAATGCCGCATTAATTCCATGTACCTGGTTAGTGGAGGAGGGAAGGGAGGGGGTTTGGTGACATTTGGAGCGGGAGGCAGAGCCGAGCTCCGAGCCTGGAGCTCCCTTTAGCGACGGCGGCGGGCAGTGCACGGCTCCCGCATCCCTCACAGCTCCCGCACCCCTCACGGCTCCCGCATCCCTCAAAGCTCCCTCACCCCTCACAGCTCCCGCATCCCGCCCGGCTCCCGCACCCCTCACAGCTCCCGCACCCCTCACAGCTCCCGCACCCCTCACAGCTCCCGCACCCCTCACAGCTCCCGCACCCCTCACAGCTCCCGCACCCCTCACAGCTCCCGCACCCCTCACAGCTCCCGCACCCCTCACAGCTCCCGCACCCCGCCGGGCTCCACCCGAGAGCCCAGCTGCCCTCAGAACCCTGGCTCCCGGCAGGGCTGGCACCAATCTCCACAGGAATCTCTCTGTGAGACGGGGAGAGATGCCAGCGCTCCCAATTCCCACCTGGTAACAGCAGACCAGCCGGTCCTTTATTTAAAATGCTCTGGCGAGGCAAAAGGCTGGACTCCTTCAGAGGCTGCAAGCCTGGACTTGAACCCCCCAGCTGAGCTGGTTGTCCTGCTTGATTTGGAAAGCAAGTGCCTCTTTATTGCCATGCTCTTAGAGCTGGGACTGGTGGGACTTGAAATTACTTTTTCCTTCTTTGGTCAAGGGGGTTACAAAAACAAGCGTGCTGTTGTTAACTGTGGGCTCCAGTGAAGGGCAATGGAAAACCTCAGGACCCAAGAATTCATCTGTGGAGAGTAAAAGAGGCCAAATGACCTCTTTTGCCCATCAAAAGCAAAAGATGGGTGACAGGGAAGGAATAGACTCCTCTCTCCACAGATTATGGCATGGCACTACAAGGACACCCTGTGGGACTCTCACATCTCAAGTGCTGAGTGTGTCACTTGCTGGTTTCACCTTCCCTCTCTCCCCTGGCTGAGGTGGCTGCACCTTGGCCATTTGGAGCACTGTATCCTATGGTCTCTTTCCCTCTTTTGGCCCCATGGGCAGGCTGTGCTGGCTTCTCTGGAAAAGCAGGTTATGGTGGTTCTCTCTGGCCTGTGAGCTCTGCTTCCCAGAGCCCCTGCTTTGGGAGCGGGTGCTATCAAGCCTCTCCTGTACCCCATGCCTGTCAGTGTGGTGAGATGGGGCAGATAACAGGTTTGTACTCCAGCCTGTTCCCAAAAACTTGTGTATTTGTCCTCAAGTCCTTGATGATGTAGGGTCTTTTTGTTGTAGCCCTGCAATCTATGGCATCATCGATTTTCAAATAAGTAGTCTATAGCTCTGATAATAATTATTCAGAGGGCGCTGATAAGTTTCTTCCTTGAAAATATATCTTTATAAGAAGACTCTAATTCTTCATATCCATTCAGCACAGGTAAACGAGAAACAGTGCTCTGCATTGCTGGCAGCCTATATTGAATTTAGGGTGATGGCCTGGAAGTAAAAGGTTTGATTTCAATGTCAGCTGGTTGTCTGGGCTGCAAAAGCTTTTCTTTGCTGTCCTTCACAGTAATGTGATGGAAAAGTCCTGGTAACATGCAGAGATATTAGAGTAAAAACACAAATTTGAACCCCCTATCTTATGGGATTTGGTGTGTTTCAGAAGATAAAGAATGAATGGCTTCCTCAGGAGCAGGAGCCAGTGTCCAGCTTTGGAGCAGAATCTCAATTTCCTAAATTCCAGGAGTAGTCAGATCTCGTGTTGCTCAGTTTCCAGCACATTTCAGGGTAGACAAGTTGTATGAGGTAGCACATTCAACAGACGGGCAGGAAAGCAGCAGCAGGTCTAACTGGTGACTTTGAAAGATGGGGAGCTGGCAGGAGAGAGCGAGGGATAAGATCTCAACAACATTGCAACTTTCCATAAAGTTGTTTTGTTTAATTCCATTATTATGAACATATGGTCCATCAACTTCTCACAAGCATTTAAATTTCATATCCTAGTGTGACTGAGGGACAGTTATTAATGCAGGATGGCGGGAGGTGTGTTCAAAAATCCCTTTATCAGATAATGGGATTAACACAAATACCTCCCCAGCCCTGCTTTAGAAACTTACTTCTAAATCTACATATTGAGTGACTACAGCAGCCACATTACAGCACAACAAATGAAAGTGCTGGACAAGCATTTTAAGGCCTTCTCTCACTGTTCTGATAATAAAGCTGGGGCCCAAGAGAGGGACAGACTCTCTTCTTGCTAAGTGAATTGGAGGATGTGAGCTCCTCTACTACTGATTAAGTGAAACAAATGCAGGGAGATTGCAGCTGCATTTGAAGCAGAAAAGAGCAGCACCCAAACACTGAAGCACCTGTATCTCCTTTGGCTTCTTATTTCAGCAGGAGACATAATGTGCATAGACAGAGAAAAGGAAAGATGCAGATGATTTAAAGATAAGCCCAGACCTAAACTGTCCTATATGTGTCTGGCTATGCCAGCCTGTCTGTTTGCATGCACTGGCATATTAAGACTTTCAGTGGTTTCATATCTTATCCCACACAGGGCTAGGCTTTGAGTTTTTTCCTACTTTCTCCCATATTCTGTACAGTTAACTGTTTTTTTAATACATAAATTGGAGTTTGGGATGTTCCTTCTCTGCAGAAAAGTCTCATCTCTAGAAACAGCTCTTTGAATTTAGAACATGATCAACCACTGCATTTTTACTATTGCAAGCATTTTACTTTCATTTAAAATAAAAGTACAGGAAAAGGCATCAGAGGTTCTCTATGTGAATAAGCAGAACAATGTTCTTTTCTACAGGGAGAAGGACCTTACTTAGAGTGAGCTTCTGTTTTGTATTTGGCCTGCCACAAAGCTTCTAAAAATTATTTCCATGTGCATATACAGTTTAATTCAAACATTACCATTTCCTCTCATTAAAAAAAAATCTTTGAATGGAAAAATACTGTGGTGGGGTTTATCTCAGGAAAGGAATGGCAAGTTTCTCTTTATCTTTGCTGGTAGAAACTTGAATAAAACTAAAGCTGACACTGTGAACCTGTAAGTGTTGTCAACACAACCTGTGGCTTTGTAACACTGGCCTTTACAGTTCTCTCTCTGCTTGTTCCATTTTTGCAAAGCAGAGATGAAGGAGCAGTTTCAACATGCAGAGAGCATTCACCATTTGCAGAATGAGATGGTTTCTGAGATGCTGTTTTCTGCATATGTATCATCCTGGTTTTGGTAAGAAAGCCCTGTTAAAAATTCCCCTCCCCTATACACAGGGGCATCTCCTTGTGCCCCTGCTGCAGTTCCTGCCCCAGCCCTGTGGTGCTGACAGTGAGTGCTGGTGCTGGTGGGGAGGACATGGGTGGAGGAGACTTGTCTTACCCTGACTTTGCAGCTGAAGGCAGCACATCCAGCATCCCCTAAGTGCAATGCTCTCACAGTGCTTGAGTTAATGTCCACCTACAGAAGAACATGCACAAATTTAAAAGATTAGCAGTAACACAGAAAAGTATATTGTGAGATAGGATATGGATTTTTATGGAGGAAAAGGATTAGTAGATATTGCAAAAAGCTTCTGCAGTAAAAGAAGTGCTGAGATTTTAATAACCTAAGGTATTAAGTTTTTATCTCCATTTTTCTAAAGCTCTGCATCAAGGTTTTTTGGAGGCATAGGGAGGATTTACACACATGCATCGTCTATTAATGGAACCCTGAAGTCAAGCAGAAACTCCAGGCATCTTGAGACAAGCCAGGCTCAAACTTAGCAGTTCTTCTCATCATATGAGTCCAGCATGCAGGGACAGGGTCACTGTTCTGTTTTGGCTCCTTCAAATGACAAGGTCAGCTGGATCTGTGTGAGTCCAGCACACACATTTCTCCCTTTGTACAAGCACAACATCGAAGCCCTTTCCTCTTCTTACTTGTAGAAGTAACACTGTGTCACTGCATGTGAAAGGGGCTTTTCTGCCCTGCTCTGATACAGGACCATGGAGCCAAATGAAAAAAAGCTTTTCCTTAACTCTCCCTGGTCACAGTGGCATGGTCATCCTGTGTCAGCCAGCACATGGTCTCTGACAGGGGAGGGCTGTAAACAGCAGTAAGAGCATGTGAGAAGCTCAAGGTGGATATGGCAGGAGCAGGGGAGAGTAAAATATATGTGCAGGAAGCCAAAATCCTTAAATCCCAGTAGGTAGACAGAGGTTTGGTTTTTTTGTTGTTTTTTTTTTTTTTCTTCCTTCTTAGCCTTAACTTATTTTCTCAGTAATGATTACACCCCAACTTCCTTTGAAAGAGAGGAGACCATTCCCTCCCAGGGAACTGAGTCCATACCTCGATTTTTTTCCTTAGTGCATATCACTCCCAACAACCGTGTGCCCAAATCTGACCTTACAGGGATTTATTTTCCACTAGATGGAGCTTGAGTATTTCCTCAGCACGCATCCCTGCAGCTCCCTGCATCCATGCTCTGCTCAGGAGCAGCAGCATCCAGCAGTGCAGTTATGGCTCTTGGCCTGCACTATTGGTATCATTCTTGCCAGCCCATATCATTAATAATACATTTCTTTTCCTCTGCTGAAAAGCACAAATTATTTCTTAGTGGAAAGGTGGAGACCCCACAAGCAAATTCCTTGTGGGAGGATTCCTGAAGTCACACACTTGTTTGCAGAGCAGCATAGTCCTACAGATCATCTGAGTGCTTTATTTTGGAAGTCTTCAGTGTAGCTGTGTTTCATCATAAGCTTTGGGTTTTATTGTTTGGGAAAGTCACTTCCAAAATCTGTCTGGACTCTGTTCAGGTTCAGTGCCATTTGATGGCAGAATTGCCTGAATCCACAGAGCTGTAGTGATGATGGTGTGGGCAGAAGGAGCCCTGTGGGCTGGTCAGGCTGTGCTGTATATTGGCTCTGAAGGTCAGTCACATTAGGGTTCATGTCACTACTAAAATTCATTGCAAATGGTTCTAGACAGATATGAAAACTGTTCTGTGAGGGGCTTTGTGAAGACCAGAAAATCAATGGTTGAAGTCTCATACAAATGAGAAATTTAATAGTGTTTCCTGAAAAAAAAAAAAAATCTGATTTCCTGGTCCACAAAGAAAAATAAAAAAAACATCCCTCTCCTTGTATCTTCTGAAAATCAGCAGTAAGCCTACTGGGTAATTTTCTGAGGTTTTAATACTGTGTATGTGCCCTTCTCAACCCACGCATATGCTAATTTCCACTGCTTTTATACTGTGTATTCCACGAGCAAAGTCTTTGAGCTCTCTGAATGGGAAAGGAGTTTCTGTTATCGAGGGAGGAGGGAAGTACAGCTGCAGAAAGAATTCAGTGCTAAGGAGAGTAAAGCTTAAAGTGAGGTTGCTGATTTCCTCAGACCTGAGACTCTACATCTCTGAGGGGATGATATAAATCAGTCCTTTAAACCAGCTCACATAGGAGAAAAATGGTCCTCTCCTAAGTATTGCTTGCCTAGACAGTTAGGAAAGACTTATTAATCTGTATCTGTTAAATCTGTGACATAAAACTGAGGGCAAGAGATGCATCTGTAATTTTCAACAATTTTGACTGAACTCCTGGAGCAGGACTGACATCACCTTGGTGGTTCATATGAGGCTGTACAGAATGTACATACTACAGTATGAATAGACTGAAATGTCTTGGAAATCACAGCAATACCAATAGGAAGTGACATAAACACAGAGTGCACCGAGCAAGCAGGATTCCTTAGGAAAACATAGCAATATTATTTCCAAGCTAGTTTGTTTAAATTGAGACTTTAGCTGCCAGACAATTTATCAACTGAAAAATTCAAGATGCTCCTTAAACTCAAATTTGCTGATCATCATTAAACTCTGTTGGACAGCTGTTTTCCCTTCTCCTGAACAGGAAAGCTGGAAGCTTACTCTTGAAATAGCATTTATTCTGCTACAAGTGAAGATTTTGGCCAAAATTATAGCAGTCATCCTTGAAAGCCCAAGCAGGTCTGGGGCCTGACAAGCTGCTCAGCTCTGAGCCTTGCCTAGGCACTGGCACAGCTCGATGTGGGTGTCAGTTTTCTGACTCCCCTTGCAAAGTGCTTTATTGTGCTTGAGCCCCAAATGATCAGTCAGTTGTGCACTGTCTGCCCTAGCAAAGGGTGTCCCTGTGAATGGCTCCTGCTGCACTAGCTCCCCTAAAATACTGACTACAGGGATAAACAGTATATGCTGGGAACTGCCCAAAGTGATGGGTGAGCTTTTTGGAGCCTGCCTCTGTTGCATGATTCAGTAAAAAAAGGCATTGCCTTTTTTTCTCCTCTTATTCTCTGGCTATTTTGAAAGTGTGTTTGGTTTCCAGAGCTAATGGTGACATTGTTTGCTTGCCAGTCAGCTGATTGGCCATTGTACTTTTAAATCAGAGGGATTTAAACTAATGCTCTCTAACTGTTCTGGAAAAAACATAACTTTACAACTGGACTCAGTGGCAGAGAGCAATGCCACTCACTATTGCAGGAGGGCTGCTTGCAAAATGTTTTGTGGCTGCAGTGGGGGAAAATGTTGACTGGCAGCTGGTAATGTAATGATCCAGCTGATATCTGGATGATGCTGTTATAGCTGGTTTGTCAAGAGCACCTGAAGAGTCAGCTATTGCACTTGGAAAGCAATGGAAAAGTTATCCTGTGACCACTCAGAAATGAATATATCACCATTTCAGGGTCATCCCTGCAGTGTTGCTTTGCATTTCCAAGTCTCATTTCTGAAGGCAAAAGCACTTGTATGATATTGCTTGACTTTGGAGTTCCCAAAGGCATCTCAGTGGGTTGGGTGCCAGGTCAAGACTGAGGCTGGCTGTATGTTTTAAACCTCTCTAAGTCCTGTCTGAAAGCTGGGGAGACAAGTGCATTTAGGGCTGAAATCAGAAATAGTCCAAGATGTGCTCAAAGGGAGGTAAGAAGTCTGTCACATCCCCAGAACATGTCCTCCCCGCGGAGCGCAGGAGCTGTCAGACACACATCTCCAATCTGACTATTTACAGCATTCTCACACTCCAGGCTTTTTTATTTGTATTCACAGAGAGGGACAGAGAAGGGTGCTGCTGCTTTCAAATGAGCTAGAGCAGGAGAGCAGAAGAGTGTGCCTAGTGCTCCTTTTTATCTGCCATCTTTCCACCTGCCTGCCTGCAGTAATGATAATGCCCACGGGGATTTGCACCTCTCAGCTGGAGCAGGAGAAGTTCTCGAAACCCAGGGAGGAGGGGGAGGCTCACTGTTTCAGAAAACACCAGAAATAAAACTGCCAGGCTCAGGGGAGCCCGGATCAGAGACACAGATTTGAAGAGTTAGAAGGAGGGGAGCAATTTACCTGTGGGGATTAAGGATCCAGCTGCAGGGCAACAGCAGTGCTAAGGATGAATGTGGAAGTCAGAGAGAGTAGCCAAAGCCACATAGCAGGTTCTTGGGCGCCAGGCTGCGTTTCTTCAAAGGCTGCCATCTCCTCCGGAGGGGAGCACTTCATCTCGCAGTCGGTGCGTTCGTTTGGCAGCTGCCTTCACACCCAGCCCTCCCACGCTCTGCCCTGACTTTCTGAACCCTCTGATGCTCCTGTGCTCAAATGTATTTCCTTATTATTTTCCCCTGAGATGAATCTCTCTTGTCACTGCACTTCAGGCTATGCTCTAAGTTGTTTTTTTGTTCTGTTACTCGCTGTAAGTGCTGGTGTATAACTGAGCTGTCACAAGAACAAATCAGCAAAATAATTGCCTCTGACGGGGTGTTCACATCATGTAACTGCCAGTGTCTGGCACAGATATTCAAACTAGCCACAGAAACTTCACTGAATCACAGAAAGGCTTTGACTTTTGAATGTGTTGTAGGTCTGAGCATTAACTGCCCATCTTGTCTCACCTTCAAGGTCCTACTCCTAGCCCACCCCACCCCCCAGTTTGGAGGCAGCCTTCACATCGCCATCATATCCAACCTGGAGTATGAATTGATCTGTGAAAGATTGGAAAAAAGCACAGCCTCCCCATACTTACTACCCACAGTCCTGCTTAGTGGCTCCAATTCACACTCAGGGATGGAGTTAAGGATCTGATTTAGGGATGGGGCTGGTGGGGTTACTCCTGGTGCCTGTCCATCCACTCATGCTCCCTGGAAGCTCGGCTGGTTGTGGCTGAGCTCCAGCCTATCTTCAGTCTCCAGCTCAGCTCTGCAAAGCCAGGCAGAACTGATAATACCAGGGAAGAGATGAAAAACTGCACTTCTCACATGGGCATCTTACTTAGGTGCACAAAAAATAGGCTGCTTACATGCTGGACTGTAATTTATCCTGTTCTCCCTTCATTTTGATCTTAGAAAGAACGAAGACTAAATTTTATGAAGTGTGTTCAAGTATTTAACGATGCAACTAGGAAATGCAATTTGAAAGTCAGACTAATTGCCTGTCTACACCATTAGCCATTTAAATAGTTTTAAAAAAATCTATCCCCGTAGTACTTGACCCTGTTTCATAGAGCAACTTCCTTCTACTTGGGCCCCCAGCCAGTACCCTGGTTGCAGAGGCGAGTGAGTGACACGGTGCAGAGGAATCTGCCTTTAAGGAAAGGAGTCTCTCCTGCAGCCTTGGGATTTCTTTCTCCTCCTATTTCATCTGCATTCTCACTCCTCCCCTTGCAGACAGATTGACACTAGCCGTGAGCACGGGAGTGAAATAGGGAGGCTAGCTGCACTGGAAGTGGTGGTGGAGAAATTCAGGAAATTGAAAGCCCTGAGATTGCTTTAACTCCCACATAGCCAAGATCATGTTCAAAATCACTGACCCGCAGAATACTGACGACTACGATGTCCAAATATACTGCCTGAAAGCCACACCAGATTACAAGGAGGGCTCCCTGAATGTGTCCCTCCTTCTAAGTCTCTTTCCCTAATCTGCTGCTCACTGTTTTGGAAAACTGATTTAGGCCAGTTGTTCATATGTATGTATTTATACACAGAAATATTTTCATCTGTGATTGCTTTATGGCTATGCCTGTTAGATTCAAGAAAGCTACCAACTTCAGAAAATGTTTATTAAAGATTTTAAATTAACAATTTGGTTTAGATTACATAAACATTGTTAATAGTATATATTGATGAGGAGAGAATTGCACCCAAGAGTCATGTATGAAGACATGTAATTTCAGAGTAGCTCAAAATTTGTTCTTAATACCATATATAGAGATAAGTTAAGATTTTTTATGTTCATAGTACTAGAAAATTGCAAGCTACAAGCTAATTATCACTGTTATTAAATGTCTGTCTTAGTACAGAATACAGCTTATGAGCTTTAAAGCTTACACTAATCAAGAAGCATGATCAACCAGTGATGTAGGTCACTTACAGCTCAGCTGATACGTAGCTGCTCACCACTGATGTTACTGTTTAAATATTGATGAAATAAAAAGTTACAGTTCCATGATATGAAATTAGGGAATAATTACATTTTGATTACTAGGGAGTCAGTCTCCAGTCCCATTTGCACAAGCACTTGAGCTGATAGAAGAACAGAAAACTAAATGTATTCAGTAAAACATCATCTGAATTGTATCAGTTGTAAAAAGCATTGGAGTTCCATATAAGTCTTCATTGCTGTAATATTGTTATTTTAACCACAATTACTGTTAAACATTGCAGAGGTTCTTAGAGGCATGTGGTCATTGGGCTGTGGGCTATTGAGAGGGAATCTGTCTAAATCTCTCCCTTGTTTATGTAATGCAGAGATGGTCTAACACGTTTTTTGAAAACGGACCTGAACATACATCTCAAGTGCAGTCCTGACCACAATGTGATGTAAACCAGTAATTACTTTCTTCCTTCTCTGCAAAACTGTTTCAGTTTGCAGGCTGCATCCCACAGCACACTGTTGATAGTCAGAGCTTTCTCCTAGAAGAGAAGTGATGCAGTTTTGCATCTGCATTTCACTCCTCACTCAGGTTGCTCTCTTCACTTGATTCCTAAGGATATCACTTCCTGTGAAGTGCCTGTGAAGTGCCTTAACGTGCTCAGAAGAAACACCTTGTATTGATGCTTGGAAATGACTAAGAAAGACATCAGAGTATGTCAGCAGCTCTAGAATAACTCTGCATCCTGTCAACCACTGAGCTACTAATTCCTACTTGCATTGATTTCCGGGGAACACAACTTCAGTATTTTTACATATTCATCATATTATAAGAACTTGAAAGTTTACAAACTTTTGTGCATGTTAAGCTGTCATGCTGGTACTTGTGGCTTGGTTCTCCTTTCATTCACACTGCTGTAACTGAGGAGTGGTTTGGTGAGAGGAGATGGAGATCAGCACGGCACTGCTGATTCATAGCTGTGGCTCATAGTTCATAATAACTGCGGCTCTTGGCCAGTAGAGTTACACCAAGGTAAAGCACTACAACTCAGTCCTTGAATTCAATGCCATAACTGACATCTAAATGCTTAAAACTGGAGGCAAGTAGTCCATGGCTGTGAGGTCTACAGCTGCTTAGCGCAAGTACAAAAGGAGAATATTCAAGAAGAATTAAAAAGATTGAGAGTTTATTAAATCTTGGGAAGTCATTCATACTCTTTCCTTGGATTACTTGGATATGCATTTTAACATTGCCTCCTTTCTAGTTTAAGTAACATTGAGGTCAAAAACCGAAGCAGCAAAACCAAGACAGTTCACAGTTCATGGTGACAATTGTCCTTAACTCAACCAGAACAGGAAAGGAGCCTTCATGATACAGCAGAGGACTCTAAGGACACAGCAGCAAAATGATCTCATGTTTTGCCTCTGGCAGCGTACAGTACAAGTGTAAAATAACTAACTTGGTTTCAGTTGACAAACAGTATGGGTGAACAAATGCCTGAAATGGGCTTATAGGGATACAGCCAGCTTTTATCCTCTGTTCTTTCCTAAGTGGTGCTATTCTGGACTTGTATTTATGTAATAATTTGCCCAGGGATAAAGAATCTTGTGAAGGCTTGGTTTGCCATTCCTTGTGCTTACCAGCGGATGGTTTTCCATGGAGTGCAGTGAATACTGGGTTAGACTCAAAACTAATTAATTTTCCAATAGCTTTTTCTAGAAATTATTTTTAGTTTATCCTGACCTAGCTGCTTTGTCATTTTGTTAAGAGCACGTTGGTAATGTAATTCAATCGGATGTACTACTACACACAAGAATCCATAAAGCAACATCTTGTGTAACAAGAGAAATGTAACAGGAGTTATTAGGTAGGAGTTAACATTTCCATCAGCTCATGGTAGGAGATTCTGTGCAACATTAAACAATCATGGTTTACAAGTTGAAACAATCTACCAATGTGAAACTAAACACTCACCAAGGATGGTAAACCTTAACTCTTGCTTTTAGCTGTCTCTGGTGTAAGAGTACATCTCTGTCTAGGTGAACCCTGTTCCATTTTCCAACCGTCTGCACCAGGAGGTTTGCAAAGCAGTGGCTGCCTGAACTTCTTACCATGAGGCAAACAGCCTTCTCTTTTTCCCAGCTCCATTCTTGTAACTGGCTGCAGTTGTTTAGAGATAGATCTTTTTTTTCCCCACAGAACTTGGTGTGTTGCTGATCCCAGTACAAAAGGTCACAGCAAAAATTTCAGAGTGGAAAATTTGGCCTCACTTCTTCAAACAATTTGTTAAGCCACAATTTTCAAATCCAACTGCCTAGACACAGCTCCCTAACATGGGTCCCTTGAAGCCACCTGCAAGGATTTAAGAAGCAATTGCCTATGTGTTAATGTGGCCTTTCTAACAGCATTCACCACACGTCAAGGAGGGCATGAGCTCCTAATTCAGAGGCCTCAGTTCCTGCTGTCATACCAACATAGGTATTCTAAATTGATGATTTCTTTAGAATCAGCAGTGGGAACAACAGAACTTGAAGTTAAGCATCTGCTTGAAGTTGTGTGTAATGCCAAACTGGCACCTTTAATCTGCACTCAGGCCTCTTAACATAAAGCTGAGTGTCTTGGCAAGCTTATGTCCACATTAATAATAAATCCTGGTGACACAACCCATTTAAGAAGACCAGTAAGAGCTGAAGCCTCTTTAAGTGGAAGCAATCTGCTTTGTTGTGTTTCAGTGTAGCCAGAATACTTGGAAGATCTTTTTATTTTATTCTATGCTCTCTCTCATTATAGGAGTTCCCAAAAGCAGTATGGTTCAGTCAATACTGTTTTAACTAGCTTGTTCCATCATCTGGTTAGTTATTTTAAGAGCTATCTACTTGCTTAGGGAAGTCTGTATGTTTTGATTTTATTTTTATTCTGAATGACTGCAGTCATCTGGCTGTTTATGTGAATAATAAAGTCTTTAAAAGCTCTGATGGATTTTTTTTACTCTCTTGGTCCTGTTACATTCCAGATTTCTACAAATGCAGAAATACATATGTCATTCTGTATTTACTGTTTGTTAACAGAAAATGCTGTTAACAAACAGTAAATAAACTAAACTGGACTTCTATTATAATGGCAGACTAATGAGCCGAGTAATTTGAGTGGTATAAATAAGGAATGGCCAGAAGCAAGGGAGGCTGTAAGAGAGTCCATTGTAAGAGGAGACTGGGTTTACTAAAGCCTTTCAGCAGAGTGATTATTTAATAAAGAGCCTTATAAGCAAAGGTCCCGACTGGAGCCTGCTCTGTATTGCTGATAACAGGGTAACAGTGTTAGCAGGATCTGGTTCTCTTGAGTTCCAGAAGAACTGGAGGGGAATCTGAATTGATGATCCAATATGATGCATATGATGATATGTGTACATACAACAGATTTTGAAGCATCACAGTATAGGAAATATACAGGCATAGGCCCTGGAAATGACACTAAGGTGCAACAACAGATGAGCAGGACACTTTAGGGATTATCATCAATTATTTGAAGAAAATGAGTGGATCTCATTCCACAGTGCCAACTCCTTTACAGACATATTGCTGGACAGAGAAGTGTTTCTATTACCTCAGCTTTCAGAACTGGTTTATGGATATCTTTAAGAGAGTTTCTTTGTTGCACAAATCCTGCCAAGGTACGGATATATCCAGGACTTCTATTTGTATAGGGTGAGCTGAAGATGTGTTGGTAAAGAGGAATGCCTGTTATCCCCACGTGAGCTCTTCCTTAGCCAATATTAAACATTTTCCTACTGTATTGGCTGCCAACAAGTGGCACAGGATACTATAACTACTTTTCATTCCTGTCTCAGTTTCCTATAATTTTTGACTGTGCTTACTTACAGCTGTATTGAAAGAAGATGGTGTAAATCAGAGTTTTAGCTGTTCCGTCCTTCTATTCAGTATTCAGGTTTTAAAATTATTATAAGCTCATGCTTATAAAAATGTCCTTGTTTCCATCACCCATGTTTGGCTTCCAGGCTGCATGCTGGAATTTATAGATATTGTGCAGCTTACAGATGCTCTATGGAGATTTTTGAGGAATGGTGTTCTCCTTAGGCTTTGAGATCATATTTGAGAGAAAATGGTGTTCAGGGAACAGAAAAAAAGAACAGACTGAGAAAATGTAGTTTCTTATGACCATAATGGGTAGAAGTTTAAAGCTATTAAAAGATGGCTGGGAGAGATTCCTGAGTTATTTCAGGCACTGTAGAGTAAATGTTCAGCCCCATTTGTACAATCTATGATGATAAGAACAGAGATTCATCACCTCAGTTCCAAGGTATTGGCTGTTGCCAGTAAGATTCAATTAGCATTTTGGGCTGCCAGGAATCATTTAGTGCTAGTGAGAATGGTCCTCAGAGAAGGATCACTGAATGGCAAACTTACAGCCAGTGTCTCTTTGGGTTTTGCATTCCCCCAAACAAAAAATGTTGTGTCATCCTCTTCTATTTAGATACGAATGGCACCAAGCAATGGTCTCTGCAGCATGCAGGGAGTGGTTTGTCCTTCCACAGCATTTCTGAGTTCTCAGAAATTCCCAGAGAGCCCTGGGGACCTTGTTGGGCCAAGCAGACAGACATCAGTACTTTTACAAAAATACATATGACTAGCACTGTGCTTTAAACTGAAGAAAAGGTCTTGTAATATCCTTCAGATATTTGTAGCGAGGATCTGAAACTGCAGCTTGAGAAATGCTGATAAAGCTGATTAGTCCAGTTTATAATACAGAAATATTTGTGCTTTACAAATACTGACCACTCTTCTCTGGACTGGTTCAGCTTGCTTTTGATTATATTTTGAATTTGTGTCATGTTAAGTTTTTCCCTGTAGCAGGTGCAGATGAGCATGAAAACTGAAGCAGAGAGCAGCAGTGTGCTGCTTGGGGAAATGGCAAGTGACTCTATAATTTACTCTGCAGCGTGTTTCTCCTTATAATTATTGCTAATTCAAAAAAAAATCACTGCGAATTGCATGGCAGCATTGTGTAAGATGAGTGTGGAGATAAAACATAAATACAACCCATGCCTTGTAGGCTCACAAATGAAGTGTAAGCTATTGTTTGTTTACTAACTGCCTAAGCATGAGATGAACGATTATCTCTGCCTCGAGAGGCAGCCCAAGGTTTCCAGTGGTAGCAGTCTTCCTGTTTGTGATTCATTTGTGCAAACACTAGAAAGCTGAGCATGTAACTCAAGGCGATTATCCAATTACTTCTCCGCCCCTTAAAAATGACGTTGCCTCTCCATTCCCTTTTGAAACTCAGGATTGCACTGGAGCAAGACTGGGATGGTGAGTCTGCTGCTGGACATGACAAGGCAGGTCCAGACTCACAGTCCTGCCTGCAAACCTCCCCACTGGGAACTGCTCCTGCCCAGCAGCAAGATGTTTCTACAGAGCTCACAGGGAGTGGGAGGAGGAGCTGGATTCATCGAGGTGCATCCAGGGCTGGCGAGATGTGGGAGCAACCTATCGCCCCTCCCTGGAGAAGGCTGCACCTCTGTGAGTGTCAGGAGACTGCGGGACAGGGCTGGTTTTGGGGTGTGACAGGGCTGGTTTTAGGGTGTGACATCCTTTTTGTAGTTCCAGTGCAGAGGCGTGAGGAAGCTGCAGGGGGAGGGTTCCCCAGCTGGCTGACAGCAGGATGTGAAATAGGTGCAGTCCTGGGCCTGCTCTGTGCTCTCCATGGCCCAACTAACAGGAAACTCAATGGGGAAGCTGCCCTGGGCAGTAAAAACCAGATTAATTAGTCAGAATGAGTCTTGCCAGGACAGGTAACACTGTTTTCCCAGATCAAGCATTTAAGAGTTTGGCCTTCACTGGTGCATCTTTCTTTCTGGTTTTGATCTGTAATACTTCATTCATTCCACTTTCCCACTCTCATTCATTCCACTTCATTCATTCCACTGATCCCCCACAAGGCACTGCTTGTCTGCAAACCAGCTGGAGGAGCAAACTGGAAAATGAACAAGCTCCCAGTGAAAATTGTAGAAAGCTTAATCCATTTAGTGGATTTACACAAAAGTGAAATTGTGACTAGACAGTGGTTTGTAAATATTTATATAACTAAGATATCTGATAGTATGGGACTCTGAAATCCAGTGGATACCATAGATTAGGGATAAAGTCTTCCCTCCATTTGGGATTGAACACTGCAACAGTTTCATGAGAGAGGGCTAGGCTGCTTCTCATTTGAAGTCATTAAGTAAATAATTATTAGTTTGGTATTTTTAAATTAAGTACTAAAATTACCTGGTTTCACTAAAAAGTAAAGTCTACATATGGGACATACGGAGTGAAACTCCCTGGCCTGTAGGAGGAGAAAGTTTAGACTAATAGCCTGTGAAACTACACTACCATTAACCACTAGAAGAAATGTCTTAAAATTAACTTGGCAGTTCACCAGCAGCTTTTGAAGAGAGCACTAAAAAGTGAATTGTGGAAATGTAATGAAAGCAACACCATCACAAGACTCAGTCTTAATCTCCCAACTCACCAGACCATTGAGGACCCTGAAGAGAAACCAGAATCACTTCTTGGTGTGTGAGAAGTACCTCAGAAGGGCACTTCTGTGTAGCAGATGTTCTCGCTGGAGCAAATAAAACACCAGTGACTTAAAAATGTATTCTGCATTATCTATGTCCAGTGTTGTTAACATTTTTCAGAACCGCCTTTCCCGTAAGGCAGCGTTGGAAGGATGGGGATTAATTGTCCCCCAGGAAATGCACTGTTGGCACAGCCACCTCACAGCCCTATGGACTAATTAGGAACAGAAACAGAAACAGATATAAATCATTATTTGACCATACTAGCTTTCTTTCTGGAATTCAGTTTGGGTGCTAAAATAACGTGCACCCCATCGACTTCAGTCCTGAATGCTCCTGGTTTGCCCAGCCCTTGTTTGTGTAGCTGAGTGCCTGCAGAAGCATTACTGGAACCTGATGATGATGAAAGGGGTTCATTCCCATGGATCTGTTGGAACTGATCTCCCAGATGATTGGTTCTCCTTATCCACACATCATTTCCTTTCTTTCTTTCTTTGCTCCAATTCACCGTTGTTCAGCTTTTGTCAAAACTGAAAAAAAAACAAAAACAAAAACCAGAAAATTTTCTGCAGGAAATAGGGATCTCCTGAGGGAACTTTTTTCTTTTTCTCCTATATAACTCCTAACCTAGCAGCATCACTGCATTGCTATCAGAGTGGAAATGTATACAGCACAGGCTGCAGCCTCAGCTATCTGATCTTATATAGCACAGTCTACCCATGTACCAATTTGTAACACGTCCAAAGCCTTGTGAAAGCATCCCCATGTGTAGAATTACATGTGTCATATTTATTTAATGATAGATTTGCTGATACAGCATCTGTTCAACAGAATTGCAGACTACATTGAAATCAATCACCGTATGCAAACTGCTTCTAGCAAATGCAGCTAGAACTGAACTGTGCAGATCTCTGTGTGTTTAGTCTTTTTTAGCACAGCTATTAATCTGGACTGTCAGACTTTTCAGACACGTATTAGATGGTTTTCTGTTTTTATTGTGTTTAACTAAATAAAGACTGGTGCCCTCTCTAGACTTGTGACCAAACTCCTGGAAGTCAGTGGATGTCAGGAGTCAGGGCCTCTGTGTAATTAGGGACAAAATTCACTTTCCAGCCTAGAGCTCTCTCTAAAGCTTGAGTTTGTTCTTTGTGTGCATGTCCTGGGAGATGCATTTAGAGATGTTCGAGCCAGAAAAGGCTGTATTTGGGTTACCACTTTTTGGAGATGCTTTTCCGGGATGCTTGTGGCTGCAGTGAAGTTCTCATGGGCTCTGACCTGCTGTCACACTGGGTCATATTCTGCTCGCCCTCCACATCAGATATGCCTGAGAGAGGGAAAATCCCTTTCCACTGTGCTATGCTGACCTAAAACAGCCCCTGAGGAGGGAAGGATGTCTGAGAGCCCAAGGGTCTCATTCCCATCCCATTTATATCCCCATTGTAATTCCACTGGCTTACCTAGACTCCCTCCTGGAGGACTAGCACTCCTAAATGTCCCCAAAAAAAAAAAAAAAACCAAACCAAAAACATTTGTCTCTTTACATTTCAACAGAGTTTCATTGCTTGGGAATATGGTTTTATTTAATTTGTGTTTTTCATACTCACTTGGAAGCTGGAAGGACTTGAGCTGTAAAAGGAGTTTTGTGCAGCTGACGTGATTTCCATCATGAAAAATACATGAATCATCAGCTGCAGGAGTATGTCTTGAATGTTTCTGAAAGTGTCCCCCAGAAAGATGGTCTAAAAGTTGAGGTAAACAAAAGAAATCTAGCTAGTTCGTATGTGGGTTTTTTAAGGTACTGGTATTAATTATAATGCGAATACTAAATAAATATTACATTAATGATAATTAGTTAATGTTTAATTATTGATTCAGTAAATAAGTTAATTATTCCATATTCTATCAAAGGCTGACATGGAGTTAATTCTGGTCATCACTGGAGGGGAGAGCCAGAATCCTTCCATGATTAATATTAATGTCTTTTATTCATGGTTCTGGATGAAAAATTAAGTGGGTATAAAAGCTGACAATGTTTCTTTAGCTTCAGAGGCAACTTTCATATTGGTGTTACAGGCCCTCACTGTCATAAATCAAACAAGACAGTTCATCAGCTCCTTTCCATATACACTTCTCACTTTTTGGTTAAAAGACTATTTTTCAGACCTGCCACAACAGCAAGCTTTACCCACTCAGGTACTGGAGAGCTTTTCTATAGCAGGAGGTACCAACAGTAAAATTGCTGCTCAGCTGTAAGTGTGCCATCATTGTCACTCTAAAGGGCACTGGCAAATGAAAAATATCTGACAAACTGACAGCTTGACAGCGACCCAAGATGGTGAATTAATCCACCTTGGCAGAAGGCTGTTGATGAATATTTAAATAGGTTAATAGTCAACATCAGAACCCTGAAACCAAATACAGGCTGGCAGCAGTAAGGAACAGGTAAATCTGATATCTAAATTATACTGTTACTAGTGTGCTTCAATCTCAGAGTGGAAATCAGATCCTCAAATCTGAAATAAAAAAGTTAATAATCTTCCCTTACAGATAGTTCTTTGAGCAACAGCCTTTTCTATAAAAAGAAGGTGCTTGTTTCTTTAATTTATGTGTGCCCTTACACAGGCAAATCCCCAGTCCCTTATTCAGCTCAAAGACAACACACATTCAAATAAGAAGATGGGTAAGTTCACAAAAGAGAAATATATTAAAAAATAAGTGAATCCCATCTGAATTAGCATTGATAAATTTTTAATATATCCACGAGTCTCTCAATTTCTCTGTTCTTTCTCCCAAAACACAATGAGAAATACTCCCTGTTCTGACCATGTATGACAGATAGAAACGAACATGTCACTTTGAGGTGGCTTTCATGGTGTTCTTCCAGCCAAGATCTGCACTCCTGAGGGTGCCATCAGCCCAGCACCAGAGCTGGACTTGCAGAAAATGAGAAGTGAGAAAGGAGCCTAAGGATGTGTAGCAGTGGTGTAGATGATCCAATCTCAGCTCCTCACTGCGGTACTTTCTGGGTCACCTGCAGTATCTTTTTGGCAGAAGGGCAAGCTCAGCTGGCACCACACACATTTACCTTGCAGAATATCATTAAAAATGTACAAGTTGGACAATGCACTTTGTCTGTATCACTTTCAGGTACTTTTGGGTGGCATTCCTCCAAAGGGCTGATGCAGTTCAATAACAGTGGTTTTAGCCATCTGTGGGCTCTGTAATGAATTCTTTGACTAACCCAGAATCCTGTTTGGCTCAAGAAAGGCTCCATAGCAGCCAGGCAAGTTGGGTGCACTGGAGTCTATCTGTTGTTTAAGGATAACTCAATTCCATGTTAATAATAAGAGCTAGTGCTGGTCAAATCCATTTTTATCATGCAAATCAAAGAGTGGTTCTTAAGAGAGTCTGTTCTTGGTCCAGTACTAATCAGTATTTTCATTAAGCACTGAGATTAGGGCATACTGTGTTATTATATTTGCAGATGATACCAAGATGGGAGGCACTTTGCAGAAGAAAAGGTAAATTCAAAAAAATATTGGTAAAGTAGATAAATAGTCTGAGTGGTGCTAAAATAAAAATGGCCATTAAAAAAAATAGGGATTATTTAAGAAAAATGAATTGCATGAACATTAAAGTGACCAATTTAGCCTGCCAGAAGAAAAAGTTTCAAATGTTACAGAGCATATGTAATCAAATGTAATCAAAAGCATAATAGCTATAGGGGAAAAAACAATCATATCTTGTTATGGGTTATACAAATACATGTGAGATAAGTGAAATTATTTTTCCATTGCATGCAGCACAGATAAGCCCTCAGTTAAAGTACCAGCTCCATTTGGTACTTGTAGATTTGGAAAAGAAGTGGCCAGGATAATGTCCAGATGAGAGGAACAAAAAGAACAACAGATTTTATCAGAAAACTTAAGGAAACTGGATGATCTTCATGTTAAAGAAGTAGGATTCTTTTCATATAGCACGCAAGTATTTCTCAGTATTACACTTCATATTTGAGCCAGGATAAGAAGGAAAAAAATTACCTATTGGTGAAGAAGATCTAAGTTAGAGGTTCAGAAAAATTTAATGCTTTGGAGGATATTGAGCTTTTATGATTGATTTTTGGGAGCAGCTGGATGACCAGGAGTGGCTGGTGCAGCAGGCCTTGGGCAGGAGTGTGGGACTGGAAAACTGCTGCCCATTTTATTTTCTAGAAAACAATTGCTTAAGTCCCAACTGATGACAGTGGTACTGAAATAGCTGAATATATTTTTGTGAACAAGCAAAACTGAGGATAAGCAGAAGAGGAGGGAATACAGTAACTTAAAAAACATGGAAGTCTATTCTGCTTGCTATGGCTTCCATCTAATGGTTTCTTACAGATATATTTTAGCAAATAGATTCATGGGCAGTACAGTATTAAAAAAAGAATAAATAAAAACAGGGAATATTTGGGTCTCATTTGCTAATTTATAAATGTGAATTTTCTCTGCTTAAGAATAATTTTTGGTTTTAGGAAGCAAGAAGCAGAAGGAATAATATGTCAGATGTGTACTTCCAAGGAATAACTTCAGTAAGATCTACACAGTAGGGATAAACCTCCTGTGGCCCAGCATTGTTCCCGCTCAAGTCAATGAAAAGGCTGCTATTTTTTCAGCTGGATGATCCTCAGAGATATTTGAGCAATTAGGTTTACATAATGAATTAATTACATAAAATTATAAGCAATTTGTAGACAAATACAAAGAAATTAAATTAACGGGATAAATGATATGCTTGAGCCACTCATCTGTAATACTTATCTTCTGCTATTGTGTACCCTTAGAAATAGTCCAAATAAGTAATACAGTCTAATAAAAGTTATTTAAAGAATATTATTGTTACAAGATTGTTTAATTGATATGTGGATTTTTTTTTTCTGTGAAATTATTAAATAAATTCCAAAACATCTCATGGAAATATATCACAAAACACAATCACTTGCACAGTCTCTCTTGTTTTTCTGAGTCCAGCCTTTAAATCTGCACTGGATCCTGTCCCTCCTGGCTGTTTTTCATTGAGCCAGTGAAATAATTTCAGATTATAGCAGTGGCACAAATCCTAGGGTAAAATCAGAAACAGGGTCAGGTTGCTCACAGGGAATTCAGTGTTCCAATGCTAGAACTGATTTATTACCAACTAGTTTGTTTATAGCCATCTTTGCTATCTTCTGGCTACTTTGAATTATGCATTGTTGACATACCCTCAGCCAACCCCTACTGATATTAATAAAACATTGAAAACAACAGATATTCAACTAAGGACAGAGTTAAAAATGTTTGAAGACCTCTAGGTTTGTTTCAACAGGGTGAGGCTTAACATCTTATAGCAATTACATCAGTACTGTACATTTGCTGTGATCAAACATACAGTACTGTAAGAAAACTGGCAGAAGGCGAAAAACCAAACTTTTCATTCCATCAGAAACCATTAGCAACTAAAAATGTGTCCTTTCAGAAAGGCAGGAGATTGGGAAACAAAAATAAAAATATGTGGGGAAATTAAAAAATATGGGAGATTTATAGATTTACAGCTGCAGCAGGCCTAGATGGAGAAAGTGAGACAGCAGAAAAGGGATTAGGATTAGGATTACTTATGCACTTATATAACATTTGTTCTAAATTTGATTACAGTACTCAGTAAAATGAGAACTCAGTATTCATCATGCACAGCAAAAAAACTTCATGTCAGCATCTTCATTTACATTTGCAAAAATAATTAGGAATCATATGTAAAATGCTTTAATTATGTTAATCAGCCAATGTTTTGCTATACTTTGAAGATATAAAGGATTGTAGGAACTTCAGACAGAGCAACCATATGTTTGTTTGCCTCATATGGCTGTAGGAACATCATCTGTCATGTTCACAGCTTCTTTTTTTTTGTCTGCAGAGTCCCCAGTTATCCCTGCATGGAAGATTATTGCACCCTAGTTCTAGAATACTAGGCCATGAGGGGATTTTTAAAAAATAATAAATATATGCACACACCATCTCAAATTTTGAGTATCCAGCTTCAGATTTATAAAGCTTAACTGCTAAAGACTTCCTATGGGTTTATTTATTCTGCAGCTACTTCAGAAACTTGACTGAAATGTTAGACAGGTTTTTGAAACTCTGAGCCCATGTGACTTTTCTTAAAGCTTAGCTGGAAATGAGAGGTGAAGGTGTTGTGGTACCATGAACTGTCATCAGACTTTACATGTACTTTTTCTATATGATACATAACTTGTCTTGAAAGCAATCTCCAACCTAAAGGCCAGGAAAGTCTCATTCCCCAAGAGCAGTGTAAATCAACCTATTTTACTATACTTATGCCAAAATAAAGAAAGGAGGAAAAAACCCAACCAAAAGCCTTTATTGTGATTGCTGTGAACCAAAAAAAAAACAATGTGCTGTGTCTGTGTGAGGGAAGCCTGGCCCGGGACAGGGCTCCAGTGGGAAGGGAGGTCAGCAGCAGTTGAGAGCCAGCCTGGCATTCCTGGTGGACACACCTACATGGGAGATCTGCCCAGAGGCATGCAGGGTGTTATTAGCACACATGTGAGCACACTTGGTTTGGGTGGGAAGGATGGGTGGTGAAAGGAAAGCTGGTGGAAAGACAGGTCCTATCATAAATACCAGCTGGAGATGTGATTAATTTATGATTTCTGAAGAGCCAAAAACTTTGTTGTAAACACTGCGTTGGAAGGGATAAGTGTTTTTGCCAGCTTATTCTGTTTGGTAGATACTTTTGTAAAACCCTTTTGCTTATAAAATGCATCTCTGTTTGCAAAAATTGCTTTTACAGCTGCACTAATAATCAGCCTCTCCAGTGCTGAGCAAGTACAAGATTTTGTCTTCATCTGTGAGATCCTCTCCTACCCACTGATATACCTGAAACCTGTGTTCAAGATTGGCAGAGCTCTTCTATTTTGTCCTTTGTCACCCAAGGTGGCTGTATCAGTTTTAGATGAGGCACTGCAATTTTCTTCACCTTCCCAAGGTGTCTGTCTTGCCTCTCCAAGCTTCTGTGCCTTGTTCCCTGAGGAATTTGTGTAACCCAGACAGGCTGGAGCCCTGGGCTTTGTCATGGAGGGAGTAACCACTACTCTTGAAGACACCTGTACAAAGCAAGGATGGGGTAAAGTCAATGGACAGGAATTTAATCTCTCACCCTTGAGAAAGGGAGGAACTCACCAACAATGGCTAATATCCTGCCACTTACCATTGAGGCACAGACTCAAATAATGGGGACTTGATGGAAAGCACTGAATTATAAGGCTCTGTTAAATTGTTTCCTCTTTTCCCTTAGATGCGTTGAGAGAAAGGAAGACCCTTGAAAAGGAACCTGTATAATCTCAGTTTGTTGCTGCTGGGACAGGTAAGATCCACAGGCAAGTTGGGTTTTCAGCATTCCAGCTGGCTACTGTCCAGCCAACAGCACAGCAAGGAACACCTTCAGAAATATCTACTTCATAATTTGAGTGCAGTATAGGAACATGTTAGCTGACGTTATATGAGCTAACTCAAATACTAAAACACTGAACCCTGGACACAAAAAATATTAGTTATGACAAGCTTACTTCGTATCTAAATCCCACAGTGATTTATGTGACTTGTAAAATCTGAACCAAAAGGTGCTCTCAGAAAACCTCTATCCAATTCAGCAGTTTGCCCTCCAAGGCATGGGAAAGTTCTACATGAGGGTGCTTTAAATCCTACTTCCCACTACCTGAAGAACATTCCATATAGTAGATGTTACACTATTTTGAAGCAAGCTATTAAACCAAGAGAGAGTGTACAACCATGACCAGAATCCCCAGGTTCCTTTCCCACAAACTCAAATCTCAAACTCCTTTCCAAGGGAACATCCCTAGGTGTGTAACTGTTTGTATTACAGTTGTCATGGTAATGTCCCAGGTGACCTGTGTCAAGAGACCTGGATCCCAGGCCTTGTGTTTATTCTCCAGAGTTCAATCTTTCTTTATCTACTCAGTGGTCTTAACTGAAGTGCTAGAAAGCAGAAGAAAAAAAAATTCCCAGTAGAATATAATGAGTTTTTTATTGAGATGCATCATTTTCTGCCTGGCAATTTTTTACAAAGGTTAACCATGAGGTGATGTATGAATACCAATAATCACTAGGGCTTATAAATTAGAAAAAGAAATTGTTATAAAAAGATGAGGATAAGAATAAATTAGTTGGAAAAGTGTATTTTAATAAATCATTAAATAAAGAGTATGGAGAAAAATTCACATTTTATAAGGTTATCCTTGTTTATAATACAGAATCGCAAAATTACGTCGCTGTCAAGGATATACTAGAAATTAACTGACTTTCCTGAACATTGGGTTGAAAAAAATATATCTCTTCCCATAAAAAGAAAATTAAAAAAAAAAAAAAAAAGCATGAACAATTAGCATTTTATACTTCGTCCTGGTCATCCTCAGCTTCATGAAGATAAGGGATGGCTTTTCAGGATTTCCTAATTCTTCTAATCTTGGACTGCTTCCCCAGGGAAAAAGAAAACAAAACAGATTTAGAGAAAGCCACAAGCTGAACATTGCGGCCTACAGGCAACACATAATTAAAAAGTTAACAGTAAGGCTGAAAGGGAAGATGAATTTTAATGCTTTCCACAGCTTCCTGTTATCCTGGGGCCTTGCAAACTGAGTAGCACTGATTGTAAACTCTCTTGACTTGCATTTAGCAAGCCAGGCCATTCCACACAGCCAGGGATGAGGTAAGTGCAGAGCATCTTTTGGTGAAGTGTGGTGCAGTGCAAAGTTCTCTGTGCCTGCAGGGCACTGACAGGTTTGACCTTCGTGTCACATGGAGCCCCTCACCTGGCACTTGGGATCCAGCTCTCTTGAGCTTCATGTGTTGGGTGGAAGTTCTACACTCTCAACAAAGCTCTCAGGTGAAAAGGAAAAAACAGCAATGGAAAGGTGAGGTGTGACGTCAAGATACAGGTTTTAACAACTGAGAAAAAGGGTAAGAAGAAATAAAAAAATACTGCATTATTGTGGAGATCCAGTAAGTGCCTTGGAAATGTCACCTTGTGCATCTTGTCATTTAATCTGATCTTATTTCTTTCAGGGCACAAAAAAGGAGTGACAAACTGCATGCAAACTGCATGCATGAACTTTAAAAAGTTCAGTTCATTTTCTAATTCTTTTACTTTTTCCCTGAAGACTGGTTGCTCTAGGTAAGAATACACATGTGTTTTTAGACGAAAAGCCTTGTGACTTAAAATCAGCCACTGATTATCTCTATATAATTGATGCTTCAGCCAGTAAGTGAATGCTTGAGGAATACAGATGCCTTGAAGAAACCCTCTGTCTCTCAGGCAGCCCTTAACCTTGATGGATTAGAAACAAAACAGGCATTTTTATAGTGTACATTTTTAATTAGCACCATAATTAGCAAGTAAATAATGCATAGATTAAAATATTCATTTAGAGAAATTACAAAATATTTCATTAAAACCAAAGTAATGACTAAGAGGAATTTTCCACCAGGAAAATGATACTGTAAGGAGTATTACTGGGTTTTGCTAAACAAACCTACATCCCTACTCTGAACCAACATCCGTACAGATGTGACAGAGGTGTCTTCTAGATGCAACAAAAGAGCTGGGCTGCTCCAAAGTCAGTGCACCAGATGAGACCACTCCCTTTGCAGCACCCTGGGAGTCAGGGATGGGGCTGGTGCATCTGGGGATGGGGCAGGTGACAGGGCTCAGCTGCCAAGCACTTCAGAGTTTTCCAAGGCAGGAATGCTGCAGGCAGCTCACCCTCTGGCACCAGTGCTGCATTTCCATCTCCTCTCATCATGCACTGGATGTGGCCATACAGCCTGACAGCATCTCACCAGTTCCTGCTGGAAAAAACACCATTTGCTGGCCCCAAAACACCATTCAGAACTAATGGAAATGAGTGAGTGTCTCCCACAGGAACAAGCTCAGGGAGCAGTATCAGCAGCCCCAGTGACAATTTGATGGTTGCATGTTCAGGCAATGATTCTGTGGTTACCAATGTTTAATTTTATAAATCTACAAGTAGCACCATTGATTATATAAGAATTACTCATGCACACATAAATAAAAGCTTGCTGGACCTAACATTTAAGTGTGTGTTTTTATGTTTATGTAAATATTTCTTTAGCAGACTGCATTTGTATCCTGATCTTGCAAAACAAATATCTGAAATCATTACTCCCATAGAAACTTAAGTGGAAATCTTGGAGTCTAATTAAGAGAGCCTGGACAATGGGTTAAACCTAATCTTTGGAAGGTGACTTTTTTCTTCAGGAGTTGCTTTTTTTTTTCTGTATAGGACTGCTGAGTGAATTCAGGTGACTCCAGGGCAGTATTTTAAAGTGGGGTCTCTGATGTGAGACTCTTAATTCTTAATACAGTTGACCTCTGATTTGAGAAGTGCTGGAGTGTTACTGGCTAATCAATATCTGGCTTGGCTGCTCTGCTTCAATTTTCTCTTCTGAAAACTATTTATCTCTCAAGGGTGGGATGAAACTTCTTAAGTGTCTAGTGTGGGCTTTTGAGCAATTTAAAAGGTGCAAAGTTTTACAAGGCAGGATGCTAGGAAAGGATGTTTTTTTAGTGAATTTTTTCTGTATAATTGAAAAGATGCCTTTGCTGCACAGAGCAAATAAATTCCATCCTATCAATATACTTTCATCCACTAAAATACAAACATCTTAGAGTGAAAAATACAAACTGCAGGGTTCAAATCACTTGCAAATTGCTTCCAAGTTTTGTCTGGTGAAACAGTATCATTACAGCAAATGTGGAACAGACAGCGCCAAGCAGCTTTATGTAACACAACTGCAAGCCATGGAAACAGAGGCTTGCAGAAGGTGCAACTCATACTGGAATTTGGCAGGGACAGAGTGACAAATATTCTTGCACTTCAGAGTAATGGCATATGAATTTTAGTGTGTAGTGGTCAGGACCCTGCTCTACATCTGATGATAAAAGAGGAGCACGAATACTGAGTGTATCAGTTCAGCTTCTGGCTTAAGGCCACTCTCCAGGCAACGTGCCACAGCTATGAAATCACTCTGTTATTTTCGACTTCTCATTAGATGAATAGGGTAGTGCAAGCTGTTTGAAACTCTGCTTTGATGTATTTAAATGTTTTGAAATAATGCCTAGCATTTAATACCAAGTTTTGCTAACATGAGCTTTCCTAAGTGCCTGATAAAAATAGTTTTATTCCCCGCTGTTTAAACGTTATTTTTCTAATTAAATGCAGATGCTTAAACCACAGCATTCACCACAAGATTTCATTGCTCAGACATTAGATCATCCATCTAAAATCCTGAATTACATTCTAAATTTCTATATGAACACTAAATACTATAGCAGATACGATTATGATTCATTGCTAAAAGTCCTAATTCCCTGGGAACAAATGGGAGTGGCAACAACAGTGGTCTTCACTCAGAGAAGCACCTCTTTATTTCAGCGTCAAAATTGTCACTGACTTCAGGGACAACTGTATTTGGTCACAAATGCCCAGGTCTTTACTGCTTAAAATAATCTCCTTTAGTTCTTAGTCACAGAGGCGCAGAAGCTGCAGACTTGTATAGGTGTGTCCAATGTTCGGCGCTGAACACTGTTTTGTTTCGATAAGCAACTGCTGTTTTCAGAGCAAAATCACAGATTTGTCAAGGCTGGGAGGGACCTCTGGAGATCACCCAGCCCAACCCTCCTGCTAAGGCAGGGTCACCCAGAGCAGGTGACACAGGAATGCGTCCAGGTGGGAAGATTTCAGAGAGATCTGCCTGACATCAGCACGTTTCTATACCCGATTTTAACAAACAGCAGTTCAAGACAATGCTGCCAGCAGCAGAGCGCCAGATCCTCCGGCACCTATTCCCTGCTTTGGGAGACCCACACACCGTGCGCTTGGGCTTTAACTTTAAATCAGCGGTTATCTGCTCTCTTTCCAAAGTCTTTATTTCAACATGTGTATGCTTTGCACTTTTTGCAAAGAAAACAAAGATAAAACAATCAAGTTGTGAAGTAGGTTCGCTTGGGTAGAACAGGGGGCCCTCATAGGGCTGAGGGCGCTGAGCCCTGACGGGCTGCGGCCGGAGCTCGTGTGGGGAGCTGGAATTTTGCCCGAGGATCACTCGGGCGCACGCACGGCTCTTGTGCCCGAGAGGCCGCACCTCAGGGCGGCGGAGCGGCCGGACCACGGCAGCCCAGGCCCGGCGCAGGTCACGGCGGCTCCCCCCTCCCGGCTCCATCGCTCACACCGGCCCCTCTACCCGCCCCG